>JACTTY020000153.1:0-509535 GCA_014595695.2 Epargyreus clarus clarus | reverse complement strand
TCCAGGTATAGATTTTTTTTGCAACCTTATTACTCCCTAACGCCGCCCTCAAATCATCAGATTATAAATTATTGTTTTCAGAATGTAATTAAGCTACTATAGATAATACATTTTTTTATTAATAGTCTGATGGACTTCCCTGGTTGAACCCCCCAAATGGATAGTTTAAGATACTCTATAGGATGTAAGGTATCTCCCATATCTTAATCTGCCGCGTTCGAGTCACTCTCGAAATCCCGTCTTGGGCTCCCCTACTATTATAGGCGACGTCAATTGTTTTTATTCTCGAGACAAAAGACGTTTTCAATTCCAACTTCAATTAAATTCAATTCAAATAATGGGTGAAGTGCGAATCGAACTCGTACACTGAGGGTTCCGTACCACAAAAACATTTGTTTATTTTATTTTTATTTTTACTAATTGATATTATAGCAGCCATATAATGCATTGTGAACATTTCAACTGTAACATCTATTACGGTTCAATAGATAAAATGAAAAACGCCAAAAAATAGCAGGTCCTTATATATTTGTCCCTGTAGTTCCTGGACTAAAAAAGGGCTTCGATATCCGGTGCCTGTCGTAAAAAGCGACTAAAAGGGGGCTTCCGGAGTTGGGAGTGGCAAGAGGGAGCTCGAACCGTCCAATAAGTGTCCGCGGGAAGGACGGCGGTATGTGTAGTCGCATACCGTCGTGAACAAAGTGTTTGAAGGTGATAGAACCCTTTGTGGTTCGACTCCGGTGGCACCAACGCCACACCTATTTCTACCTAATAACAGCAGTGTTAGGAGTTGCTGTGTTCCGGTTGAAGGGTGTGGTAAGGGAGACAGACTTTTCCGAGGCGTTTCAGCTTAGTCCTCAGGGGTAGCGGCGCATCCGTGGCCGACCTCAGGTAGGAATATTTTATCTTATCTGGGGTTGATTACAGATGTCCATGGGCGGCAGTAGCCACTTACCATCAGGTGGACTGCATGCTCGTCTGCTACTCTTACATTATAAAAAAAAAAAAAAACACCGGATAGTTTAGGAGGAGCGAAAACTGTTCTCCCAACGCAGAGCTCGATCGAGGCATCGCGCTTAGAGGACTTCGGTTGCGTTCAGTCGGAGATCCCGGAGTTCTCCGACAAACGTTGAGGACGGCCACCGAAGGATTTTAGTGCGGCTAAAGTCCCACATAACCCGGCGTCACTCCCACGTCGTTGAGTACCTTTTGAAGGTTTCCTCCTCTTCATAAAGAAAAAGAAGGTCTTTGTATGGCAACTCTCCTTTATTTGAAAGTTTTTCTTTTTACTTTTATTACTTGTTGTTAAAGCGGCCACCATTATAAATATGCCGTAAAAAAATTTAAGTTTCTATCTATTAAGGATCCAGAAATAGAGCTCTATGTCAGACAGACAAACGGACAGCTTAGAAATAGGGTTCCGTTTTTACTCTTTGGGTATGGAACCCTAAAAAGTTATATAATATCAAAAACATTCCGAATTTCTGACAAATGTCATAAGAAGAAAACTAGATGTTACGGCTAATGTGCCTAAATCAGTTAAAACGCAGATTAGCTTGTCCATTACCTAAAGTACAAAACGAAGATTGTATCAATTTTTACCCCTTGACGTCGACCCATGCATGCTATGATGCGTCGTCGTGTCATGAATTTACGACAAACTTTGTATATTTTCACGAAACAATATCGCTTTGCGGCACGATGTCGCTATGTATCACACTACGTCGTCGTGTCGTAAAAAGGCATGTGTTTTAGTCCTAAGAACAAGTCTGAAAAGATGTTTCAAATTTTAACTACATAGTTAATCTGCATATTTTCTAGCTAATCTTAAGACTGCCTAGTTAATGTGTATGCTAACGTATTCTACAATCTAACGGCAACATACACAAAATACAATAACTGTCGTGAGGTAAAGCAACTGTCACCGTATTATAAAATAATAATAAGTTTGTTTCCAAGGAAACAAGTGTTTAGGCAAATTTCGGCCTTATTGCGCATAAATAAATGTCTATGAAAATAAGCTTACATATAAAAATTTACAATGTTCACAATGGAAAATCCCTAATAACTTCTAAAAGGATTACCCTAATTACACAATTCCTTTTGCCCTATCCGTTTTAGACCTAAACCTACCAAATGGCATTAAAGACAAACCAATATATATACGAACAAAAAATCATGTTTTCAACTTACGTAATATTAGGTACCTAACATTTCAACGCAATATTACAAAAATTTAGTTATATTCATTTCAAGTGATTCGAAATAGGAAACTGTTATATAAATCGAGCTTAGATAGCCACTTTATAACATATTCTTGCCATGATCACCAAAAATATCAGCTCCTAGTGGCTTGATAATTGATAGCTATAAAAAAAACGAAAATCCACAGTTTAATGTTGAATTTAAACAACCGTCCATTGCACAATTAGGGTATTTTTTGCTCCATTGCTTGCACAAAACAGTTACAAATGCGTGTAAAAATGAACTGACGAGTCGAGTCGAGTCCCCCCGAGATAACTAGTCGGTAAGTGGTGTCTATGTGTGCGTTACTCCAGCCCACTTTGTATGAAGATTGACTTCTGTTAGTTTTTATTTTGTGGTAATACCTACCCGGAAAAAACGTGGAAACTATTATAAGAAACCTTTTTAATATAAATTATTTGTAATCTATAATAGCTATATATAAAATTATATTGTACGGTGAGTTAAGTTTTAAATAGAAGTGAATAAAAATATAGTCTAGCTGAAAATATGTATTATTAATATACTCTGCAAATAATAATTCTAAAAATAACTACAGTTGAATGCAAAAGACAAATGCAGACTAATAATTTTAGTATGAATTTGTTAGCGGTGAGTAAACTTATTGAAAAAGGATTTACTGTTAATTTCTTGAAAAACGGTTGCACTATTAGTAACTCTATGGATAACATCATCGCAACTGGCCACAACGTACATGGTATATATAAATTTAAACAATTTGTCAAATCACCGATATGATATTTGACAATGTCAAATAAATATTGGCATAGAAGACTAGCCCATATTAATCCGGAATATAAGAATGCCATCAAAAACAATGCTTGTAAAAAGATCCAAGTCTCGCCATTCAGTTCTTCTACCGTAAAAAGTTTTGAGATCTATGTAAAACCAAGCCGGTAAATGTATGCAGTCCCTACTTAAGGGACCTTCTGTCTTAAGGTATTATCTCACTATCTAACCTAACAACATCTCATGGGACCATACCAATATTAAAAATCTTTTATGTTCTAAATAAATTAACGTGGCAATCGTACTGCAAGTCACATTGTGTTTTCATCTTATCATATCGCATCACACAGGTAACATTAGTACGATTGCCACGTCGATTTATTTAGAACATAAAAGATTTTTAATATTGGTATGGTCCCATGAGATGGTCCCATGAGATGTTTGAAGGTGGTAGAACCCTTTGTGGTTCGACTCCGGCGGCACCACCGCCACACCTATTTCTACCTAATAACAGCAGTGTTAGGCGCTGCTGTGTTCCGGTTTGAAGGGTGTGGTAAGGGAGACAGACTTTTCCGAGGCGTTCCAGCTTAGTCCTCAGGGGTAGCGGCGCATCTGTGGCCGACCTTAGGTAGGAATATCTAATCCTATCTGGGGTTGATTACAGATGTCCATGGGCGGCAGTAGCCACTTACCATCAGGTGGACTGCATGCTCGTCTGCTACTCTTATATTATAAAAAAAAAAAAAAAAAAAAAAAAAAAAAAAAAAAAAAATGTTGTTAGGTTAGATAGTGAGATAATACCTTAAGACAGAAGGTCCCTTAAGTAGGGACTGCATACATTTACCGGCTTGGTTTTACATAGATCTCAAAACTTTTTACGGTAGAAGAACTGAATGGCGAGACTTGGATCTTTTTACAAGCATTGTTTTTGATGGCATAACAGTATACTTGAAATAGGTCAAAGAAATATAGCTTCAATTTAAATGGCTTCAATGGTTAAAGCAATCGAGGATTTATACCCATGAAAAAAGAATATAATATTCTTGAAACGTTTCAAATATTATTTAAATAGAATTATTTAAATATTTCTTTGGATTTATTTGTTTGCCATCATTTCATTTTGAAAAGGTAATGAGTTAAATTTGTGTGAGGAAATATGTATGTTATGTTTTTGTTTAAAATTTCGTCGTATATCGTATGGCACACAAAAAATATAATTATGTCAAGGTGAAAATAAATCGCAAAAACAAAAAATATAAACTGCGACGGCATTGAAAATCTATTAGAGGCAATGTTGAATCATTCAGTCACACTCGCTGTCAGCACAGTTTACGTACATTCAAAGGCAATTGGATAGCGTTTAGAATCAAACGAGCCGTTCAATTAACTACATTTTAGCGCTTCTAGCATCTAACATTACGTTGACATCGTGACGGTAGACTTCGACCCGATTATTGGATGTTACGGTCGCAGCAGACTTGCTATTTTTGACGGCGATTTGCGTTTCGACGATTACTTCGATGCTGCGTCACGTTTTGTCGTAATATTGCATTATGTTGCAGTATCGAAAACTGATGTTTTACCGACTCCAATCATGGCAATTTTTCGCAATCGCAAGTACAATTCGCAAATTACAATAACCTCTCTTCCTTGGGAAGTCGGTTATAAGGATAAACAGCGACAGCATTGAAAATCTATTAGAGGCAATGTTGAATCATTCAGTCTCTCGCTGTCAGTTTACGTACTGATAATAACATTAAAAGGCAATTGTATAGCGTTTAGAATCAAACGAGCAGTTCAATTAACTACATTTTAGCGCTTCTAGCATCTAACATTACGTTGACATCATGACGGTAGACTTCGACCGGATTATTGAATGTTGCAGTCGCAGCAGACTTGCTATTTTTGGTAGCGGCGATTTGCGTTTTGACAATTTTAAAGATGCTGCTATACGTTTTGTCGACTAATTGAATTCAGTTTCAGCATGGAAAATTCGACATTGTAGTATGTACTCCAAATATATTCGCCATGTTTATTCGGAGTCTGACACACACTACACCTCTGGGGGTCTTTGAAGAAACAATTAAAATTACGATTGAATTTGTTTTATAATAATTATAAAAACTGTTTCATAAAATGTTATGAGAAAATAATAGATGAAATGTAGGGTGGTGTAAAATGTCTTAAGACAACAAATACTCGGATATTTGGAGTCTTACACACACAAAAACCATTAGCTAGTCTAAGCATCGTATTTTTGCTACTGACTATTTCCGAGCGCTTACGGCAAGTGATAATCTAGGTTGCCGATCGGAGCAACATGCATCTCTATCTCTATCTCCGGGATCTCCGAGGGAACACAACCGGAGTCCTCCAAGCGCGATGCCCCGTTCGGGCTCTGCCCTGGGGGAGCACTTTTGGCTCCTCCCACACCAACTGGTGTTTACGACGGTATGCGACCACACATACCGTCGTCCTTCCCGGGGAGTCTTGCTGGCGCTTTGCTGGACGGTTCGAGCTCCCACTCTTGCCGCCCGCAACCCCAGAAGACCCCTTTTAGTCGCCTCTTACGACGGGCAGGATACCGTAGCCCTATTCTATTCCCGAGACTACAGGGACAGACCGCTTCATTAACCTGTCGAAACGCGACTAAATTGTCGATTGCGACTACTAAAAGTAGCTAGTCTGCAAAGACCCTTGGCATCGACGCTGGTCTGCGTTGGCACTCACCCAGATTGAAACCAAACGACGCTCGACGCACTTCTATGCATATTTAAATAGGCAATGGTGACACTGACAATACACATTCAGCTTGCGCCAATGCCTAGCCAATTTCACGTCTGCTCCAGACTAAATAATAGGTACATTAGCGTTGTTTTCAAGATTTATGAACACTATCGTATGTTCATATTCGTGTTCGGTTTATTTTACAATATTTTTGTTGTATTGAGACAGGATGTAACAGTTTTTTATCCGAATCAAGTTATTATAATGATTGACTCTTAAAGAGGTACCTATAGTGAAGGAGAGAAGAAGTAAGGAAACATGTAGTAGGTACAGTTCGCGCCAAGCTGCTAGTCCGCTGTGAAGTTGTTGCAAGTGTAGTCATACAATTTGCTATGGCGGCGCGATTCATTTCTATATAGCGGACTAGCAGTTTTACGCGGACTATACCTACTTGATAATCGCTTAAAATTTTGTTCAACTGTAGACAATTAAACCAGAGTCCTTTTATCAAAAATACTTGAATTTCTAAAACGAAAATATCTCAGTTACTTATATTTAAAGCTTAACTTTCTCAAACAAAAACCCATTTTCATTGAGGTCTAAACAAGAAAAACAAAATAAAACTAAAGAGACCAAAGTCCAAACTGTTAACGTGATTAAACCCACGATGCCAAGTTTACGCCCAACTGAATGAATAATAAAGTTCGTCTAGACAAAATAATTAAAGAACAATTATCACTAACTTTAAACTCTTAATTTTCTCTATTTTAACGGTTGGGGATTAAAGCCTTAAAATGAAATGTTTTGTCTCTAGTGACACAAGTGGTTGGGGGACACAACTTATCAAAGTTTATAAATATATATGGATGTTATAACAATTTCACCTTATATAGTATGTAGTTACTAGTTATACCTAATAACACCAATGTTAGGAGTTGCTGTGTTTCGGTTTGAAGGGTGTGGTAAGGGTGACAGACTTTTCCGAGGCGTTCCAGCTTAGTCCTCAGGGGTAGCGGCGCATCTGTGGCCGACCTCAGGTAGGAATATCTAATCCTATCTGGGGTTGATTACAGATGTCCATGGGCGGCAGTAGCCACTTACCATCAGGTGGACTGTATGCTCGTCTGCTACTCTTATATTATAAAAAAAAGTTTGCTGTCAAGACATGGCGCTAGAAGTATTCTGAATCTCGCTATCGAAGTTTTCTACATACCTTACAATATACATACAAGGTTCGAATAAAGAGTGTGAGGGCTTCCAAAGTTTGATCACCCAGCTAGGCATTGCGCTACCAATTGAAAAATGTATGGATTTTAAAACAAGTGAAGTGTCACACTAGACTATAGAAAGGTGGTAATTTATAAACTGATAAGTAACTATAAATATATGTGCTGCTATATTGTGAAGATTGTGGTAAAGCTGTTTTACTTTTTTAATATACTATATACTATATACTATATTAGAGATGTTTTAATTTACTAATATACTATATTAGAGGTTCCGACTTAGTCCTAGGAATAGCAATGAATCTTAAATTTGAAGTTGGTTATACTTAACATCAAATGAACTGCCTCAAAAAATCTTGATGTTAATAACGAGTGCCATAAGTGCTATCTGTAAAAGCACTTTGGCACTTGTCTTAAGCATTCATCATCGTACGAGGGCCCTAAACTACTTAACGCGAACAGCAAAAAGGTCTTAAGTAGTTCGACAAGCGACTGCCTATGATTGAGTACATGTAGAACTCGAAAAGAAAATTTGAAGTAAAATGTTGTTATTCGTTTAGTAAGACAAAATAAATGTATAAAAAAAAAACTAACTTTTAGTAGCGTCGTTTGGTTTTTTTTACTCGTCTAAACCCTTTAAATTGGTAATCATATCATGGGTGAAAAGAGTGAATAAAAAAATTAGCTGCCACTTAGGCCGCCATTGAATTTATAATGACGTCACTAAGCAATTGATGCGCTGTCATCCAAACGAAAGATACATGCAAAATTTCAGCGCGATTAGTTGGGATTGACTGGACTTGAAAATTCTGTCAAGATTTGATCCTCACATTTACTCGAACTAACTAGGCAAGTAATATAAAAACTTGTAAAACATGTCTTTAAATCTATTATCTGGTAGTGTATTTACTATGATGTTTCCAGTTTCACACTTGATTAGCTATATAGTATAGGGATCACCCGTCTGTTTTACAGAGGGTGTGAATCCCGGTCAAGCGGAAATCTACATCTATACTAATATTATAAAGAGGAAAACCTTGTTTGTTTGATTGTAAGGAATAGGCTCAAAAACTACTGGACCGATTTTAAAAATTCTTTCACCATTCGAAATCTACATTATCCACGAGTAAGATAGGCTATATTTTATATGAAATATATTTGATAAATAGATTTTGAGGCGGTAAAAAGTTTTCTGGGTCAGCTAGTAATTAATATAGGTACTTATTTAAATAAAATACTTTTGTCTGGGTGTCATACGAGGAAAATTGTTATTCTATAAAGGATTATGAAGACAGCATGTATTTCTTTGTTTTTCATTTTTGTAAGTTATAGTTAAGGCGGCCAAAACAAAAAAATATCCGAGTGGACAAAAATAAGTATTAAGATATAAATGAATCATTCTTATTATTTTTTAACATGTTTTTAATGACGGTTATATATCAAAATGAGTTAACCTTCGAAAATAAAACTACACTAATATTATAAAGAGGAAAACTTTGTTTGTTTGTTTGGTTGTAATGAACAGGCTCAAAAACTACTGGACCGATTTTAAAAATTCTTTCACTATTCGAAAGCTACATTATCCACGAGCAACATAGGCTTTATTTTATGAAATATATTTAATAAATAGATTTTAAGGCGGTACAAAGTTTGCCGGGTCAGCTAGTATAAATATAAATCGGAAAATCACAAAGAAACAAAATTTCGAGAATCCTGAGATCTGTAATCAGCAAATTGTTTCCGCCTCCGCAATATCGCCACGTTAGTAATTCGTATCCCACCAATTAGGAGATCAGGGGATCATTAAACAGGCTATACGTAGTGTTGTCTAATGTGTTACAATACAAAATATATATCCGACTATTAACTAAAGAATGTAAACTTTAAATCAAAAACATTATTGGTAATTCTAAATTTTGATTATTTGAAAGTTAATCGATTATGGTATCTTCGGAATGCTTTGAAGCCGCAAGCTCTAGCCGTCACGTGGTTGAAAACTACTAAAAAGTTAGTTTAAAACATGAATGACATTAGGATGGCATGTGTCAAAATTCGCCTATTAAATTGTGATGACTATAATAAGAACTATTATGAAAACTTTTCATTAATTTTACAAAATAAAAATAAATGCAAAGAAGTACAAAAGCAGGGACACAAAACACTACCATAAAAAATATGAGCATCGCTGACTTTGGGCAATGTTCCCAAGATGCTGGCAGCATTTCCTTTAAATGGCTGCACCAATTCCTTAGGCGAAATATATGCCAGCTCTTATGTCAACGAAGGCGTCTTCCAGGCGTCTATAAGGTAGTTATGGAATACTCAATGAAATCAAAAATATATTTTAGCACAAAAATTCATTTGATAATATAACAACTTAAATTTGGTCGAATGGTATACAGAAACTTCGGAACTCATTTTTATTCAATTTATCAAATCAATCAAATTAGTGTCTTGAAGATAAAACTCAATGTTGTTCAACTCCGAAGGCATATCTACCAATTTCTGCTTACTAACAGCATGGTTAAGCGCTACTGTGTTCCGCTTTAGAGGGCATGGTAAGGGAGACATACTACTACTACTACTACTGGAGGCCTTGCAACTTAGTCTTCTGGGATAGCAACGCATCTGTGCCCGGTGTTGGGTAGGATTCTCATCTTACCGGGGGTTGATAACAGATACCAAGGGAAACAGTAGCCACTTACTATCAGGTGGGCTGTAGGTATGCTCGTTTGGTACTCCTATAATTTAAAAAGGCGGACTGCATTCGTTTGCTACTTTAAAATTATACATATAAAAAGTTAGAAGAATATTAGAAAATAGTTAGACCTATATACGAGTACACACACCGTTGTAACGACTTCCTGCTACTCGTCAAGAGATGGCGCTGCTGAATCACGCTATCGAAGTTTTCTAAACATCTTGCATATATACAAGCTCCGAACTGAGACTGTCGGAGCACGGCCGCTCCCCGGCCATGATCATCTACTCCGGCGGGAGATCTCCCCTTGCCAAACCGTCGTCAACCCATTACTGTCCCACTGCCGGGCATTAGTCTCATCTCAGAATGAGAAGGATTAGGCTATACTCCGTCGCACTGGCCAAGTACGAGACCTCACATACCTTTAGGAACTTTTATTACTTTTTTATAGACCTCTCGGGTATTTTCCTTCACCGTTTAAACAAGTGATAATAAATTTGTATACACACAAAATATTACTTAATAGAAAATGTGGCGTAATCGACACTGTAATAAATTCAGGCTCACGCTTAACTAACATTGCTCCATTTTAATTATCTCGGTCTATGTATAAGTAATATTACTTATAATGTTAGTTCGCTCAATATAACGTACTTAACTGCTCCCTAATTATTCCTTAATGAAAAGCAAACTAGAATGAATGGAAAATTCAGAGATGACGAATAAAACTTTCAGAGAACAATTTTCATCGTAGATACACTGACATTTCGCTATTGAAATTTCTGACCAGTAATGAAAACATGTTATGCAAATATTGAACTATTTCATGCAATTGAATGAGCGAAGGTTCATTTAACAGATAGCCCCTGTGACCCAATATCATCCGTCTGACATAGAGTCAATGAGTTTCAAAAAAGGTTTAATCGAAAATACAAATACGGTAACAACCATAACAGTTTTTTTTTTTATTTCGAACTATCTTACAAGAATTCCCCCTATATGATAACTGAGTATCACAATAGTTAAAGTGCTATAATATAAATCTTTTAATACTGTAAAAATAAAAAGTAAACAAGTTTTTTTTAAGACACCGTCTACTCCTTAACAGTCCGATACTAAGATTCCCTGTGTCTGGATGTCATGGACACACAGACAAATATACTAACACCCAGACCCAGAAACATAAATCTAAATTAATCATTTACATATCTGCCTGGACGGAGATCGAACCCGGGACCCTCTGCGCGTCAGACCAGTCGTCACATCGATTCGTCACGTCGTCACGTTCGATAAGTCTGTGAAGTTACCATACGACTTCTGTCTTGCCCACTACTAACAGTAAATAATACTAGTTCAAACGTAAATGTACATATTTTTACAGAAAGTTCTAATGTCTATTCATTGTCAATCGATGAACTATTTGTCACAGCAACACAAACGTTCGGGACTAATGAGAAACACAAACGGTAACAGTAACCCAGATACCTATTGAATACACAGCATCAATACAGCTGATTCTTGAAACAACAATAACTCTTGATAGGAAGCCCGCTCGCCTATACGATACAGTGTATTCAATTACTAAGATTTAGACCCGACGAAATGTAGCATTGCATTGGACTCTTTGAAGTTCCAAATATTTGTTTGGCATCATACGTTATGGATATAAGTATCACTGTTCGTACTGATAGTCATGTATTATTTGTAAGTAGTTACTGCCGCCCATGGCCATCTGTAATCCACCTTGAATAGGATTAGATATTCCTACCTGAGGTCGACCATAGATGCGCCGCTACCCCCGAGGACTACGCCGGAATACCTCAGAAAATATGTCTCTCTTACTACACACATCAAACCAGAACACAGCAGCGCTTAACACTGTTGTCAAGAGACAGAAATCGCTGTGGCGATGATGGCACCGGAATTCAAGCACAGAGAGTACCACCTTTATTTGACACAGCAAGACAAACGTTTGGGACTAATTAGAAATACTAACGGTAACAGTAACCAGATACCCCTTGAATACACGGCATCAATACGGAGGCTGATTCTTGAAACAACAGTAACTCTCGATAGCCCGCCCCGCTCGGCTTATACGATGCACCGTATCCAATTACTGAGATTTAGAACCGGCGAACTGTAGCATTGCATTGAACTCTTTAAAGTTCCAAATATCTGTTTGCCCTACCTATTTTATAGATATAAGTATCATTCTTCCATTTTGCGCTGGATATTCAAGTATTCTTGATCAATTTGCGGTAGCTGAAGTAGCACAATATGAAGGTTGTAAATTACTACTACAGCTTTTGCTGCCGCTAACTTGTACTGGTAATGTTTCCTTTTTCAAGGGCACGTTTAAGAAACGGTCCAACTTATGTTATATGCATCAGTAATCGAAATCAATTGGCACCTTCAACCTGTATGTTCAATTTATTTATTATCAGGTGAATATAATTGCATCTCTTTAAACTTCTTTTATCACAAAAAGCTTTCAATTAAATTTTAGGGTTCCGCTCCCAAAAATTGAAAACAGAAACCTTTTACAAACACTCCTCTGTCTGTCCGTCTGTTACGAAACTCTATCTCCTGGACCTTAATAGATAGATACGTGAAATTAGAGAGTATGTAGAACGGTGGCTGCTATAACAATAAATACTGAAAATAAATGGGGATCAGCATACAAAAAATTTTTCGAAGTTTTTTTGATTAATTTAACATTGTCGTCGCAAAATTAATTTAGACACCAATCCAGGATAAGCTCAGAAAACGATAGCGCGAAAATTAATTTATAATACAATAAAACACAGCACTACTACGAAAATCAATTCAGTTTCACGGAAATGAATAGATCTTTGTAGATTAGAAATGTGGAGCTTGCCTCAATAGCTATCAGAAATGAGAATAGACCTGTCAATAGCTCGACCTCCGGAGACTCGACTATTGAGTTTCCAATATATGCAGTGTTCTGTTTTTGATTTCTGAAGCTAATGAACGCAGACAAATACATTCTGAATAATGAATGCAGTGATGATGGCATGTTTAAACTTATCTGTACGTAATAAGTTTGTTCAAATAATTATTCCAAATATGCTGTTAGAGATAAATAGCAACTGTGGCCAACTTTAGGTAATACACCTTTTCTATCTACAGTTGATTATAGATTAATGGTGAAAAGTAGGTACATACTTACCCAGGTGAACTGCATGGTCACTTTTTACTGTTTTTATTGCAAACAAATATTTTGCTTTCGATATGCGCAGTCAATTGATGTTGACATTATTTTTAAATTAAACATACGTCACGTGATATTTAGCGTTTTCGCAAAATTAATTTAGACACCAATCCAGAATAAGGTCAAAAAGTAATAGCGAAATAATTTATTTATAATACAATAAAACTCACTACATCTACGAATTTCGATTCAGTTTCACGGAAATGAATAGTTCGTTTTAATCAGAAATGTACGGGTAGAACTTGTCTCAATAGCTATCAGAAATGAGAATAGACCTGTCAATAGCTCGACCTCCGGAGACTCGACTATTGAGTTTCCAATATATGCAATGTTCTGTTTTTGATTTCTGAAGCGAATGAACGCAGACAAATACATTCTGAATAATGAATGCAGTGATGATGGCATGTTTAAACATATCTGTAATAAGCTTGTTCAAATAATTATTCCAAATATGGTCTAAGAGATGAATATCAACCACCTTAAGTAATTACTCCTACTCTATCTACAGTCGATTATACATTAATGGTGGCCGGTACCTACCTTACCTTACCCAGATGGAATGTTTGCTCATTTTTTATTTCTATATTCTAAACAACATCATTCAAAACAAATATTCTGTTTTCAATACTGCACCGTCAATTGATGTTAAAGATATTTCTAAATTGGATAATCATATGTACAAACTACTATTCAAAAACAGTTTCACAAACTGAATAGAGCTCTATAATTAGAAATGTGGAGCTTGAATTCTATCAGAAATAGGTAATACAAATCTAATCAATAGTGAGGATGACGTCCAACAACAAGATAAGTCAGATTGTCGGGCAATCACAATATTATGCAATACTATTGTTGTTTTGTATTGTTGTTATATATTTTTCAAATTAAATAATAAGGCTTTTAAATGAAATTCACAGATATATCTGTGTTTTTTTATAAGAGGCGTAGATGAGCATACAGTTTACATTCTATTAAAGGGCTACTGCCCCCATGGACATCTGTAATCAACCCCAGGTTGGATTAGATCTAACCTAACGATCGGCCTCAGGTGCGTCGCTTCCCCTGAGGACTAAGTTGAAACGTCTCCCATAAGGGAGTGGCCCTTCAAACCAGAACACAGCAGCGCTTAACACTGTTGTTAGGTAGGAATCGGTTTTACGACTAAACTATCAGTTCATGTGTTGTGTGCAATATCAAAACATATAAATTTGTTTATTGATTTCGGCTAACAGCTACCTCTTAACGGACTACGATAGATTTTCACGTTAAACCCGGAGCGAGTTATTTTACATTTTTTAATTCCAAATGTTTGCGATATTTGGAGTATCCGCGTAAAACTAAAAGCTGTGCAGGGAAATCCGTTAGTCAAATCTTTTTTCAATAAATATGTACGAAGATTAAAAGCGAACTATACAGCTGTCTGGTTTTCCAGCTTTCAATCAACGCAGTAGTTTGGATTTTTCAAGTTTCAGTATTAATTGAATGTAACACCGAAATACCTGAATATCTAGAAAAAACGTATTCGACATTTTCCTTAAATACTAAAAATTTATTTTTAACAAAAAATATAACTATCGAGCGATTTAACTACACTAAAGAGGCAATGTATATGTATGTAAGATAAGTAATATAGGTTAAGATGGTAGAAATAAGTGTGCCCCAGGGATACTACCGCCATGACTATTTTTGCCTAATGACAACAGAAATAAGTACTTTTGGCAGTTGCCACTTACCATCAGGTGGACTACATGCTCGTTTGCTACTCATATTAAAAATATATCTTTAAAATCTCTACTGTTATGGCCATTATCGTGTATGCGCGCTCAGATTTAATCATCAACATCAACTCATTATTGTCCCACTGGGCACGGGTGTCTTCTCAGAATGAGAAGGATTAGGCCATAGTCCACCGCGCTGACCTAGTGCGTATTGGTAGACTTCACATTTGAGACACCTTTGAGATTTTTTTTTAAATCTCTCCGGTGTGCAGATTTCCTCACGATGTTTTCCTTCACCGTTTAGCAAGTGATAATTAATTTCTAATACGCACATAACTTTGAAAAATTAGAGGTACGTGCCTGGAATTTGAACTTCGGAGCTCTCGTTCGAACGGCCGAGTTTCATAATCAGTAGGCAATCACTGCTACTGTTACTCAGTTTTAATAAAGTGAATTAACTAACTTAACAATTGTGACGTCACTAACAACTCCAAACTAAGCAATAACTAAACCATGGATGTAGACGAAACTTTTTAACGATTTTACCACAAATGGTTGTTACCTGAGGTAGAGATGAAGTGTTATTAAAATATGAATAAGTAAGTTATATTTTAACGAGAACCTTTATATTTTTCATTCCATACTGCAGTGGGTTTTGCTTTTCAAGGGTATGTAATGTATGTCATTCTCTGGTACGCCTTATACGCAAATCAGGACGGATTTTAACATACCTATTTGGTGTTCGTCTAAATTGTGGATACTTCCACGTAGCCTTTTTTGAGCACTCGGGACTCATTTTTATATGTTAAGTATCTATTATATTCTTTTGTCATAAAATAAAAATGGGAACAGAACAATCGAGCATTATCCAATTGATGATAAATGGTCACTACGATTTATAAATATATTTTATCTTCTCCAAATATGATTAGACCAACTTGGTGCCTCTCCCTTACTACATCTTTCAAGTAAAAAAAAATCACCAGCTTTGACCCTGCTGTTGCGAAAAATAAGTATGACAGTGGTGCCAATGAAAACACGAATAGTTGCTTAAGTAAAATATTAAATAGACTGGTGTTCTTGTCAAAAGCGAAAAAAAGCCAAAATGCCGGAATTTTGCCTTTACCCTTATTTATTCCTTAATATGTAAGATCACAAGTGAAATTACACAAACTTGTAGTGAATATTGCGTGTGATGCCTAATTAACTCTATGTACACTTGTATTATTTGTGTATACATCCGTACAGTGGTACAAGAAACAAGATATAAACAAAACAAACTTGTAAAAACACTAGTTTACCACCCTCATAATATATGCCTCGAGCTTTCAAAATTAATAGTTAAACGCGTCATATCCTCGCCTATTTCAATTAGGAGAGCACATTTCCTATACAAGCATTGGGAATAGATCAGAAATTAGAAATGTAAATGTAACCCAGATATCTACAATACAATGGAAGGGAAGTGGGATCGGGAGGGATAAAACATCTACTGTACAATCTTGATAAGCTTCTGTTTCTATTTTCAATGTATTACAAGTTACAACAGAAAATGTTTCTTATTATAATCCCCAGACCAAAATTCATACCAACTTATATATTTGATTTTATTATAAATCCGAGGCCTTATGGTAAGTTGTCAATGCCGCACATAGACATCTGTAAGCCAATCAAATATGCCGAATTAGAAATAGGTGTGACGGTGGTGTCGCCGGAGTCGAACCACAAGAGCTTCTTCCGTTTATAAATTTATTAAGTCGTATATTATAGAACTTGTATACTGTCCTATGTTCTTACAATAAGTAATATTTTTAATAAATATTCAAAAATTACATTACGCCTTTAAAATAAAAAATGAATATAAATAAATAAGGGCTGTGGTAAGGGATACATACTTTTCCGAGGCGTTCCAGCTTAGTCCTGAGGGGTAGCAGCGCATGTGGCTGACCTCAGGTAGGAATACCTAATCCTATCTGGGGTTGATTACAGATGTCCATGGGCGGCAATAGCCACTTACAATCAGATGAGCTGCAAGCTCGTCTGTACTCTTATATTATAATTATATATACTATAAAAAATCCCTTATGTAAATATGTATTAATGAATTTCAGTTAAGGGCAAAAAATCCCTGAAATTTGTCACTCTGGTCCACCGTTCACTGTTTGCTCTTCACGAATATTGAGATTCAACCGGGCATAATGGAATTGTCGCTTTGAAAATACAATCACTGTGACGCGAAGCTTAACAAACAAAAATGTACCGTTTGTTTTTTAAGGGACTTTTATATGTCGATGTCGATTTGATTAGAATATTAATATACAGGTATGTATAAATATATTGTGTATGAGGGACGCTTTTAAATGTATTCTAAATATACGATAATATTCAATATTGTATAGAATAAAATACCAATATAAGTAACGCTAAGAGGTTTTGATACGGTAGAGCTAATACGGTTTAATGGGGAAAGTACCAACACTACACCCAATTTTAGTGTTGCGGTGAAAGAGTATGGATACCGACTGACTTATTTTACTTGGACAATTATTAGTCCTCAGGAATGCCAACGCTTCTGTGGTTAATTTCAGGTATAACAGGTTCTATCTGGAGCTAATCCATATCTATGAGAGGCAATTGCCACTTACCATCTGGACTACAAGCTCGCTTGCTAAAATAAAATTATTAAATAAAAAGAAAAATTTGATGATTGCAAATTCTTTTATGCAATAATATATTAAACACAACAAAAATCGAACTCTATGAAAATATTAAAAAATACGTTACATAAAATAAAAATGTTAATACTTTCTATTAATAGTTATTACGATCCTTTTCGACGAGATCACTATGGCTTATGGGGGTAGCAGACTTTTCCCGTCGGCCAGATTGGATTTATATGATAATAACATGGAATCATAGGACTTATGCGTGGATATGTGTTAAATTGTAATAAATACACAGTTTCACAAATGTTGGTATAGGCGCCAAACTGCTAGTCCGCTCTGAAGTTGTTGCGAACAGGTGTAGTCATACAATTGCTATGGCGACGCGATTCGTTTCTATATTCAAAGCAGACTAGCAGTTTTACGCGGACTATAATCTGGAGTAGAACATTGTTCAGACGCTCCTTTGTTACATCTGTTTGTACCTTGCAATAGCAGTTAAGCGCAATTTTACTTGATTTCAAGGATATGGTAAGGAAGAGAGTATTAGACGAGGCGTTTCAACTTAGTCCTCTCACTACTTATAAGCAACACATTGGTAGCCAACCTCGGTAAGCACTCCAATTCCATCTGAAATTTATTATGATTACAAATGTCCATGGCCAATTGTCACTTTCTATCAGCAAAACAAAAGTATTCTTCCAAATCAATTGCTCAAAACGTTATCTAGTTTGTATTTCTTATCTTTTACTCGATAAAACCACCGCTGAAGTATTTTATTAGAAACAAACAAATTTGTATTTATCTGGAAATATTCACCGAATCCTTTATGTAGATAGTAAGCAAAATATCATTCTGTCTCGAATTGAATAAGAAACCAGTCATGCGTATACACTGTAGTTTGATATTTGTTATTTTATCTTTATAAATCGGTGCGAATTGTTCATCGCAAATTCACTGAATATAGTGTATACCTACCTAATTTCGGCATGAATTGAGGCAGTATACTTTTGTACATGTACAGTCAGCTCGAAAAGTAGATTAACATATTAGGTTTCAAAAAATATTTATACACTATCTATAAATGTTCATAAGTAGCTGAATACAACTAGCACCATATTATTATATATATCGCTATTTGTATTTAAATAGGTATAACAATCGCTTTCACCTTTAGATAATTTATTTTAAAGCTGACCAACTCGAACATTTTATGATAATGTTATATAACTAAGGCTTTAATAATTTTATATTTTATAATTTTATAAAATACCTATGTAAATTTAACAAATTAAGTTAAAATTACAGCGAATAAATGCCTACATTATCAATCCATTACTGTCCCACTGGGCACGGGACTCCTTCGCTTAGGGCATAGTCACCATTAGGCTATAACTATTTGTAAGTATTTCCTATTTAAGTAAAACACACTTTAGTCTTAGGTATTTAAGGGATTGTTACTTAATCTTCAGAGTCACGTTATACATCAAAAGATTTCAAACCTGGAAGATCTATCAGTGTTTACTGAAGGGCTTAAATAATTCTTGCCCTCTGAAATACGATAAAAGACCATACATAAATCCTATGTTATTTATTCCAACAAATCGTTATCAAATATGGCGGCGTTAGATATTTGAACATAAATCGTTAAATCCTGAGACAGGCTCTCTGATCCAGGCGTCTACTAATTGTGAGAAGTTACTACTGTCCGAAAATTAATAGATTTATGTAGCCATCTTCAATATGTTTTAACTTAAACTTATATTAAATAGACTGAATATAGAATCTAAATATATATAACTCAAAGGTGACTCACTGACGTAGTGATCTATCAACGCACAGTCCAAACCACTGGACGGATCGGGCTGAAATTTGGCATGCAGGTAGATGTTATGACGTAGGCATCCGCTAAGAAAGGTTTTTGATCAATTCTACCGCCAATGGGATAAAATAGGGGATGAAAATATTACTTCGTATCGTAAGCGAAGCCCCGGGCAAAAGCTCGTTAGTTATAAGCGTACATTACACCTAATTTTAAATGATCTCAATAGCAAACTTGTTGTTAATAAATCAGATTTTTGAGTTTTCTATTTAGTCTACAAATTTTGTTCTAAAGCTTTAAGATCCCTTTACATTTCAAACGAGATACTGTGAATCTTCATTTATTTCGAAAAATATAAAGAGGCTGTACCTACTTTGTATGCGTAAACTAAAATAAAGCCTAAATAATAACTAACATATGGAGAATATTAAAATTCTTGGAGTTGTTGGTGATTACAAAAAATATATGTAGGTAAATAAATCAAAAATAAAGGTAGGCAACACAAACATTCTCAGACCTAATCCGATACGGAAATTGGTGGTTCCTAGTGACTCTTGATTGATTCTTAAAGTTTAGAAGTAATCCGCAAAATTTAAAATGAACGAAATATTTTTACCTGCTCCTAGCAACATTGGTATGACAACATTCATACAACACAAAAAGTAAACAGGAATAAATCAACAACGACAAAATATAATAAACTCCAAAACTACTACTAATCTTGATTATAGTTCATCATAGATGCATTACACCTCTAATACCTAACTTACTACGCACACATATTCAAAAACAACACATATTTAAAAACAAACTAACAACTCATTTGCTTACTGGTTCAATTGAACTGCTATACTTGCTTACTAAATAAAGATTATGAATTATATATTAACATTTGGTCATGTTTAGGCTTAATGAATACTATCTAACATGCTATTACAATTGTCTTTTTTTTTACAACAAGCAATAACATGTCTTTAGCTAATTACAAGAATGCTGTACATACTTATAATTGGCATGTATATAGGGTACATTATTACTATTGTATTTAAGTTGAAAATGTTATGTATACTATGCTATTTGTATGTCTAAATAAATAAATAAAATAAAACAACGCCGATACTATCACGATATACACAAAAAGGCAGTGATACCTTCAATTTACCGTGAGCGTAAAAGCCTTCAAGCATCAGAGTAACACAAAGTGCTTCCAATTAAATAGAAAATAAATCAGGCCATCCATTTGTGATACAACCTCGATCTTATTCGATGGCCATTAAATAACTTTTCACCTTTAACGAGAGGTTTAATAGCAGTGAACAGATGGCGGGAATAACGTAGGGCTCTACAAATTCCTCTCTAAACTTTAATTTTCAGATCCTTCGAATCTTATCGATCCAACTGTTAGTAATGAGTCGCTTAATCAAGCCGCGGAGATATTATTTAGAAGCCTCAAAGCGTATAATTTGTTTTCTTTTTATTTATTCTTATATAACATTTTTAGTATTTTTATAGTAGTCAAATGTCATGTACAAATACAAAGGACAATGCCCATGAAAGTATAGACCGCCGTCTAGAGTTGCATCAAATTGAAACTTGTTGTGGACGATGTATAATTAACCAATATATTTTAATTTTTAAGAACAACAAATCAACATTTTGTCTTATTTTATCTTAAATGGAATTTCCTCTTCAAATAAACTATTCTGATCGACAAGCTATGTAAAAAAATCAAAAAATAATTTTAATATTACTTTCATTTTGACGCATGAGAAAAATCACTAGTCAGAACACTAATTAATCTTATTGAATTCAGTGTATAAAATACCGCCATCTTGATTTTTAACAACAACAATCAACATTTCGTCTTATTTTATCTTAAATGGAATCCCCTGTTCAAAGAAACTATTCTGATCGACAAATTATGTAAAAAAATAAAAAAATAATTTTAATATAACTTTCATTTTGACGCATGAGAAAAATCAGTACCAAGAATGGGCATTCTCCTTTAGTTTTTTTTATAAGGTTAAAGTAGCGATCGATATGGCGCCTACATAATTGTACGTCTCTAATCGACCCCAGATAAGATTACAATCCTGAGGTCGGCCACAGATACGTTTTTACCCCTGAGGATTACGTTGGGACGCCTCCGATAAATATGTATTCCGCACGCACCCTTAAATTCGGAACACAGTACTGCATAACACTGAAGTTATTACGTAGATACAAATAGGAGAAGCAGTGGTGCCTTCGGAGTCGAACTACAAAGGGTTCTGCCACCTTTAAATTCTTATGTCAACTAAGCCCATGACCAGTTTATTAAACGACTCCTTATACGACGTAAGGGACGACAACATACTCATACTATGATACAAATATAATAATATTGAGTACATATAAACAGATTGATAATAACGTTCATATTTGACTAAGTAATAATTCACGAAGTCCAAGCACGAACCACAACACTAATGAAACGTGATTGCTTCCCGACGGAACCCTTTGGCGTAAACGAAATTAAGACCATCTACTGCTTAAATACAAGAGCCTTAGTTAGGGATGGCCATTCATTTCGGAAGAACTTGATTTTAAAATCAAAGAATTGATGTGAAGAATCGATTAACAAAAATATCTAAGACTAGAAGATCCGTTTTTTTTTTTTTTTGAAAATCGACTTCCGATCGCACATAGTTGACTGATCGCAAAAAGTTATGTACCTTACCTTACGTTACTATCATAATTTTGACGGATTCTACGACACCTCGTTAAAATCCGATAAGCCGTTTTGACTGTAGGAGTGCTAAACAATAAGTCAAACACACAAACACATACACATACAGACTTAGGCTCAAAGGCATTACCCTCAATCGAATAAAAATAAATTTCGATTTTCTAATATCTAAGACAGGTTCATTGTTTTATATCGATTAAAAACAAATTTCGTTACTGCCAACCCTACCTAATTTACCATCTATTAATGATTAAAAGTCAAATATGAACTAGCTTGCTTAAATATTCGATATTTTAGTACTTGTAACTTAAGAAGTAGTCTTTAATTCAACAGAACTAATTACTTACGAAGTTTAGGCGAATTTTCATTCATAATTCTAAATGATCTCAATATCAAACTGTTGTTAATAAATCTGATTTTTGAGTTCAGTATTTAGTCTACAAAATTCGTACTGAAGCTTTGAGATCCCAAATTTACATTTCAAATGAGACTGTGAATCTTGATTTATTTAAAAAAATATAAATAGGCTTTAATATGTATGCGCAAAGTAGATTACAGCCTAAATAATAAATAACATGTAAACAATACTGATTACTTCTTTATTATGCTTTAATTAGCTTGACTTGTATATACCTAGGTAGGCATGTATGTAACTGAATCTTTAAATTCCATTATAACCCACTTTGAACGGTCCGTTTAATTCAAAATTTTGGACAATTATTAAGAACCGATGACTTTTTTCAACTACAATAATACGATTTTTAAACTAGGTATAATTTATTAGTTTTTATGTGTAAATCGAGTAAATAAATAACTACCGGTATATAATAACGTATACATACCATAAAAGAATATTAAGTACGCAATGTTAGAAAATTATCCATGCAAGCGAAATATTTATGAGTTAAAACATATTTGTTAAACTTTTATTACTTCGTGAATTATTAAATTAGAGACGAGACTCTTAGCAAAGGCGAAAGTTTTTCAATGTCAACTTCACAAAATGTTGTATTTAATACAATACAAATACCGTCATCTTATATTTTATCTGATAAATTATAAACAATTTGGTTAAAACATTATAAAAATACTTGAAAATATTAGTTAAATGAAAGTGATACCCTTTGTAGTTCCACTCCGGCTGCACCACCACCACATTTATTTCTACTTTATAACAGCAGTGTGAAGCGCTGCTGTGCTCTGGTTTGAAGGATGTGGTAAGGGAGACATATTTACCCACGGTGTTCCAAGTTAGTCTTCAAAGGTAGCAATCTAGCAATGCATCAGTGGCCAACCACAGGTGTGAATCTTATGTTATCTGGAGTTGATTAAAGATGTCCGTGGGCGGCAGTAGCCACTTACCATTAATTAATGACCTGCGTGATCATATATTATAAAAAAATATAGCATCGCAATCCACAATCAGTGTTAATTATTTAGCAATTAAAATGGTTATTATGTTCTCCGAGGCGTTAAAATAAATCCAATGTGTTGAATGATTAAGCTGATGCCGAGCTAAATTAAAATAAACATTTACTACTGTTAAAGTAAATAATATATTTACTGAGTTATCCTCTAAGTTCAGTAATTAAATTATTGCTTCACTAAAAAAATTCTAACTTTCTACCCATAAGGACTAAGCTGGAATGCCCCGAAAAAACTATGTCTCCCTTACCACACCCTTCAAACCACAACACAGCAGCGTTTAATGCTGCTGTTATTAGGTCTGCCGAACCACAGAACATTCTACCACCTTTTACGATAACAAAATAAAATTATAAGAGCAAACCAAACTATGAATTTAAATCGGATTTCATAATACATTTGATCAAAACTATTTTCACTCTATACCAGAATACGAATCGTAGCAGCAAACAGACTGTAATTTTAATCCAATTGATTTTCGACGAGAATTTCACGCAAATCTTGCCAATTTAGACAAAGATTTCAAGACAGAGACTCCGTAACTCATTTGATCACAAACTCAAATTCGCAGTTTATCTTTCAACGCTTGCGGCAAATTCAATTTTTATTAATACTTAACTAAGTAGAGGCCTAAGAAACGACTTCGGCATTCTGTGATGATAAACTTGATTTCAGAATTCCTTACCAGTAAAACTATGCTTATTAATTACGAGCTTTTGCCCGCGGCTTCGCTCGCGTTACGAAGTTATATTTTCATCCCCTATTTTATCCCCTTGGGGGTAGAATTGATCAAAATCCTTTCTTAGCGGATGCCTACGTCATAACATCTACCTGCATGCCAAATTTCAGCCCGATCCGTCCAGTGGTTTGGACTGTGCGTTGATAGATCACTACGTGAGTCAGTCACCTTTGAGTTAAATATACATATTTAGATAGATTATAATCACAATATGCGAAAATAATATAGTTATTACAAAAATATTTTCAACTCCGAATGTTGCTTCGAATTTTAATTAGTTTAATATCATGTTTCAAAGAAAGCATTTCCGACAAAATGTTAATTTACATTGTATAGACTGCCAGTAATAAAGATATCAAGCAATTAGTAGTATATCGATGATGTCAAGGAAACGAAAAATAAACAGTGGTCATAACATAAACATATAAATACTTTAATATCATCGAAAAGTATGGAGAAAGATGACGAACCTATTATTTCTCGTTCTCACTAAATTATAAGATTAAATAACTATATTGCCTAAGTTTATGTAATTTGCTCAAGTTACTAAGTCACTCCGACTAACTTTATGAGATCTTTCATGATAGCGCCACTAGTGTTTGTATGTTTGATAAACGGCCGCAAAACGCAAGAGAAACACTGTGTAAGAGCTGTAAGTTAAGTATGTTTATGTAAGTAGATAAAGTTAGTTTAACCACTTGATTAAAAGAATTGTCGTGGTCATTTCTTATATTAATTTAACCAAAATAATCATAATATATCGAACACCATTGTTCAATATAAAGTAGCTGCCAGCGTTCTGTACTCTTACCATGAGTTTTTAAAACATCCCACAATTTTACGTTACGTTTACTCAATCCATTATTCTGTTCCGTTTACTCCAGTAGATTGAGTAAACGTAACAATAAGTAAGTGCTCGAGTATTTTTGTCTGCTTCACATGTTCGCAAAAAAGAGAGATAAAACATAAAACGCCATTCTGTCAATTTAGACATTTAATGTTACGTTACTGACACAATCCGCTAGGGGCGCTGATTGGTATTTGTATGGGCATATACGTAAACAAATACCAAAACAGTCAAATTTTGTCAAAACGTAAAGATTCATGGTAAGGGTACTGAGCACTATGCCACAAGTAGATGTTTTGGACCTGTTAAATTTATAAGTATAATTTAATTATTATCATTTAATTTTACTTACTTTTAATTAACTTTACTTTATTAAATAGTATTTTATTATTATTGTGTTATCTAATAAATATTAAATACCATAGTATTTTATTTAAACTTAGCAAAGATATACTCTAGTATGATTTACTACACAAGCTAGGTCTTTCAGAGTCTATGAACATAGCTTTGTAACATTCAATAAATGCAGGTCGAAGTAGGAACCGCACAAAAGCTATTTAGCATTAAGTCCGCCTTTTGCACCACACTGTTTTAACATGGCCAATAAAAAGTAAATAAAAAAAGCCAGTTAGTAAATATTAAATATCAGATGGTTACATTGTCATACAAATGACATTCGTGACCACGGGGCACGCAATGAGATCATGTAAAGTTTACAACATAGTAGCTAAGTTGACGACCTACTGTATTGAAGAGTGTTGAGTGTTGAGTGTGTATAAACTGTGTGTGTGAGTCTTTATTTTAACATTTATGAACAGACCATAAACGTAAAGCGTACAAAGAGAGTATTTTTATATGTATTTTTATACGTATATATAAAAAAAAAAAATATTTCAATAAATAATTAAAGAAAGTTTTCTAAATCAAGTGCTTGCTTCATATTAATTAAGTTTCATATTAATAACGGAATTTAATATCGCATTTTAGCAACTTTTCAAAGGAATAAGATAGATAACTTTATTCCTATGTCGTCGTGTACCTACCTATATGTATATTTTGTTTAAATATTATGTTGTGTCTCTATTATCCTAATCTAAGACAATTTTTATGGATACCTAACACCAAATCTTAGAATAAAAGTCGTACGACATATACATAATTTCGTAGCACCTTAAAATCAAATTAGCAACATAGCTATTGCTTAAGAATAAAAATAGAACTTCTACTAACTTTGAATTATAATATATTATCTTTATTTTTTTATTCCATCGATAGCACATCGGTTTAAGTCTGTTCAAATAAATAGTGAAGCTAATATTTGGACAACCGATGTTTCAGTTTTGTTTACCTTTCTATCAGACCATCTCTTTGCTTTAATCATTGCGTGAATCGATCTACAACATTTCTATTTATCCATGTTAATAAAAGATCTTTAATGTACCTTAGTGTTACTTATGTAATAGTACATATGTATATACCTAACTATGAAAGTAAGAAGTCTCTGGTTTTGCACTAAAACCTACAATATGGGAAATGAAAAGTAATCGCATTCTGTCTAATTAATTTGAAAGCCGAAGTTAATGTGCAGTTAAGTAATATTCTCCTACACAAAAAAATTTGCAACAAAATCGGACGATAAGAGTGCAGAATTATACATAGCAAAATGTATTGGTATTTATATATTGGTTTCATACTTACCATTGATTTATACAGCGAACCCTATTTTAATTTAAACATCTTTAACAATGTAAAATTTAACTACAATATTATTTATGACTAATCATACACCTTTTGTCATACGGTTTATTCACCCTGTAATATTTCTAGTAAGCTGCCATTGTAACACGGAGTGACGTTGAATTTGAGTTGAATGACCGATGTCATATTAATATTTAACCCATATCGATTAGCGGCACGCTAGGTTTTGCTGATGTAGGGATAGCATACCGTCATAAAACTCGTCATTACTTGTAATTAAACCAGTTCTGACTGCATATTTACCTGCGTTTTTGCTTTAATGTGTTTACATATACTACTGAAAATAGTGTGAAGTGAAAGGTTTAAGGTAGAGAGCTACACGTCTTCATTGGTAAACCCGCAGTTGAAAAGTGAAGCTGAATGATACTTTACCGAATATGAAACTACTATTTCTTTTATATTTATTTTGCTTAATATTCTAACATACCATAGGTTGTTTATGTACTGTCCCTGTAGTCCCGGGAATAGAATAGGGCTACGGTATCACCTGCCTGTCGTAAGAGGCTACTAAAAGGGGGCTTCCGGGGTTGCGGGCGGCAAGAGTGTAAGCTTGAACCGTCCAGCAAGCATCCCCGGAAAGGTCGGCGGCATGTGTGGTCGCATACCGTCGTAAACACTAAATGGGGTGGGAGGAGCGAAACCTGCTCCCCCAGGGTAGAGCCCGATCGGGGCATCGCGCTGGAAGGGCTCCGGTTGTTTTCCGTCGGAGATCCCGGAGTTCTCCACCAAGCGTTGAGGACGGTCACCAGGGGGGTTTTAGTGCGGTAAAAATCCCACATAACCCGGCGTCGCTCCCACGTCGTCGGGTACCTTTTGAATGTTTCCCCCTCGAGAAAAAAGAATGGTTGTTTATGTACAGGGTGTCCAGTGGCAGATTTCAAAGTACGAAAACTCGTATAAATAATATATCTCTAATAAGAAGAATGTTTATTGTAATTTAACGACAACAAATGCGGATTTATTTTTTGAAAACCACGGTATCTAAATGGCGCCCGTCGAGTTATTTACAGCGATTTAGCATCATGCAACTTAGTAAACAGTTCTATAAAATACTTAATATTTTGTATTAATTATACATCTAATATTATCTTTCGTTTGAATTAGAATGTCACAACTCTAATATACCATCATTTTACTTTACTATATCTTACTCAGTATCTATTTATTTATAAGAAACAGTATCTATTTATTTATAACAAAAAATCCAAATTTATATATTCTCACAAAAACATCTTAAACGCGAACCATATTATTAATAATGCTTCACATTTTCTATAAAATTGGTTCTTCGTTTAATATCTTCATATTAACTACTTTTCTCTTTAATAATGAAGAAAAATCTAGCGTTAATTTTGGTCCAAAATGTAGTCCAAACCAAACGTTATCTACAAACTACAAGACATGAATACACACTAAGCTAGACAAATTTGGGTCTTGCCTCGAATGAGGAAAACTTTGTTTGCACGAACTTACCGCTGTTGAACAGAAATTGTGATCCGAATTTCTAGTTAACATAATGTGTGCGGGAACTTACCCTAAGTTCGGTAAAAATATTTCGGTGTATCAGATATATTGGTGAATTGTAAAATAAGTCTTCGGTCGCAAAATATACTTTTTTGGCTACAATAGGGACGTAATAAATGCACATGCATGACCTAGCGTTTTTGTTAAATAGTATTGTGAAAAAACACGTTATGACATTTATGACACATTTTTTTAACTTATATAAAACTATTTTCAATTCATTAAACCATTTTCAATTCACTCTATCTAGCTATACCAGACAATCTATTTGTATAAAGGTGAAAGGCTCAATGTCATGTGTTCATAAGTTTTCGGATCATATATGAATTCACCGTCAAAGTTTCGGTACACTCCTGAACAGTTCCGAACACTGTTCAGAACTATACATAAATGGCTTAAAGGAAACTTTTTACTATACCAATATTCTCTTATGAAGTTTCCTGATACGATTTATTATAGGAATTTCTCTGTGGTGCTTTCCTACCATCCTTCACGGAAATGGAACTGAAAAAGCAATTTCACGGTTTTAATTCTTCTTTTTTATGAATTTCTCGGTAATGAAGTGTCAACTGAGACTATGATCACACCACAAAAAAGGGATCACTGTCACTAAAGAGAATGTTTTCAGAACGCTAATCATTTTTTTATTCAACAGATTCAGACCACTCGGATAAAATCATTCTTATTTTCTTAAGAGCTTAATGAATGGCGCAAAGCTTCTGAAAAAGATGATGTTTGATTTCACTACGAAAATTATTTTTAAGACATAGTTTTAATTTCAAATTATAAGTGGAAAAAAGAAATTGTGTGATGTAGTATAGTGAATTGCTCTTTTTAGGAAAGCTCTTTTTAGGTTTTTTTAGATTCCAACAGTGGGCTTTTATAGAATTTATGGGTGGACCCTCAAATCTCTTATTTCTATAGATTATTACATATATTTCTACTTCGATAGAAGTCGGTTAAAAATATGTGTAAAATATGCTACACTAGTGTTTAAAATGATTTCTCCACAAAAACCTAAATCTCCGCAAACTTAGCGAAGTTACTTTATTCTAGTTGAGAAATAGAACCTTTTGGGATTACGTTTCAGATTTCTTCTCAGGACATAAAATTTTATGCTGCCCTAACTCAGGTACGGGACTCAGAATCAATTTAATATGCATCTTCATGTTCTATATTCGATTTAGTAAGGACTACATTACTTTATACATTTTTAAAACATGCGGCAGGAAAATTGAATTTTCGAAGTATTCGATTACGCGCGTAGCTTTGGTTGCTTAGATATTTTATATTAAAACATAGTTTATATGAAACTGAAATTAAACTAACAGCACTTAAACGAAGTAGATACACATACAGAACACAATTTAATTTGGGTTAATACTTCTACTTAATACTTGAAGGTGGTAGAACTCTTTGTGGTTCGACTCCGGCGGCACCACCGCAACATCTTTTTCATTACCTAAAACCAGCAGTGCTAAGCGCTGCTGTATTCTGATTTGAAGGGTGTGGTAAGGGAGACATTCCCTTCTGCAGCATTCCAGCTTAGTCCTCAGGGGTAGCGGTGTATCTGTGTCCAATCTGAGGTAGAAATCTCATCCTATCTAGGGTTGATTACAGATGTCCATGGGCGGCAGTAGCCACTTAGCATCGGGCGGACTCCATGCTTATCTGCTACTCCTATATTATAAATAGTCTAATAATATAGTCTGATAATATAGTCTGATAATATAGTCTAATAATATAGTCTGATATACGCAGCAGCTTTGGTTTTTGGTTTATGATTTAGCCCTTGTATCGCTACGTTTAACATTTTCCCGGTATTAGGGTCTCGGGGAAAAATGAGTAAAGGAATGCTTTGTCGTGTGTCCATATGTCAACAGGCCCTTTTATCAATCACTACCTATCCGGCTACGAAAATCTCCAAATTCAACATGGAGACAGATGTTATGAGCGTGTGAGGGTTTTATTGCATGAAAGAGGGTCCTGGATTCAACTCTAGTTTTTTTTAAGTAGAAGCAATCGAATTAACAGTTTGATTATATGTAGTTGACGACCCGCGTGGCGGAGCGGTCACCATACCGGTCTGACGCGCAGAGGGTCCCGGGTTCGATCCCCGGCCAGACATATTTTTAAATGATGAATTTAAATTTCTGTTTCTGGGTCTGGGTGTTTGTGTATTTGTCTCTGTGTGTGTCCATAGTACCCACGATACAAGGAATCCTAGTGTGGGGCTGTGAGTGTAGAAAGCGTTTTAGTTTTTTTTTTTAGCTTCTGCCTTCGATGGATATCTATAATCAACCCAAAACAGGAACTATATTCTACCTGAAGTTGAACACAGATGTTTTGCTATCCCCGATGACTAAGTTAAATTTTCTCGTATAGTTTTTCCTCCCTTACCACATAGCTAAAACCAAAATAGGGCTTTAGTTATTATAAGACAGAAATATTTATGGCTACAGTCCTCCGTCGAACCACAATCACAAGGGTTTTACCACCTTTCTGCTCTCATCATCATCATTATTTCAGCCTTTATCGTTCCACTGTTGGACATAGGCCTCCCCTAAGGTGTGCCACAACACTCGGTCCTCCGCTGCTCTCATCCAGCCATACCAGCCTTCTTAAGGTCGTCGGTCCAGCGTGCCGGAGGGCGTCCTACACTCCGTCTGCCGATTCGTGCTCTCCATTCGAGAACTCGTCTGCCCCATCGGCCATCGGTTCTGCGACATATGTGACCAGCCCACTGCCACTTCAGCTTGCTAATTCTTTGAGCTATGTCGGTTACTCTAGTTCCTTCTGCTCTTTGAATGTGTATTTGTAAATAATTTTGTAAAGCAGTTTTGTATCGTTTCGCTAGGCTATGAGTGCAGAAAGTTGTAATTACAATATATGAATAACTCTTTAATTATTAACGTTGATTGTATATAATTTTCAGCGGAACCAAAAGTTACCAACAACTTTAATTATAACAATTGTTCGACCAAACTTGTTTTCCTTGAAACTGAATAAAACATTTTGTAAATTTGATTGGGACGACTCAACCCTCCGTGTAAACGGTTTAGCTATTAATTCCAAGGATTATTTTTATAAATCATTTAAAGGGTTATTTCCGTTTATTATTTTATGAAATTCTTTTTACAATAATAGCGGTATTCTTCGTTTGAATAGGTATAATTATTAAATGGATTAGAAATTTACTTATGTTTGACTTATAGTGATAATACCAAACTTCAAAAAATCCAAAACACTATTGGGTTGTGTTCTGAAGTACGAGTAAGGCACAAATAAACAAACAAACGCTTTCTACACTCATAGCCCCACACTAGGATTCCCTGTGTCGTGGTTTCCATGGACACACACATAGACAAATACACAAACACCCAGACCCAGAAACAGAAATCTAAATTCATCATTTAGATATCTTTCTGGCCGGGGATCGAACCCGGGACCCTTTGCGCGTCAGACCGGTATAGTGACCGCTCCGCCACGAGGGTCGTCGAAACAACAAATGTTACGTAGATTGCATGAAACTTTCGACTTGTTGAATAGGAATGATGAATTTGTGATCAACATAAAGTGGAGGTATTAGTATTTTTTATTTATTGCAGTCCACGTCATATAGAGGCCATACACAAACCGATCCCAAATGCCTCATATATAGGTACCCCAGCCGATATCCACACCCTACCAGAACCGCTTCACGCTTCAAATAGGTGGGGCGGTGGTACCTTACCATACTGCCTCTACCACCTTACCATACTGGCTTACAAGTCGAGATGCATTTGGTAACAGTAAACTATTTTATATAGCATGCATGGAATAAAAGTTTCGAGTAATTCAATTAATTGATCATTTAAATTACATTGTAATTACCATTTAATAGGATACTGAATGAGGTTTCTACAAGCGTAATTATCTAATACGAGTGTCTACGAATAGACGAAACACGTATGGTAATGTTGTGGGATTCAATAAATCCCAATTAACCCTTCGTGTGATAGTTTGGGTCATACTTTATGATAATGAGACTAGTGATGGAAAGTAATCGAAAGTACACATGTTTGTATTTGATCTGCAAGTACTAGATCTTATGTGTATAGTTTTCTTTTAACATGGGTATATTTGTATGGCAATGTCGTTTGAAAAAAATCTAAATAAATTATGTTTGTCACGCTACTTTTAAATTTCTCTCTGCGGACATTATTACAGAGCTTTTATTAAAATATTTTATTTCCATAAAAGAAGGTTTAAAACGCTATTTTTAAGTGATTTGAATAAGACCAAAGCTTAAGCCATTTGGAAAGCATAATAAGTACGCTCACTAAACAATTTGTGTGATTAAATATAACTATTTTTATATATTTATAGAAGCCTTAAGCCGATTTTGATGCTCTCGACGCTGTAATTTTAAACGCGTTTGTTCTTTCAAAGTGCTAGTAACTTAAAACCTTAAAAGGTTTCAATCAAGCACTAACGTTTGCAATACAATATCTTCGTTTAAAATTTCAATTCCCTAAAGGATTTAGCGTATTTTATGACGCACATTAAATAAACATCTAAAATATATCCAAATTAATGTAGATATTATAGGCTGCGAGAAAGTTTAATACCTACTAGTTAGAGCTTATGCAACATTATAACAGATAGATTATAAAAACATAGTTACAAAAATTTAAAAAGCATCCAACAAATAGAAATTAATTTTTAACTTTTTTTTTTTTTGTTTTGTATGTGAAAAAAGCATTACATTTTTATATAATAAAAAACATTGAAGATCGAACTCGACGTATCTTGCAAATATAAAATAATTTATGTAAATAAGTTATTTTTCAGCTACAAAATATATTGATTTATATAGAAGCTTAAAACCAAGTAAACATTTATAACATCAATATTTCACTTTAATACGACAAGAAGAACAATAAAATAAAATTATGTAAGGGAAGGAAATAAACACTTCCGAACTTTGTTCTATAGGGAATACTTAGGGATACCTAAAGAAAGTGTATGTCACATAAAAAATATTTATTACTATACCAGTAAGTTTCTAGCGAAATTTATTATTTACTGCTATCTCTTCTCTTCAGAGGTTTCGTCAGTTTTCTATACTGCAAATACAAATATAAAAATTCTTTATTTGCCGCATTTATAAGAATAGAACAGACTATATTTTAAGCGTGGGACGAAGTGGCGCGACCCGATATAACATAGGTATTGATTTTTAGATACAATTAGACCTTACCTTACGCAAAATAAACTAATCTATCTGATTTTAAGCTTAAATTTAGAAGCATCAATTGTATTTAAATTAAAAAATTAAAAGGATGTCTATAGAATTGTCAAAAATACAAAGCGAAAAAAATCTCGATATTTACCCAAAACAACTAGTGAACTTCAAAGAGTTTAAAAACGCCTGTGACCCATGACACGGGAGGTAAAAAATAAACGATATTTCCCGTCATGTACACGGCATCGCGCCGTGTTTGAAACGTCAAACATCCGTGTTTAAAGCTTCAGCCGTGCATGTTGAAGCTTCAAACCCGTGTTCAAAGCTTCAGCCGTGCATGTTTGAAGCGTCAGGCCGTGTGCACTGCATAAACGTCAGATTTGATAAACCCTTTACGAAATTGATGTACAAACGAGTGTAGTCTTAAGACGAATTTTTTGGTGTTTTGTACAAGGAATTGAACATTCTATTTCCATGGTGTTTCTTTTAAGTTTTCATTCCTATTTGCTTATATTCATGGAAAACGATTTGAAATTTAGTTATTATTATAAAAGCTAAACACCCGACTGCTTAAGAATAATTAATTCTAAAATAATGTAGCTTATGACAAACTCATAATTTAGGTGAATCCGAGGACACGTCATAATACGTTAAAAGCCGTCGTCTATACGTAGGGCATGCAAAAGATTAAAACATACGTAAATACTAACGCTCAAAAAACATTACCCTCTCTGTCGTATTATAAGCTTCCAATGTGTACTATGAATTTCCTCGATAAAAGTAGGTGCATCATTATTCATCGCTACTACTTATTTATTATAACAGCAACCTTTTATCTGACCAATAAAAGCTCGATCGACGGCGAGTGCATACACGACAGCTTAATAATGACAGGATGTCATTAACAGCCGACCACAGCCGCCGCCCTGTAATACGATTTACCAAAGCGTTTACCAGAAATAACAAACATGTCATCATGTTATTATAAGGTTTATTTTTAAATTATAGGAGTAGCAGACGAACATGCAGTCCACCTGATGGTAAGTGGTTACTGCCGCCCATGGACATCCGTAATCAACCCAAGACAGGATTAGATATTCCTACCTGAGGTTGGCCACATGTGCGCCGCTACCCCTGAGGTATAAGCTGGAACGCCTCGAAAAAGTTACCACACCCTTCAAACCAGAACCCAGCAACACCTAACTCTGCTGTTATTACGCAGAATTAAGAGTGGTACCGCCGTAGTTTAACCACAGAGGGTTCTACCACCTTCAAATATTTATTATTCGTCTACATAATTATTCGTTTCTCCACTTATTTATTGACACATGAAAGCTCGATTGACGGCGAATGCATACACGACAGCTTAATAATGACAGGATGTCATTAACAGCCGACCACAGCCGCCGCCCCGTAATACGATTTACCAAAGCGTTTACCAGAATTAACAAACATGTCATCATTTTATTATAAGGTTTATTTTTAAATTATAGGAGTAGCAGACGGGGATGCAGTCCACCTGATGCTAAGTGGCTACTGCCGCCCTAAGACATTTGTAATCAACCCCACATAGGATTAGATTCCTACCCAAGGTCGGCCACAGATGCGCCGCTACCCTTAAGGACTAAGCTTGAGCGCCTCGGGAAAGTAAGTATCCCTTGCCACATCCTTGAAACCAGAACACATAAATGCCTAACACTACTATTATTAGGCCGTAATAGGTGTGGTGCCGCCGGAGTCCTAGCACCTTCAAACAATTATTATTCGTCTACATAATTATTCGGCGCTTCCACTTATTTATTATAACAGAAACCTTTTACCTGACACATGAAAGCTCGATTGAAGGCGAATGCATACACGACAGTTTAATAATGACAGGATGTCATTAACAGCCGGCCACAGCCGCCGCCCCGTAATACGATTTACCAAAGCGTTTACCAGAATTAACAAACATGTCATCATGTTATTATAAGGTTTATTTTTAAATTATAGGAGTAGCAGACGAGCATGCAGTCCACCTGATGGTAAGTGGCTACTGCCGTACATGGACAGCCGTGATCAACCCCAGATAGGATTAGATATTTCTACCTGAGGTCGGCCACATGTGCGCCGCTACCCCTGAGGTATAAGCTGGAACGCCTCGAAAAAGTTACCACACCCTTCAAACCAGAACCCAGCAACACCTAACTCTGCTGTTATTACGCAGAATTAAGAGTGGTACCGCCGTAGTTTAACCACAGAGGGTTCTACCACCTTCAAATATTTATTATTCGTCTACATAATTATTCGTTTCTCCACTTATTTATTATAACAGAAACCTTTTACCTGACACATGAAAGCTCGATTGACGGCGAATGCATACACGACAGTTTAATAATGACAGGATGTCATTAACAGCCGACCACAGCCGCCGCCCCGTAATGCGTTTTACCAAAGCGTTAACCAGAATTAACAAACATGTCATCATGTTATTTATCAGATTCTGCAGTCATTTTCTTAAACTTTAAATGATGTTTTAAATACATGTGATAATTTTTTACTAATTAATTCTATTTATATAGCTCTTTACTAAATTTAGTAATTTAGAATATTATTTTTTCTGGTTTTTGTTCTTATGCTAAAAATTTATATATTTTTTGCTGTTTCAATAAAACTTTAAACCTTTAATTTTCAAGGTAGAAAATATTGTTCATTTGATCACTTCCCCGTGAAATTATATTCTTGTATATATGGTTATGTATTGGGTTGTTCGGAAAGTCATTTCGTTTATTTTTGTGAAAATGAAAGACAATTTTCGTATAATGAATAAATGTTTTAGAAAATTAGATATTGGCCATTTTGTCCCAACACCTTAAGCCGTCTTTGTGGTAGGAGCGTGATTCCACGTTCTTAATTTGTTTGGTCGATTCTTGAAAAAAATTGTTGCAGGTGATTGACCTCTGTATTTCAAGTAAAGGTTTTACAGTCCAAAAAATATTGTAGTGATCGGAAAAAATAACAATCTGAAGGCGCCAGATCTGGAGAACATGGTAGGTGTGGTAGAGTAACTTATTCGCTTCAAAAATTAATCATTTTCGTCACGTTTCGGGAGCAGATCATAGACGTCAACGCGACGACGGAATTTTTTCATCGTGAGAAATCGGGGGACCTTTCAAGTGGTCATAAACGGTTTATTTCTATAAATTTAAAGTCTGGCCGATCTCACGTATTGTTATTGGCCGGTTTGCATTAACTAATGCCTTTATCAGCCTTAATCGGCCTACCAGAACGTGGTGCATCTTCGACTTCAAAATTGCCGGATCTAAATTTTGTAAACCAGTTCTGCTACTGGCGTACTGACAACACATCTTCTCCATACCCATTAGTTAATTTTTTTCTGACTTGAACAGTATTTTTACCTTTTCTATAGTAAAAAAGTAAAATATGACGAAAATGCTGCTTATTGCTCTTGCTTTTGCTTTAACAATTTAGTCAAGTTTATATAATAATAAATTGAGGCGTTTTTTTATACAATAAACAATGCAAAATGCAGACTCATCCAACGTAAAATTCTTCCTACAAGTTACTAATCGGAGAAAATCAAAGTAACTACAATCAATTAATTGCCAATTAGCAATTTATTAGAGACGAAACAAATTTATATTAAGGCTAAATTTAGTAAGCAGCCATAGAATATCCAATCAACCAATCAGACGGGTAGGGTATTTATATCCCACGCGAAGATTTTGTACGTAGGTTTAAAATATGATTTCCTTTTAGTGTAGGCATTGATTATTATTTAATTAATAGTAAAGATGAATCGTCGTTCTCATATTTGCTCTCCCAGTTACGTAAAACCCACTATCGTTGTATGAGTAACCAATCAATAAGTTCATGATACAATAGATTCAGGAAACTTTCACTCTAATCACCCAATTTGATTTCAAAATATTTTGTTTTTTTTTTTATTTTTTTATCCAAAATCAAATTCAAATTTCGTTTATTCAAAATTGATTCATATTGATTTTTTTTCGATCATCAACAAACTATTACCGCTTTGGAAAGTGGTTCGTTATGGAGAGGAAGTGGCGAAAGAAACTCCATATGCGTAATTTAAAATCTTTTAAAAGTATTTACTCGTATTATACAATGTTATGAGATGAATTGCTTAATTGTTTGTTTGTACGGGACGATGTGTTCGCCCAGCGAAAAAATCCCACTTTAAATTAAAACTAATTAATTAAATTAATTAAATTACGAGGAGAAATTTTGTACTGATTTTTACCTTATACCCAAATTGAACGTTGTTTGATATATTTTCTCGTCTCATACATGAAAAATTATTAACGTTATAACGTCCAATATGTTTTACCAATGTATCAGTCAAAATTGACTGATGAAAAAGGGGATCAGTCAATAAAATTATTAGTACACTTTTATTACGATATCTACGATATTTGCGTGTTTATAATTATTAATAATAAGTATTGCGTATTATTGATAAGTTCTACTGAATTGTACAACGAACAATATTATATATAGCTATTGTAGAATAGGTAGCTATTCTGTAAGTTTTTTATAAAATTAAATTAATCTTAAACGACTACTTAAATTTATTTGCTTAATAAATTTATCAAGCAAATAAATTTAATTAATAATTAATTTAATTAATAATCAACATCAAAATAAAAGCCCCGTTTTCTTATTTAGTTTTCTGTATTTATTTAAATTTATGTTTCATATAATAAACCTATAAGTAAATAAATCTACCACAAGAAATTGTATTGCGAAAAACAAATTCAACAATACTTTATAAGTTTTTGTAATATACGTATACATAGAATGTTAACAACATAATTAAAAAAAATAAAGTATTTGTAATTAAATATATTCCTTTTATCTCACATATGCGAACTAAATCGCAACTAAACAATTACATTAACTTCTCGTGCAAACTATCTTAAGTACCGACTTGCCCTACTCGTACGTGACCTACGTTTATTAGGAGCAACTCGCTGAAACCGCGCCTTTAACTTAGTACATGTCCGTTTCTTTCTTCTTTTTAGAGTGTGAGACAGACTATCACAAATCTTTTAATCCAAATTTTCATAATACCAAATATAAAATAGCACTTTTGTTTTATTTTGTGTCTTGCTGTTAATTTTTATATCGTATCAATTATTATTAATTCCGGTGAATATTACAAAAAAAAAAAAAATTACTACTTCAATATTTCAGTTTTGACCGTAAATGAGCTGTAATGTACTTTTATAAAATGTTAACTACATAATTAAATAAATAAAGAATTTGTAATTAAATACATTCCTTTTATCTCACACATGCGTTAAAACAGTAACTAAATCGCAACTAAACAATTACATTAACTTTTCGTGCAAACTACCTTCAAGTACCGACTTGCCGTACTCGTACGTGACCTACGTTTATTAGGAGCAACTCGCTGAAACCGCGCCTTTATTTTAGTACATGTCAGTTTCTTTTTCTTTTGTTATTAAAATTTATCAGATTATTTGAAGTCTTTCAAGGACTATTTCAAGTCCCGTTTTATTGTACTCATATGATTCAGATGATCTGTTATTTTGAAATCAGATACAAATAAGTAATTACCTCTTCTCTATCTCAGTTAGTCCTTTTTATTTATAAATAAGATGGCAGATCACTGTCACAGGTATCAACCTGAAAGACAAACAAAGGAAGTTAAATAAAAGCCAAAGTAATTACCGAAGTAACGAATTAAAATAAAACAATATATCATGTAAGTAACTTGTGACCACAACATCCAGTAAACATTCGCTAATTCAAAGTTAATGTGTGTGGATGTCAGAACTTTTTATTTATTGTACCAGTAAACGTTTAAACGGCTATTTGTCTTCGAAAATGTCCATCATTTAGACAGAGGTCCTGCTTTTGATCCCACAAGTTTTAGTACGACGTAAATTGGACCTTCTTAAAGATCATTTTGAACATACCTTTTGCGGAATTTGACAGTTGGCCTTAATCTTTGTGGCAGAAGATTGTATTTTTTTTTATTTACCACTAGCTGACGCGGCAAACTTTGTACCGCCTCAAAATCTATTTATTTAATATATTTCATACAAAATATAGCCTATGTTACTCGTAGATAATGTAGCTTTCGAATGGTAAAAGAATTTTTAAAATCGCTCTGGTAGTTTTTGAGCCTATTCATTACAACCAAACAAACAAACAAAGTTTTCCTCTTTATAATATTAGTATAGATTATTACTTTACACCCATGTATACCCTGTAAACTTAAAAATAAATACCAAGGACCTAAATTCGAGGGAAGAGGAAAATTTTAATTACCACCAATATATATAAGAGCAATTTGCAAAACTTGAGACTCGATCACACAAACGTATAGTGAACATTATTACTTTACAATTGTATGTATAAAATTGAATGTTTGTCTGTATGTCCTTTATAGAACTATACATTTAATCATGTAATTATCTATAGCAAAATGGTTGTACTTAAGCCCACGAAGGTTTTTGACTTGGTACTACCAATTTTCGACAGATATGTACAAATTTTCAATTATGTATACGTCATGTTATTTTCTTTAAACGCGGGTGAAGCCGCGCTATACCACTTAATTCTAACCACAAGTTATAAACTTGCTACGACAATAACTCGTAGCGACGTACTACGAGAATGTACCAACTTCGTAGCACTATTAGAGTTAGGAGCTACGAATAGTACCTAATATGATTTTAATGATGGTATCAAATTTATATACTACATAATTTATTGATTATGACAAATTTAGAAAATATTGAGTATTTAGTAATTATAATCAATAATTGAAGATTCCAGATTATTCTTTAGAGGTAGCGGCGCATCTGTGGCCGACTTCAGGTAGGCTCATCTTATGAGGGGTTAATTACAGACATCCGTGGGGCGCAATAGCCACTTACCATCTGCATGTATATATAACACTCCTATATTATAAAGAAAAAACATAAATATATTATAATCAACTAAAAATAACATTATAATCAAACTTTAATTATAATTTAATTTATCAATAGATTAGAATAGAAAGCTTTGGTGTTCGTCCAATTTTGAAACTGTCAATCAAGGTTGTAATTATAAACTACAGACTACGTGTCATAGTGTTCTAACAGACATATTGATTTTGACCGGTCAGTAATTCACATGTTGTGCCATAATCAAATCTATATAGACCGCGCTAAATAATGTGGTCAGCATATTCGTCATATACATTTTGTGTTAGAAATTAATTATCACTTGTTTTAACGGTAAAGAAAAACGTTGTGAGGAAATCTGCATAGCTACAAAGGAGTGTGATTTTCATCATTCGTTTTTCGGCCAACGTGGTGGTCTTTGGTCTTCCCTTCTCATTTTGAGAAGAGACCCGTGCCCAGCATTTATATAGATGGGTAAGAGTAATTATGATATTATTAATTATCACGTAAAGTGCACTTTTTGACGTAGGCCTCCCTTGGAAAAAGGCTTTTGTATACTGATTACGTTACGAAATAAACTTACTTACTATTTTCTGCATATTTTGCATTATAAAAGTACTACTTGAGGTCGGCCACGGATGCTTTAGTTCAGAGAAATAAGTGGGGAATCCTCACATCAATGTATTTCTCTCCCCATACCCTTCAAATCAAAATACAGTAACTATTAAATATTAATACTGGTATGAATAATTACGCAGAGATAATTCTGGCGGTGGCATCTCCAGAATCGAACCAGTTGTGTCTTCTCTAATAACTAAATCGCCTCCTACGACATTCAGTACAATTTCAAGCTACGAGTATGTCAAGACAACCTATATTATAGTTAGTATGCAGATTTAGTATAATATGCTTCTAAGCAATAATTGAAGTGTAATGTACCAATAGATTACTAAACCCTAATACCGTCTATCCATCTTGGCATCCAATTTGTTAACGTTTGACAGACGGGGGTGATAGGCTCTTGGTAATAGCCCGCCGGGCATTACCCCGCCGTCTACTGAATTAACTGAATTACATACTTGGGGAATAGCCCACTGGCACACCATCTAATATATTGGTTTGTACCTATGTCCAGTGGTAAAGTCGCGGTTCGGCAGGTATATTTTATTGGTCGAAATTATATGCGTATTAGTAGTTGTGAGTTTTGTTTAAAAATATCGTGAGGAAACTTCCAGTCCATTCCTGAATTATGAGCCTGCAATTCCCTTGATGTCGTCGCAATTTCCATACACATCAGTAACTGACTTCAAAAAGGACGCGAGTCCTGCTTAAGATCGATCATAAACGTATTGTTGCCTCGAGAACTAAGTTATTCATTCCTTTAGATTGAAGACTGAAGCGAAGACGCATATTGCATAATTATATAGTAAATATCATAAAAGTCCAATTTTTGTAAACGAGTGAATTAATACGAATGTAACTTTCACTTATATCTATAAACTTATTATCTGCAGCGCATTTGTGTTTCAGCGCAAAAGTTAAAGTTACTAATATTAACTGGAAAAAAACATAAGCAATAGTACACGCAAGTGTAGCAACGTAAAATATAAAATCACGGATAATAGCCAAGTAGACCAAAGATAAATATGTACATAGTGTAGTGCAAACACAGATTTGAGGTCTCGTAGTCTAGTGTTTATTTGGGATTGTAACGGATTTACCCGATCCATTTGTTGTGGTGTACCTAGTAGTCGTATTATTACGACTATTTACATACGCACTTGTAATACATTAGGTATCCTACGCTTTTCGTAAATGTATTGTGTTGATGTGAAAATAAATGTTACGAAAGTGAAAAAATATTTATTATATTATGTACATAGATATCGCTGTAGACATAGATATATATATCGATAGATTTTAATTTGAATTTGTATCAATACATCTTATATTTACGATTATTTATGATATGAAAATGTGTAAAATATTTAATACGTTTTTTGCAAGTTTTTATTTACCATTTTAGTTTTTAGTTACCTTGTTAGTTAGTTAGAATGTGCGGTATTAAATCTTGGAACTGAATTTTAAACAAGCCAACCCCAGCGGTATAAGCTGAAATTGAAATTGCAAACACATTTGATTTGTACACAATGCATGATTTACTCTGCGACTTCATTCTAAACCAATATGGCTAAATCTAAATATTCAATTGGCTTGTCTTTAAACTGATTCTATTATAAAGAAAAGACGATCAATACTTACAAACCAGTTAATAAGTATAATTAAAATACACCGATTTAATAATTTGCCTGATATATTTTTATTAACACTTAATATATTAATAATTGTGCTACCCAGAGTATTGTATACTCAGACATCGTGCTACCAACATTGAATTAAATCAAATAAGAGTAATCTAGTAGATACCCATCAGAATCTATTTAAATAATGGATGCCCACTTAATGACCATTATTACATCTAAGTGCTATTGAATATTACGTATCAGACCGTCTTCGAACGATTTAATGGATCAATGAGCTTAAGCTCCATCACTGAAGGGTCTCCATTAAAATAATTGTTGTTCCAGAAACAGTTTATTATTAACTTTTAATAAAAATAAAGGAGATTCTTGAAAAAATGTGTAATATAAAATGTCTTCTAACTTCTTAATTAGTTTGGGAATTAATAACCACTTGGACTTAAGTACTCAAAAAGTGGAATAACTTTTGTGGTTGTAAAACAACGAAAAATTGCGTGTAACGCTATTATTATAGACAATTTCTGAAAAATATATTCCGTTCGTTTATTTAACCATAAAATATGAATTTACCACATACAGAACAGAACAGAACTCGAATTATTTTTTTTATTTGCGTAGATTAAAAAAAAATTAAACAACATTTAAATCTATTCACGATACTTGAAATGAACTAATTATCTATATAAATAAGCACACGCATTTAATTTTTGAAGGTATTAAATGAGATCGGAAGCCCAAATTAAATCAGCGATAAGGTAATGGCCCTCCATTATCCGCTGACAGCGCGCTGTCTGCACGTGCCGGAGTGCCGACTGCCACCACTCGCAATCCTCCGCACTCGACACGCCGGTCATTAAAATCTACTGTATTCGCCAAATTTACCTGATGACGTCATTCAATATTAGGTTTTATATCATGGGTCTCCACGACATTCTATAAAGTTTAATTTATTTGTGTCTATAAAGAACGCAATCCAACATGGCGGGATTTTTTTCACCTCTTGCTCGTTCTTAACAAGTTGTGAGCGAAATACCCATATTCTTCAAATGCCGTCATTTCAAACATTTAACATATTTTTTTAAAATAAAATCAAACAATACTTTTGTTTTTAAAAAATATTTACAAAATATACGATTCCTTATTTCTACAGATTACTAAAACATCCTTATCAACGAATGTTATTGAATATTTTATTAAACCGTAACATGTAAACTCCATGCTTTTTCTGCATCAATTAACATTTTTAGAAATGAGATATAATCGAAAGCCCCAATTAATCAGCGATAAAGTAATGGCCCTCCATTATCCGCTGACAGCGCGCTGTCTGGACGTGCCGGAGTGCCGACCGCCGCCACTCGCAATCCTCCGCACTCGACACGCCGGTCATTAAAATCTACTGTATTCGCCAAATTTACCTGATAGCGTCATTCAAAATTAGCTTTTGTTTTATTTATTTTAACGACATTCTTTAAAATTAAGTATTATTTGTGTATTTAAAGAACGCAATCCAACATGGCGGGGTTTCTCTTCACTTTTTGCTTGTTCTCATCAAGGTGTGAGTAAAATACACATATAGAATATGCACAAGCCGTCACTTCAAACATTTAGCGTATTTTTTAAAAATAAGATATAAACAATACTTTTGTTTTTAAAAAATATTTACAAAATATACGATTCCTTATTTCTACAGATTACTAAAACATCCATATCAACATGTAAACTCCATGCTTTTTCTGCATCAATTAACATTTTTAGAAATGAGATATAATCGAAAGCCCCAATTAATCAGTGATAAGGTAATGGCCCTCCATTGTCCGCTGTCATGTAAAATTACCTATCGCCTCCGACTAATCGATTTTGACGACATTCCATAAAATTAACCATAACTTATATAGAACGTATTCCAAAGTGTCGGTATGTTTGTTTGCCTCTCGCTTGTTGTGTACTGTGTGAGTGAGACAAATTAATAAATAAAGGCGATTTGTTATACATAACAGCCGCTTAGATTGCATTCTTTAGGAAGAAAAGTTATAAATATGTGTTATAATATCTTTTGATTTATTATTAAAGATTTCGCTAGGCTCTTCACCATCGTAGGGCGTTCGATTGCCCAACTAGTTGGACAACTTGTAGAAGTTCCAATACATATTCTGAAGCAATTAAGATATCTTCAGTATACCTAAATTGAGTTGTTGGATATCACAAAGATATTGTAACATCTTCGACACAAGATATCTTGACATATTTAATAACAAGTCTTGTCTGAACTGTAGTGCCTCCTTTTGCTGGATTCCAATTAAATACGGGGTTAATTGTGTGATGTTAAACGGGCAATTATTTACAAGCTACCGACAATATTAAATTAAAGTTTTATATTTGCTAAATTGTCTTAATTTCAAAATATCGCTAACGACATAAGAAAATTTTACGACGAATTTTCAATTGTATCGTATTCGGTGCCAATTTCTAAATAGGCATTTAAGTGATAAATCCATTAGTTTGAAATTTAGCCCCGCAATCTGATTGTCAATGTGCATTTTCAAAGTAATGTACATGTTATTGATTATTATCACTTGCTTTTACGGTAAAGGAAATTCGTAAGATAACCTACATAGCTGTGTTCATAAAAATGTCAAGTTTACCAATCCGTTTACGTGGCCAGCATGGTAGAATATGGGAAAAACGCCTCTTACTGAGAGGAACCCCTGCCCAGCAATGGGATAGTAATGAGTTGACAACAAAGTCACTAGTGACCTCATTTAAGGCCTTTGTAACTATTTCTCTCATCTCAAAGTCCGGTATATCAAAGACTAGGAAATAACTTCTCGGTTATTAAATATTGACAAAACTTTTTAAAGTTGAGCGTCTTTAGTGCCAACGTGTAAATAGGTACCGAACCTAGTGACCCCGTTTGAGGCAATCTCTCGTAGCTATCTCCCTTCTTGTTAACCGGCTCTCAAAGGCTTCCGTTTGAAAGACTAAGAAATACTATTCTCTTCAAAATGTTTTTATATGTACGCTTGCTTTAAACTATATAGGGGGTTTAGTAAATCAAGGGACACATTTTACGTCGGTGTTCAATATTCGATTGTCGTAAACAACAAGATATACATTTTGGATGTGAAAACTAAGAACGCGCAACGCCTATTCTATGGCAGAATAAGTGAATCTTATTACGAGTAATAATTGGCCAAGTGCAAGTCGAACTCGCACACGGAGGGTTCCGTACCACCAACATTTTCATTTTTTAGTATTATTTATTATAGCAGCCACTGAAATAAATACATTGTGAAAATTTGAACTGTCTACCTATTACGGTTCAATAGATAAAGCGACAAACGTCGAGAAATAGCGGTTTCTTGTATGGCGCCCCCTATTTATTTTCAACTTTTTTTTCTTTTTAGTATTTGATATTATAGCGGCCACCGTTATACGTCCTCTATCAAAATTTCAAGTGTCTGTCTATTACGGTTCCACAGATAGAGCCCTGTGACAGACGGACAGACGGATAGACAGCGAAGTCTGAGTAATAGGGTTCCATTTACCCTTTGTGTACGGAACCCTAAAAACGAATGCCGTGCGTGATAAAAATTCCCTAGAGTTATGATGTCGCTACATAGGAAGTTTTTACAAAATTTTCATTGCGTTTTTTCTGTAATTTATTTCATGCGTTTTTTTTATTTATGAGTATTATTAAACATAATCTTGATCCCTTATTTTAAGTAACTCACTGTAAAATAAGCTTTTTTTGTTATTTTTAATTATATAGTCATAGTTAAATAAATATAGTTCAAAAAACTAAAAAACACGCTTTTATGATAAAACCAACTAAAAAGTAGAAATTAATTTTCAATCTAGGAATCAATTAAGGAACAGTAAATAGTATAATTGTGAAAAAAGCTCGGGTGCTCCATTTATCAGTTTTCGAAAAACAAATGCAGTGCTACCCCTGAGGACTAAGCTGGAACGCCTCGGAAAAGTCTGTCTCCCTTACCTTCAAACCGGAACACAGCAGCGCTTAACACTGCTGTTATGAGGCAGAAATACGTTTGGCGGTGGTGCTGCCGGAGTCGAACCACAAAGGGTTTTACTACCTTCAAAAATTTAAGCAAACATTATGAGATTGGATTTTATGTTTTTCATAGATAGGTACGAGCAGAAATTAATGAAATCTTCGGCTTCGCACGCCTGTACCGCATACCAAGTGGTACTTAAATTGAAAAAGTATGCTTTATAACCTAGAAATTTATCTTCCTATGCTGTAATCGTGTCGTCGAAATTAGTTCAGATTTTACATGTTTAAAAGCATTTGTCCTTAAAAAAAAACAAATAAAATTAAATGATAGATGGAAACTTTAATTTCATAATTTAAACTGATATAAATATACTTAGCAGATAGTAATTATAGCAAATTTTGGCGCTCTAACAAGTATAATATTATAATGTAACACCCTAATAATTTTAAAACTGACATGAAACAGTCTCCCACTAATAAAAATATCCCAAAAGTTTAATATTCAAATATATCTATGTATAAAGGTTGTTCTTCAAGTGTAAAGGTTGAGAACCGCTGCCCCGTACCGCTGTCAAGATACATATACATACATGTGGCTGTTCCATTAAATTGAAAGCTTTCAACTTTATTGTCGATATTTCATTTTATAAATGTACTTAGAAGGATAACACGATTCAATTTATTTACCAAAATTTATTTTGGGTTAACTATAATTAATTTACTCGTATGCCCGTCATCAAATTACTTTACTGTAATGTAAATGTTATCTGTTTCATAGAATAATGTTTCGTTTGATCTTTTGAAATGGGTTTAAATATTTCTTATTTTGGTGCGCTGTACTAATGATTTAAGGCACTTAAAGGACTAAAAAGCGGAGTTTCAAAGCAATTGAAATACTACACCAATTTCTGACCGATTGAAAAGTAGCTAAGGTGTTGTGTTTTAAAATGTGTGATAAAATAATGACGTGGTGAAATATTAGGAAATCTAAATACCCTGACATTTTGATTTTTATGCATGCAATGAGCATGCAGTGGAGTGCCAAGAGCTTGGCTACTGCCGCCAATGGATCTCAGCTGTAATCAACCCCAGATACAATTCCTACCTGATATACTACTCCTACCTGAGGTCGGCCAATGATGCGCCGCTACTCCTACGACTAGACTGGAACGCCTCTGAAAAGTATGTTTTCCTTACGAACACCACACAACTACAAAGGATTCTACCACCTTTTAATATTTGTGATCCATAACAGCTAAAGTCCAATTTTATTTGTGTTAACCAAACACAAATTTTCCGTGAAAATAGTAGAGATTTTACAAATCAATATAAATAAATAACAAATATGAACGCCAAACATGCTCTTGTTTGAAATAAATATGAATATTGTTTATTGTGTACGCTACCAAAATAATAGCAATGGTAATTTTGGTTTCGATTTCATATTCGAAAGGGTAAATATTATTTCAGTGTACGTTTTAAATACCAATACTCATTGGAAATCATGTTTTATTTACGGAGCACATCGGAATTTCGATATGATGAAAATAAGGTGTAAGAGGTAATACTTATTTTCCTACTCGTAAAAGTGTTAAGAGGAAATATAGTCAAAATATCTGTATTCTCCTGTTATAAGGATTTCGAAGTAAAATTGTTAGCTGAATATTTTATCCTTTCGCTTTTTTATTAAAAAATATATTTACCTAAATCACATTTCTACAAAATACTCTGTTAAATATTTATATTAAAATTCTCGCGTTAATTGACAAATTAAACGATTATATTAAGTACTAATTTTTTAGCGATTATGATTATAATAAGTACTCATTTCAACATAGTCCTCAGGGGTAACAATGTGTTTGTGGATGACCTCTTATCTAGGATTGGTAACAGAGATTTGAAGGTGGTAGAACCCTTTGTGGTTCGACTCCGGCGGCACCACCGCCACACCTATTTCTGCCTAATAAAAGCAGTGTTAGGCGCTGCTGTGTTCCGGTTTGAAGGGTGTGGTAAGGGAGACAGACTATTCCAAGGCGTTCCAGCTTAGTCCTCAGGGGTAGCGGCGCATCTGTGGCCGACCTCAGGTGGAAATATCTAATCCTATCTGGGGTTGATTACGGATGTCCATGGGCGGCAGTAGCCACTTACCATCAGGTGGACTGTATGCTCGTCTGCCGCTCCTATACTATAAAAAAAAATGTCCATGGGCGGCAATAACTAGTACCTACAGCCATTAGATGGATCCCACGCTTGTTCGGTACTTTTATATTTTAAAAAATACGATGCTTGAAACTTTCACATTCCATCTGAATAAATAAGGAATGCTTATTTCCATATTAACTATGGATATCCTCTAAATAATAAATGCAGTAGAGTCGTCGGAAGTTTTAATTGGACGCATCGCTATCTAACTTACACAAACTTTACTCTTAGATTCACTCGCAGGAAAAGTTTTAACACGAAATATACACAACAAAGAAAACATGGATTTTATGAGCGTCTTCTTATCGTACTCAGTTAAGCATAATTTGGAGGCAATTCTTAGAAATACACTAAAACTTATAAAATTGTATATAGCGTAGCGAAAAAATTCTAAGTCTATGATTTTATAAATACCTTAAACTTTTACATGAAATAGGTAATATTTGTTGAACTGTTACATTTCATCACAATTTATTTATTTAAGTCTACCAATTCGCACTTGACCATCGCAGTGGACTTTGTATTAAATCTCTCTCACCTTGAGTGGAGATCCGTGCCCAGTAGTGGGACAGTAATGGGTTGACGATAACAACGATATCTAAGTAACTTTAAAAATAATCAGTTCATTAAAATATATCTTAAACAATGTTGCAACTTGTAAACACTATTTAGTTCCTTCAATCTGACAGCAGATGTCGCTTTACGTAATCAATGATCTATTTATTTTAAAATGTACACAGCGTTATATTCATGGCCACTTTCTGTTGTTCACAGAGCAACCTGCCCATCTTCTCTCTTTCACACCTGGGAGACCCTTCTCCAAGAGGTCGAGGCTGATGTGGTGGGCTACAGCAACGCGTCCGCTAATCTCCAGCATGTGGTGGCTACGCCGCTCATCGACAGGACCTACCACATGAAGATACAAGCTAGGAAACTCTTCGCGCACAGGGAGGGCTGCGAAGTCATCCTTGGGAAGGCTGATGACCAGCTTATAAAGGTAGGTTGCTTTTAGTTGCTTATGTCGTACGTTTCAGAGAAATATCGCCGACTAAACATAATTTAAAGGCCAATGAAGGACTATGCTAGATCATATCAATATAACATCAATCTCTACCTTAAACTTAGTGAATCACGTTGATTTCATTCAAGTGGAATCTGTATTTATTGTGCACATATGTTTACGAAGTAAAAAAGTATAAAAATATAGTTGATTGTAAATACATGTGTAAGCAAACATACCTCCAGTCAAAAACATTCATGTGGAAAATCCAAATTCCCATACTAACGTAACTAACTAACGTAACTAATATTTTTTGAAGGTGGTAGAACCCTTTGTGGTTCGACTCCGGCGGCACCACCGCCACACCTATTTCTACCTAATAATAGCAGTGTTATGCGCTGCTGTGTTCCGGTTTGAAGGGTGTGGTAAGGGAGACAGACTTTTCCGAGGCGTTCCAGCTTAGTCCTCAGGGGCAGCGGCGCATCTGTGGCCGACCTCAGATAGGAATATCTACTCCTATCTGGGGTTGATTACAGATGTCCATGGGCGGCAGTAGCCACTTACCATCAGGTGGACTGCTCGTCCGCTACTCCTATATTATAAAAAAAAAACTAAAGTACATGACATACCCACAAGCACAAAACACAATAATAGATATAACAATAGAAATAAATGCTAAGAAATGTTTTCAACTACAAACCGGAAAATACACTTGAAATGAAAAGACATTAAGAGGAATCATTAAACTATCTGTTATACATTTTGCTTTGCTTATATTGCAGTCTGTTTGGTTTTAACAGACACAGCTTAATTACGAGTGTAAGGGGAGTACCCGATCTCTGACATGACAGTTCTACTACAATTAAATGTAAATCTGTGTGTGGCAGTTGTCACTTACCATCAGTCCTTAGCAACAGAATTAATGTTTCATAAGTGCTTACACGCATAATCAACCAGTTTTAACGTGTGTTCCAACCCCTACAGGGCTACAATGTTTCTATAAAGATATCGCGGGGTGTCGCGATGCCTCAGTAAATATGAAGTAAAAAAATATATTTAAGAAAATAAAATTAACCGACTTTGGAAATAAATAAATACAAGTTTTAAAAAACTGAGGGTCCCCTACCCTCCGTTGTTAACGATCACATTCATTATATTTTCACAAAAATGCCTTGAAAATTATTGAAAAACACTGGAAAAGACTTAGCTCTCCCTAAATACGTTATAACAAAATCGGATCTTAGTCATTTTCTTAACACAGATTAAACGAATTGGTTAATTACATATTATTTTGTAACTTTATGATTATATGGTAGTTGAGCGATTTGTAATGTTTTCTTGGCAGATCTTATCCTTGTAACACCACATATAAAGTATGCATAATTTCAATAGTTAACATTTCAAAATTTTACATTCATTTCGGCTTACCTGACTTATTATCACAACCTTCAGTGTAAAAAAGTATAGTTTGAAAAGGTGTGAAAATTATCTCCATGCCACCAGCGACGAAGCAGAACCACAAAAAATTCTGCCTTCTTATACCAGCCTAATTTCATTCCTTTCCTAAATAACAAACCTATATCTATACACATTTATAAGAAACAAGGAAAGTGAGGAACATTAAATATACGGCCGTTTTAAAACACCCTCGGGCGATCACAAAGAACATGGAAATTGGATTTGAACATAATTTATTATATGCTCTCTGTTTGCGAATTTCGTAATCAACTCTTTTAATTAGCCGTCGACACCGACCCGCGAAAGGCTTTATTATTTTTTAATCCAGGCGATTTTGTTCTGTATTTTTATTAATCCACGCTTTTACATTATACCAATCCAATTATGATTTCGTTGTATTAATAAGTTGATCCGTGTTCAATGTTGTTTTTCAAACTGTAAATCTTTGGAACTAAGTTAACATGTTACATTTACAAGTAAAGCTATCTACTGATATAATATAAATGCAACTTGTAGTGTTTGTATTTCTATAGTTTATGGCTTGTTTTAATAAGCTTAAACTTAGCCAAAAAATAACAAAGTATAAAACGATTTTTGAAATTTTTATTATCCCTCTGTCTTTACAGGCCAATTTCGAAAATTACGGAACTCCACAAAAGTTTTACTCAAAAAGGTTTACAATACGTAATTTAAATTGTTTTTTACCCCTTATACATTAGGCATACATATACATTGAAAAACAGAGCGAGGGTGCACAAGTCGCGTAGGAAAGCTCGCTATAAATAATTTAAAGAAAACACTTCATTTTCAAAATATTTCTAAGACGCTAGACGTGTAACGACCTACGTGGGACGTGCAACTCACCTTGTTAAGTGTAACACGGCTTAGGTCGCGACTCTTCATAATATAATTGAATACTCATAAAAGCATAAAACCTCGTGATATTATTTTATTTAACAAGTGCTCTAAGAAAACTTCAACTCTAGCAATCTGGACGAAAGTGTAAAACATTTAAAGGGATAATACGTACCAAGGATTACACTATTTTTTAAAGAAGCAATGCAGTAAATATCTACTTATATTACTTAGTAATATATCGGTATCATTATAGAAAAGAATACATGCAGACCCGATACAACTCACAAAAGGATTCTTAAGATAAGGAATGTCCACATTACTTCAACCTAAGCGGTCTCTTTATTATAAACCTACAAAAGCTACACTGATGTTGTTAGAAGACTTACGAGTTTACAATACCATGTTTTATTTCAACCTCCTTTCAGTTGATGCTTAAAACTTAGAACCAAAACTGAGAACTTATTACGATGCTTGAATGGTATTGAATACTCAAGAAGCACGGAGTGCGTTACCAAATTCTGGCAATGCACGCAGTACCGCATACTACACGAAGGCTTTCAACATGATTATCCTTCTATCATAACTTGATTATTGTAATTGTAATTACATGAGATTTCATAATATCTGAAAACGTTCCGATCTAACTTACAACGAGCAAGAGCCCTTATAAACTAGTAAATAATAGTAATATGCTTATAGAATATTAATAAATTCCGTTTATCTTTATTGAAATACCAAATATATGAAAATGTACGCTCATTTCCGCTTTCGAAATAATTATAGTAATGCTCGTCCGTTTACCCATTAATTAGTATTTACATGCGATAATTATGATATCATTATCCAAAACTTAAGCGATTAATATATTCCCGTGTGTATTTCATGTGTATTTTAAATTAAACTGTGGCAGAATTAATTATCGTTCGAGTATAATGAAACCATCCTCACACAAATTTTGCCTTTCAGAAGAGTTTTTGCTACATACCTACTGGTTTGAAGGATATGATAAAGTGAAGCTAACTTATTTATTTCATCAAGTTTATTCATAAAAATATTGTAAGATAAAGTTTAAGTGGTAGAAGTTGCCTAAGGAAGATACGTAAATGTTTTAATAATAATATTGAAACGATTGCGCCTTTTTTTAATTGCCATTATAATGACGATGGTCGAACAATAAAATTATAGCATGGTTCTACTTGTTACAACACACATAGATTTGTTGCATCGAACATTTCACACACGCTTAACCAATAAATTACTCACGCTTTTCAAAAAAACAATAGTCAATATTTCTTTGTTGAATTTGCTTATTTGTCCCATTCGGAGTAAAACAGCTATTTCCGTTGTAAAATCTGTGGACGTATAATTGCGCTGTTGTTGGTGCAACTAAAACCGTTTTAAGGGGCGCGTCTAATTGCAAGTTTAACAACGACTTCACGTTCGCTCTCATTAGTGACAACTGTAAAATTATTTCTGTTGTTGACTCGCTTTGTGTGTTTTGAGATATTATTTTATACTGCATATACTCGTATACAAGGTACATGTTAACTATAAACCGCGGCGGACAACGGCTAATCCTTCTCATTCTGCGAGGATATCCATGCCCAGTGGGACATTTATGGGCTGAATATCCCATGCAATTAACTACGTCCCATAGAAAGTTATGCCTGCCTCACCTGTTTCTGCCTCATAACAGCAGTGTTGAACGCTGATGTATTCTGGTTTGAAGGGTGTGGTAAGGGAGACATACTTATCCGAGTGGTTACAGCTTAGTCGTTAGTAGTTAGTAGCGGCGCATCTGTGACCGAGCTCAGGTAGGAATATCTAATCTGGGGTTGATTACAGATGTCCATGGGTGGCAGTAGACACTTACCATCAGGTGGACTACATGCTCGTCTGCTACTCCCGTATTATAAAAAAGAAGTTATAAACGTTACAACTCGTATTATTTACTTATATGTTCTTACCTTAAATCTACAAACATATACATGAATCTATTCCCCTTTCTCAATCGTAAGGCTCCTTTCTATTCTGCCATTTGTAATTCGACGTACCGTGAAGCTCGGGACGGAAGCTCGAAGATTGGATTTGTGTATTCCTTTTCGAAAACAAATGGATTCAGTGTTTATTCTTTCAGGTCTCAAGTAGCAATGTTGGTAAATAATCGTGTGTTATTGGAACGAAATCTTGTTTATTATTCCGCGACTCGCGGGCTTATATTGTATTGAAATGTTGGGAATTCAAATGTTCATTTAAAACTCTCTTTTTACAAATATAAAGTAATTTTAAAGGTTGTAGAACCCTTAGTTGTTCGACTCATAACAGCAGTTCTAAGCGCTGTGTTATGATTTGAAGTGCGGTAATATACGAGTACGATACGAGTAGACCCAGCTTAGTCCTCAGGGGTAGCGGCGCATCTGTATGGTATTAGGACGGAACCTAATCTCACCTGTGGTTGGACCATGGACATCTAAAATCGACCCCATATACGACAAGATTTCTACCCGAGTTTGCTATCCTTGAGCACTTAGTTGGAACGCCTGTGATAAGTAGTCTCCCTTTCCACACCAGACTATTTCAAACCAGAACACACCACTTTGCTGTTATGAGACAGAAATAGATAAAAATAGTATCCATTCCGTACCCTTTGCTGCAGATTATAATACTCGTAGATTCCTATTTTGCCGATACGTGAGCTAACGAGTACCACTTCAGATGCACACGATTTCCGCTCCAGAGGGCTTTCGATACGCGAAAGGGTAAAGGTTGCCATTATCAATATTGGAGGGCATGCAAACTGGATATGATTTTTTATTTAATGGAAATAGCTGAAAGGAATGCAAGCCATGATATGAAGCTGTTAGATATCCAGGTAGGATATTTACCACCAAATTAAAAAATAGACTCGCAGTTCAAATAGCGATTAATTTTAAGATTCTTGGATACTAAGATGGTCTTTATATCACGATACGATGAGGTGTTCATAGTCCCGACTAAATCTGTAGCCGACCTCAGGTTGGACCCTATTCTTATCTGGTTTTTGTTTATGTTGTAAATTTGAAGCGCCTAAATCATTTTTTATAAAAATTTCAATAAAGTACGAGATTTGTTTTTCATTCCCTCAAATCATAATTTACTAACAAAAGTCCATTACTTTATCACTCCTCAGTCCGTACTGCATTAGGATTTAATGCGGACATTTATAAATAAACACATATCTTACTTCAAACGTGGACCCTAATATAAAGGTTTGTGTAAAGAGTTTAAGAGAAAGAGAGGAGAGGTTAATGTTTGTGAAAAGAACAGTTGAAACGACTACAAATTATCTTGTTGGCACATAGCTCAGTTTGTCATTCACGTAACAGCCACATTTCCGTGAAATTTTACAGTAAGATATATTTATGCGATTTAGTAATGCAGTGAATACCAGCATACTAATGTATACAATGTTATGTATAGAATGTGGAGCACGTTCCTAACTACTGCCTTCGTTTATGCATCTTGAAAGTTAAAGCGGAATGCTTGTGTAAATTTAATAAATAAGTAGGTTATAATGCTGTTTACAAAATACTCGTGTAGCATTAGGATTGCTGTAAACCTGTGCTGTAAAAGCAAAATTTGGGAGAATTCGTATAATTTACACTAAACACCGGTTAAAACCGGATATATACCAATCCGGCAAAGAACACTAAACTGTAAAAATTATTAAATTTACGAATGCGTATCAATATAAATAAAAGTTGCTAAACAATTGAATATTGTGCGTGGAAATGTATACCGATTGAAATAATGAATATAAAGCACAATTGTTATTAAACTGGAATACCTGATCGGTGTAGTAATTTTATTGCAGTAAGAATCTATGAATGGATTGAGTTATGGTCCAATTAAAGTTACAGACGGACGCATAAACAGTTTTATTACGTGCAACAGACATTTAGTTCGTTTTATGAAGTGGACCAAAATTAACACGTCTGTAACATTGAGACAGATTGTTTGAAATGGCATCGTTGTATATGCAAATAAGCCGATAATTTTATAAATTACGACTATGGCTTATACCAGAATAATAGTGTTATACATCATTGGATGCATTTTTTTTAATTTTTTAAAATACCATGTGCTTAGATCACGTTTTTCTAATAAAACTGGATTGCTGATTTCTCGTTTTGTGGCCCTTTTGCATTTAATAAGCAATTTATGTATGGTCCGGAGATGACACCGCGGACCCCCATACATATACTCGCGGACCCCCAAACATATACTCGCGGTCTCCCAGGGGTCCGCGGACCACAGGTTGGGAAAAGCGGGCTTATTCCATCCAAAAGTTTTCAAATTTTATTCTAGCCAAAGATATTAAATTAGAGCTATCATTATCAAGATTTTCTCACAAAATCTTTCATCTCACTCATCAATGAATATAATCTTTAAATAATTAATGTTTCACGTATTGGATAATATATCATAATGACTTATTACTAATTGGTAATAATTCGTTTATGGCACTTTTCCTTCCCATGTCCAGTTTATTGCTATATAGTTTAATGTTTCTAATATTTTACATGTTTTCAAAATCCGACAAATAATTAATTTATACAAATACAGAATATTCAAATTCGTGTTAATCCATTAGTTTTTGATTTTCCTCATAATATTTGGTTTGTCGCCATAACGTTTCAAAATGTTCATTCTTCAGCATTTTATGTTTCTACTCTTCCCCTTCTCTGCTTACTCTAGATTTATGAGAGGATACTTCAATATGTTATTTCAGGAGGTTTTATAAACCGGGTAACTACGGTCTAATTATTACAGCCATAAAACCACGAGCGTGTAAAAATGAACACGTGTGACCTGTCGTAATTAAGATACAGAAGCCAGATTTTGGCACCCTTTTTATGCAAATATAAATAGACTTGTTTGAACTGCTTCGACGTTCTTAGATCGCAAAAAATGATACCATAGTTTTACTTTAGGCCAAATTGGTAAATAAATAGTTAGATATTTGAATACCACAAAATAACTGCAGCGCTTAATGTATTAAAATAAATACTATTAATATTAATGAATATAATACTGAACGATGCCCAAATTTTAGCGATTTTAGCGTGGTTTTTAGTTTTTAACTGTTATTAAAGATTTATAACCATGATCGAATAAAGCTACGTGAAGAATACTAGCAGAGTTTAATGTTTAAGTAAGGTATACCAGACTAGCGTGCATGCATAAACATTCCTAATTAGTTCAGTTTCCGATATATACCGTAGCATCACGTAATTGACATCACGAAATGGGTTATAAGGGGAATGGCGTAATGAAATGGCACTGAGTGGCAGTACTCTAGTTAAGCCGTTTAAAGTCATATTAACTGATTGCCTGCTACTTACTTTAAGGTATTATAGATCACAAACACATTAACATCTGTTAGAAAAGGTTAAAGTTCTTTATTTAGAAATAGCAAACAAGCATCCTGTTATTTGATGGTAAGTTTCGACTGTCACCGATGAAGCTGATGATAACTGAGGTCCACCAAACATTGGGGCTGAGTTAAAACGCCTTGGATGAGCATATCTCCTTTACCACACCCATATGTTCAGGACATAGCAGTGCTAAGCAATGCTATTATTAAACAGGCGTTACGGTTGTCTAACAAGAGTCAAACCACAAAAGATTCCACCACCTTCAACATTCAAAATATGATTTTTTTAAATTAGATATAGATATATTGTCAAATTTTCTAATAGTTACGTTAATTAGACTTAGTTAAATATTGATACACAGGAGGTAGTAATGAGTAGATAACGGCCCCTTTGTAATTATAAATGAAAATCAAAGTAGGAAACAGCAACCTATTCAAAGGCCGACTACTTTTGCTATGCTTATTCAAATAAAACGTCTTTATACATCACTGCTTAACCATGAGCGCTAATACTCTCTATGTAAAGCTCACAGAATCACAGGCGTAAATTCTTTACACCTAGCTACTTTTATTTGCGAATTGTATGCTGAATCGAGCCCTTACAAGTCATATTCATATTCTAGGTATTTTACAAATATGTAGACTCCAAATAAATAATTATGTTAAATGTTAACTCTACCGACAATAAAATAGGAGAAAATTGAACAAAATTTACAGGTCATACTTTTTGTATATAACACAATAATACAGATGACGTTATACCCACAGCTGGTCATACCCCTGATGACTAACTTGTATTGCCTCGAAAGAAATGTATCCCACTTACCACACCCTCGAAACCACATAGCATATAATGCTGCTGGTATAAGGCAGAAATATGTGTGGCGGTGGTACTCTCGAAATCGAACCACGTAAAGTTCTACCACCTCAGTGATACTACACAATATTTAACTGTAAAGGGTTCCATTCCATTCCATCATAATAAATGTAAGAATTTAGAAACAACAAAAATAAGTTCGCATTTGAAATTATTCCTGCCGTGAACAAACTGAAAAAAGCGTATGTCAAAAAAAGAAAATTAATATAAGTCTTCTTCTACATAAGAAATAATTAAAAAGAAAATATATTTCTTGCAGTCCAAACTTTTTATAATAATACAAATCTAAGGGCACTCGTTTATGAATTTAATTAATTGCGTCCAAAGCTTTACAGGACATTTAAGTGAAATTAATTAAGTAATGGGATCTTGGCTGAAATGATTTAATAATATTCTGTTAGAAATGCGCTGAAGAAAGGTATACATTTCATATCTAATTTGGTAAAATTACATTTCGGTCAGTAAAAATAATTATGCTCCCTTTTTCGTTAAATGAGGGCAATGAGATCTTTTACAGAACTGAAAGTCGTCCCTAATACCGGATGATTGTAGGAAATTCTATAGGCCCAAAAGTATACGCTTGAAACAATTCTATTTTTTTTATAATGTAGGAGTAGCAGACGAGCATGCAGTCTACCTCAGTCAGTCGTTGGTGGTATCCGTTGATGGTAAGTGGCTACTGCCGCCCATGGACATCAGTAATCAACATCAGATAGGATTAGATATTCCTACCTGAGGTCGGCCACAGATATGCCGCTTCCCCTGAGGACTAAGCTGGAACGCCTCGGATAAGTATGTCTCCCTTACAACACCCTTCAAACCAGTACAATGCAGCGCTTAACACTGCTGTTATGAGGTAGAAATAGGTGTGACAGTCATGCTGACGGAGTCGAACCAAAAAGGATTCTACCACCTTCAATTTATGTTAATTAAGTAAAATTATGTTATTATTCTAATGGAATAGAAATGTCAATAAGTATTAATTATAATTTAGAAGGCTCGGTACCGTACGTAGCTGTTGTATACAGAGAAGTTTAGTATATTAGAAGTAATCTCGAGAATTACAGGATAACTATGTTATTGCGTTTACCAATATAATTAGGAAATCTTTCATAACAGACGTGCTTACATATTCGTATTATAATACGAATGTACGTAGACACGTCTTATAACATTGTATTTATTAAAAATCGTATTAATGTAAATACCTTTTACTGAAAAAACTCCACCACTGAACTTTGTATTATAAAATTCGTAGAACGAACTGAACCGTAGCACTGTTGTAGAATTCCTTGATTTGAAAAACATTTTTCGATACTACAAAAAATCAACACACGAAAACCGGAGCTATTCAAAAATTTGAAAATAAATCCCATTTTCCCGAATTCAAAAAAGAGGAGGTTCTACGTTCGGCTGTAGGTATTGTTTTCTCAATTATTTATTCAGACGGTATTCATTCGAAAATGAAATTTTAATAAAATTCCTCTCATTGTTCCATTTCATATCCACCTTTGACATTTCCTGCCATTGATATTTCATAATATCGAAAGCACTGAAAATATTTTCATGCGTCTCGCGTTCTACCCATTCGTGCATACGGCCAACGCTTTTTGTACAAAATGAATAATTTTTCTGGGTAGTTAAATTTTTACTACGCGCCACCTGGTTTAAACAATGATTTTATTTTTTCGAAGCACCAACCTACCTACACCTTCACGTGTGTAATTTCTTTACAATAAATTACACGCGTAAAAATGTATGCATACGCGTCCTGTATTACTACATATTGTTTTAATACAGAATGAATTTCAAAACTTGTAAAGAAGAAAAAGCCTGTTAATCTTAAACCTATTTAAAAATTACAACAATGTCATGTCCACTTTAGTCATAATAAAATCTTTAATGAGACGAGGTATATTTTAATCATATTTTTTAAATAATCAATCGATTGTAGGGTAAAGATTAAAGGATAAGTTAAAGATAATAAAAAGATAAAGATAAAACAATTACATTATCATTTGCAGAGCCGCCAGGACTACCGGGCAGCGTTCCTGAACTACTGCAACAACTCGAACCCGGCCGCTCTGGCCACGTACTACGACTCCCACAACACGTACGTGCAGCAGCTGACCGCCACCAACGCCATGATCGAGCAGTACCATAGACATACTCTGCCGACCATATTGCAGGTGATACTTTTGTAACTATAATATATTTCGCTAAAAGTAAGAACTTCGGTCGCCTAACCTTCCACAGCGCAGCTCCAGTGCAACTCTTATTTTGTCCCACTACGAATTAACACCCCTAGATCACTTCCAAATTGTTAGGGCAGCGGATAGCAATCTTTATGGCAAGGTCAAAAATAAATAAGATTGTACGAATGTCCGCGTGCCGCAAGTTGTGGAACTAGGAAGTCCCGCGAGCCGCAAGAAAAGGATCACGCGCCGCGGGATTCCACCTGCCTTACATCCCGCTTCCGCTGCCGCTGCATATTGCAACACTTTGCTATAAACAAATGGATTGTACGCCTATTAGAAATGAATTCTCATTCTTAAAGTAGAAAAATTAGGTTCGTTAAATCGTCACACATTAAGATATTTAGAATTAAATTATATTATTCTACCGTTAAGCCACAATCGTGAACGACGGCCATAAGTTTTCCACTTCCAGATGACCCTTAACTATCTATTCTATCTACATATACTTTATTGAGGCGCTCGGCGGTCCCAAAACAACGTTACCTAATTTTGAGTTAATTACGAAAGGTACAAGGCAGTATCCAAAGCGATTAGCAGAAATTGTCAAGCCACGCAAACGCCTCGAGGATAGCCTGCTATCAGACTATAAAGGTCGAAACATTAAAGTTTATGAACACTCTAGAACACGGAAACATGATAAAGTGTCAATAACTATCTAGATATAGCACAAACTTCATTTTTTAATTCATTTATTGTTATATAAATATCTCCGAAAAGCTACTTTTACATAGGTAAATTAAAATAAACTACATAGGTAAAGTAAAATAAAATAAATAAAATATCGTAAAATATCCAGTAGGTAGAAGTGTGAAAAATAATCGAAAAATACAACAATTAATAATTAGCGAACTTTGAAAAGAATTTTAGCTTTAAAGTTTTAAATAGCTTCAAAAAATATATAAAACAAATTAAAGACGATGTTATAAAACAATTAGTAATGAGGAAACCGTGCAATGCGGTGGAATTTGTACTGCAGTGGTATTCGACGGAAACATGTGATTCAGGACAGCGTAAAAGTTATTAGAAAGAAGTGACCAAACGACTTAAAGGAATGTCCTATAATTACTCATTGAAGCGCTATTTATTTTGCTAAAAGGAAAAATGTTATTTGTCCCGTAATAATTATTGTATTAAAATAGCTGATCGGTACTTACAACTCGTTTTTCATGTATATACATTTTTTGTAACCTATCTGTCCTTACATTTTTAACCTTGATATTTATTTTTCCTTGCATACGAATGATGTTTCCTTATATATAATTGTAATTATTACATCATTTTCAAATAAATAAAACTGATGATTGATTGATTTGACATTAATCATTTCTCGATTAAAAAACATGTATATAACTCCCGAAGGAACTAAAATGTAAACGAATTTCGAATTGACGAAATATTCTGTAAATACGCTGCTACGACGTAATGTATTGTAAAAATATGAACCCATACAACGACTAATCGTTTAATTTTCTCCGACCACAATAAAAGCGGGGAAAAGCGATTTATAAAAAAACTCTAAGGCCTTCGTCATTATAAGCCCATCTATATTACGTTGATGGATGAAACAGCAAAGGAAGAAATTCGTTATGTATCGATTTAGATAATTTACTTTGGTACAAAAATACCATTCGTATTATGTGGAATGAAAAATGTTCTATAGATGACGGCAACTTTTTAGAGCACTCCCTCATATTTCCGTAAAAATATTTCGATGTATCCAATAATTCGGGGATCATAAATATCATGTTCCGACTGAATGCTCAAACTAACACGTGTCTAATAGAAACGCGATGGAGCGTAGATTCTATGAATTTTCTGCACAATAATAGTTTGGGTTTACGTAGACGTGGGCTTGTTAGCAAATTTTGTCAAATATGTTTTCGCAATGGTAAAAGCTAAGGATGAATGATTTCCTGTTATTTTACATTTGAATTGAGCGAACGCTAATCGTTCATTTGTTTTGTGAATCTGGGAATACGGGAGGTTGCCAAGGTGCGTTGACGTCACGTTATCACGTAGTTTGAGCAAAAGTGAGTATTGGTGGTTACTTAACTTAGGATGAATGTTACATATGAATGGTATATGGTCGCCGACCCAGCATTGGGACATTAAAGGGCTGCAGCCATAGTCGTTTAGGTTGATCTGGCGAATAAGAATCGTACATAACCTCCAAGAGTTAGAATTTTCTCCACCACCGTTCCGAAGGACAAAAAAAAGAAAATGGCTTGAATTTCTATACAGTTCAACTTAAACGGGGAATTTATTACTTATATTTGTGCGAAGTCCTCCATACTAAGGCTTAGTGTAGCAGCATTCTCAACAACACGTGGGTAGATCTTCTTGTTGGAAAGTGAGGCCCACGCATTTGTAATTGCAGGAAAATATATATTTTCTGCTAAAAGGCATCGAGTTTTGCAATATGCTATTAATATACATAGCTGGAATTGTTTACGCAGAATAAAACCGCTTTAGAATATTCTAACAGAATCGTACAACCTAAAACGTGATAAAACCTTGTAGTTCGACTCCGGATATGTCTGCCACAAATAATTCTGCCTTATTATATAAGTGTTAAGCAATACTATGTTATATGTATTAACTTAGTCCCCAGGGGTAACAAATAATTTGAAACCGACTTGAGGTAGTAGATAGATAGATGTGGTAATTAAAACTGTTTGACAATTATCTAACCAATGAAAAATAAAAATATTTTCAAATTGAGAACAGTTCAGGCTATACTTCCGTAAATGTCAAGTTTAGTTTTTATTTTCGTTAAACTACCGTCGAAATTCGACCATTGCGAGCGACTAGTATTATAAAAACTCCATTGATACTTATTTTTACCAACATTTTTCACTAAGTGGAGGGTTTAACGAAGGTACGTAAATTTTAATTCAATCTAATGAACGAATCTCGTCTCTGGCGTGATTCAGCGATGTTTGAACAAGTTCGTACCCATTCAATCTTAGTTACTGAACTCCGAATTAATGTAGTGCGTCCAACTTTACCTTCGGCGCGTCGGGCATTAATTTCACAACTGGAATAAAACTCGGGCATTCATAAGACTAAACAGAATAGGGGTGTCACTTAACGATATAAAAATTTGGTCCTTTTACTGCGGTTTTGAAGGTTGTACGGTAACAACTTTGGAAGAAGAATATTTGGAATTGAATATATTTCATTTATTTGAGAGTGTATCTTTGTTTTGTTTTTGTTATATTGCAATCATTGTAAGTTTAAGTATTCCACTACTTGGGCATAGCCTTTCCTAACACTAAAGGCAAGCAAAAAGCAAAATTTATGATAAATAAAATAAATATCTACCGACACTTTGCCCCAAACCAGAATTAGATATAAAGTGTTTAAATTTCCGCCTAGGTGGACATCAAAACCTTCAGCGTATCTGATCTGTGTTACCCTCCACCCTCCACTACCCTCCCATATGTTATACGTATGGGAGGGCCATACGTATAACATATCATACGTGATCAGAAAGAGCTTATATGTTCGTGTCAACTCGACTACTTGATATTTTTGAACTATTCGAAAGACTCCCACAAAGTTACAGTTATTACAAAATCCTCTGAAGCAGGGAAAGACCCACTTAAGAACCACGCTTCGCGGCTTTACTCGGAGGATCGCCTGCAATTTGCCAATGCCACAGCTATGAGCACTTCAAGTAAAAACTTTCTCCAGCAAGCGATAACGAGTTCTGGATTAAAGTGTGTAGCATAGTCGAGGCACTGCAACCTACACAGGATTACCATAACATCTACGTATTTTGAACGTATTTGAACGTTAATCTAGACGCACGCCTAGGCTGTGCGTTCACCAAATTCCGGGATCCTATTTTTGGTCCGACAGAGAAATAGTTTAACTTGTAAGGCGTAAATATGGAATTACTATATAAATTAATATTTGCACGGAACTCAATAACGTATTAAAATATATATGTGTATGTGAATATTTATCACATTATTTGTAACTGAAAGATATATTGTGACTGCCTAGTTTGATGACCAATTTTTATATCCCACAGCTGAGCTCGTTTATCTCAATATTATAGGTAGTCTTAATTCATTTATTAATTAAATGAATATTGATAGCATTTACGTAAAAATAATAATTTCGCAATTACTTCAAGTGAAGAATGTCCCAGAATTTGGTGGACGTAAAGCCGTGCCTCTAGATTGTTATTATGGAACCAACAGTGACCACAGGATCCTTTAACCCCACTTCTATCACTAAATTCTTCTCAACCAGCTTGTTTACTGCTACCCCATAAAGTTTGTCACCATAACGTCCTATAAAAATTGCCTAAACGAAATTGAATATCTCCCTAGACGAATGTCATCGTGCCGTAAGCCGCCCTAAGCTCAGATAAATAACCCCTGTAAATCGCAACCCTGCTCTCTCGTTGAATACCTGATTCGTTTTAACTGAACTTGCACTTTACTGCATATATTTGCAAAGACTTTCGCAGAAGTTAGGAGTGTAGTCGAAAATTTTGCGCGTTTTACTCGAGTCGAAGAAATTAACACGTTAAAACTTTTAAAATGTATTTAAATGATAGTCTTAGAACTTTAAAATTGTTGTATGGTCATCATCAATACATAATATACCCATAGGTATATAATTTTCATTATGTATAAAATGTCATAAAATACACAGAGTTTGATTTTAAATCCGGAATTGGATACAGAAATATGTTTCTCGGTATATTTGCAAACTAGGTATATTTGCAAGTCAAATGAAATTCATTTATAATGGTATTTTTTTCTTGGTATAAATGATTTAATGATGTAAAGTAACATACATTATATAATTAATATTTGTATAATTGATCAGTCAATTATACATTATCATTATCAGTAAATATTACAACGTTCACCAGTCATTGCAGTTTACATTTCCAAAAGTATAAATATATTTTGTGGACTAAATTCCCACTTTATTTACAGGAACTGGAAGAAATTCTCACGGACGTAACGACCGTTGTCAGCGACGCTATTTGTCAAGAAGGAGAAATTATCAGTGAGAAGGTATCGTTACAAAAATCTAATTATACCTTTTATTAAACAGAGTTGCGAATTAAATTCTTAGGAGTTTATCCTGATAATAACCCTTTCAAGATAAGAGTGTAATTCTCGTTTATCTTATGAATTAAAGAAGTCGTTTTAGAGTAATCGCAAAATACGGCACTTTGAAATATACGTTGTCTTTTATTTAAATTAGATCTTGATAATTTGAGTATTTTTAACACGTTTTTTTATGTTACGCATGCGGATGTTTTATCCTGATTGATTATTGATTACTTAATCTGTTCTTCTAATGAAAAAAAAACATCATAATTCTTATTGTACTAACTTTATGAAATAGCGCTGTTTTTAAAGCGAATGTTTTATGTATTGCTTCAAAGTTTCAAAGTTAGCTGTATCCTATAATTACGTTATAAGCGCAACCCTTGCTGCTTCCATATATGGATACCAAGCGTGAATATGATAAGTCGATCTATGAATATTATACAAATGTGTTTATATATTTTTTATGTATTTTTTATCATAATAAGAATTTGGTTTGTTTAATTTATTGAGTGAATAAATAGGTAAGTTGGTGGGTCTTTTTTGCCGCACTCACGCAACTTGATTTTTTTAAATAACGCTCTCACGATCCTACAAATAGCTGCAATAAATATGAATATGAATTGATAGTGTGCATTTTGGGTATACCTATACAACTTATTCAAGCCTGGTACGGATATAAAACTATTAATAAAGATCTAAGCTACCTAATTCCACTTTAAACAGAGTAACAACCAGCTACGGCGCTACGAGTCCCTTTGCGCGCAAGCTCGGGCCGTGTCCAGCACAGCTGACCTGGCGCACCTGGCGCGCACGCTGCTGACGTCACAGCCGCCCATGCGCACGCCGAAGAGAGCCTTCCTGCCGCCGTACCCGCCCGAACCGGACGACCCGCCGCTAGATGTCGCTGCGGTATGTAACTACTCTTGGTTTCATGATTGCGTCGATTTTTTTTCACTCATGAGTTTTATTTTTGTGTTTAGTAGTAACTAATTTTTGCCCGCGGCTTCGCCCGCGTTTAAAAGAAAATAATATGACATACTAACATACATAAAACAGTAAATTCGTACCTTCATTGGGACGACAGTGCCGCCATCTGGCGGAAATTGGTCGTACCAGCTCTGGAACCTTCGTGAACTCATGAACAACAACTTTGCTAAAGATCATCACTTGATCAAATGCATAGTTTACGATTCAATCCTTACTAATATCGATTAAAATAATCGATTTTTTTGGTCCAAACGATCGATTCTCCGATTAATCTATATTATATGGCCATCCCTAGTTCCCGTGGGATTTCCGGGATAAAAACTATCCTATGTCCTTTCTCGGGTCTCAGACTATATTTGTACAAAATTTCATTAAAATCGGTTCAGTGGTTTAGGCGTGGAGAAGAGACAACCAGACAGACAGTTACTTTCGGATTTATAATATTAGTTAGGATTATCACTATGACCGGAAAATAGGTTATTTGGGACTTAATAATCAAATTATAAGGGTAACACTCGAGCGACAATCATGTTGATGACCGTCGCAGACGACGGAGACGCTCGCTAACGACAAATGGCAGGCCGTCAGCGACGGTCGTCGATATGCACTGTCGCCCACTCATGTATTAGCTGGTATACGTCACCTTTACCAAACCTTAAACAGAAGATTTCACCCCGCCGTTTCGTTATTAAAGAATTTCCAACGTATTTCTGAAAACTTTAGTACGAGTAAATTACCATATTTTGTTATAAATAAAAGTTATATAGTACGAAAAACAATCTACGAACAAAAGTAATATTAATAGTTTCTATATCGGCTTCAGAAACATATTATTACACGCAAATGAATTTATACGTTTAAGGGAACGACAATATATGATTTATTCTAGATACCTTAACCTCTAATACTGGCTTCTTAAGAAATGGATAACTTTGATAAGAAAGAAATTATTTCGTTGAGTAATTAATTACTCGTGAAACTAATTGTTTTCTCATGTCAAATACTATATAAATATATCTTTTACAAGTATTAGTAAATTCTGAGAAACTATTTACTTTGTGAATAGCTATTATACTTTGTCTTGAAACGTGTAACGTGTTCACTAAACAATAATTTTATTTTTCGATTCCATTGTTTCCATACATGTTAACGTTCAATACTTGCTTAAAAATTACTTCAATTACAAACTTTATCTGCGCTTATCAACTGACTCTTAATAAAAAAAGGAAATTACTTTATCATATCGTTAAACTCACACGGAGTTATTTTTAAAAAACTTAAGCAAAATACGAGACACCAGTTGACATCCACTGCATGTCCACCTGATAGTAAATTGTCACTGCTAACCATGTCACATCTGTAACCAACCGATCACAGATGCTTTGCATGTATTTAGGAAGAACCCTTTGTGGTTCGACTCCGGCGGCACCACCGCCACACCTATTTCTACGTAATAACAGCTGTGTTAGGAGCTGCTGTGTTCTGGTTTGAAGGGTGTGGTAAGGGAGACAGACTTTTCTGAGGCATTCCAGCTTAGTCCTCAGGGGTAGCGGCGCGTCTGTGGCCGACTTCAGGTAGGAATATCTTATCTTATCTGGGGTTGATTACAGATGTCCATGGGCGGCAGTAGCCACTTACCATCAGGTGGACTGCATGCTCGTCTGCTACTCTTACATTATAAAAAAAAAATTTAGGACTGTGATTTGCGTCTTATACGTAAGTCACTCAGGCAAACATCATAATAAAGGCTATAAATAAGATGACATAGGAATACACGTTTAATTTTAACTGAAAGTCAAAATTATATTTTAATTTGTGGATTAATACACATATTCAATTTGTAGATTATATTCAATTTGTGGACACATAATACCTACCTATAAGAGTGCGTGAGAGAATAAGCATTATTATTCTTAGCTACGTATTCTGAATTAAATATACAAAAGATCGTGCACGATAGGGTTTTTATCACGCACCCGATTATTTAAAAGTAGACGGTAACCTTTTCTTTGTAAACAGCAAAGAGTACATTCGAGCGGTGTAAGAGTTCTATGTAAGCAATTTTACAAACCTTTTCGTTTTCTTTGTTATAAGAAAACCATTGGAATTGGACTACAGTGTACTACATTTATAATGTAGTAAGTATTACATCTTTATACAAAAACGAAATCTACAGTGAAACTAAGTCTAACTGATAATAAGTGAAATTTGAACCGATGATTCAAGATCCTTATATTAATACAAGTATATATGAATACTAATTAGAAAGAAATTTCAAACATCGTCCTCTAAGGAGGCAGAATATGGAATGAAAGCTTATTGATAAAGAAACAGTAAACTTAATACTTGTTTATACGTATCTCAAAGTAATTACATTTCATTTATTGTAAATATCTTTATTATTTCAATATAGAAAGTGTATGTACCTGTATATGTAGTTTACATAATGGTAAGCAGCTTCTACCGCCCATGGAAATCTGTAATCAATCCCAGATTCTTATCTGGGATAGAGTTCTACCTGAGCACGGACATAGATGAGATGCGAACTGATAAGTACTCGTATGTCTCTGGCAGAGGGGCAGAGAGTTCAAATCCTTCAAAACGAATGTTAATATTGTTACTTACTCTCTTCAATAGTCTCAGGTAGGTTTTAAAGCTAAGTAGAAGAAAAATATAAATTTACATTCATCTTGTAGGCGTTGGAAAGGATTTTTTTATCCATTTGATCAACCTTTCGGAAACATTCACTCGATTGTGAGTATTTTTTCAAGCGTGTGACTATCGCTCGTAATAATCTATCTCACCCAATTTTTGCCTACCACAGTTCGTTGAGAATGTAGGTACGCAAAAATTGACAAATTTCGAATTCTATATGACCGTAGTACGTGTAACATAAGAACATTTTTTTATTTTTTTTATAATATAGGAGTAGCAGCTGATAACCTGTAAGTGGCTACTGCCGCTTATGGACATATGTAATCAACCCCAGATAGGATTAGATATTCCTACCTGAGGTCGGCCGCAGATGCGCCGCTACCCTTGAGGACTAAGCTGGAATGCGTCGGAAAAGTATGTTTCCCTTACACCCCTTCAAAACGGAAGACAGCAGCGCCAAACACTGCTGTTATTAGGCAGAAATAGTTGTGGCGGTGGTGCCGCCGAAGTCGAACCACAAAGGGTTCTACCACCTTCAAAATTCTTTTTTTTCTTCAAAATTCTTCTTCTTCTTCTTCTTCGTTCTTGATTTTGAATATACTACGAGTGTATTTACAAATACATGCAGAAAGTGTAAAAGTGCAAACAGTACGAACTTTCCGCAAAAAGTAATTTCAAACTGAACTGTTTCGATTTCGACATAATTTTTTCATCAGAACTACTTTCGTCGGAATTTTTTGTTGGAAAATAATCGAAATATTGAAACTGTAAATTATTCGTTAGAGTCAAGTGCTTTCCAATGACTGGAAAACTACGAAGGAATAAAAGTTAAAAGTAATAACTATTGTGAACTCGACGAAGAGAACATTTTGCATCAGATTTTCTGTACGCTACTCTTTGATCATTTCGAAAGTAATTGTCTCTACAAGAATACTTTAATTCTTGATTTTACTTTTATGATCTAAGTTTTACTTCTTAGGTTTCGAATCATAGAGTTCGAAGGTAAATGAAAATAATACATTGTGTTGTTTCTTACTTTCGCGATACGATATACGTATGTCTGTATTTATGTAAATACATTAGATACATAATTTGATAGAAATAACTTTTCTATCATTAATTTTTATTTTGATACGTTACAACCAATAATAAATATAGTCTCTCTTGCAATGTGCGACAACGCCTCGAGACCATATTTGGTATCCACTCTACTGCTTTTGTTTCAACTGTTCTTTACATTTTGGTACAGGAGGTGATGCCACCAGTCCTCCGCGGGGAGATGCTGTTGGACCGCATGGGCGGCGGGCAGGCGCGCCTCAGCTACGAACAACTGAGGAAGGATGCTCAAGATCTGGAGATGGAAATCAAGCAATTGCAGGTATGAAACAATGATGAACAGGTTTACGTGATAGTTGCGATAGTATAAAACGAAGTCGGTAAAGTTTTATACACTCATAGACAAGCCAGTATTCCATGTCGTGATTGTTATGGATACACGCAAAAACGAGTGCACAAATCCCAAAATCCAGAAATTATTGTAAAAGTAGTATGTATTGTTCATCCAACACAAAAATGGAGTTACGTGCCATGAAGCAATGAACCTTGTTTTTCGTCTTTATGTGTACGAATATCATTTGAATTCTGATCGGACTGGTTTTATTTACTGGCTTCTGACCTAAAACCTACCTTAGATAATCTAATGTCGTTTAGTGAAATACTGCCTTTTGTCATACAACGAATTACTGAAGCAATTTCCTTTTTTCTTTATAAATTTATCCCTAGAACAGTTGTAATTTTTAGCGTTCATGTTCTATATAGGTAGCTATTAGCTAATGGTCGTTATTTGAATTTAAAACGAAGATAGCTTAATTTTCGATCGATCCAACATGTATCTACCTGGTAACATTCTTACCTAGAAATTAATCTGGGCAGACGCTAGGAGGAATTACCTATAGGTACAATTATGTACCAACACTTATTTTTTTACATTTTTAACACGCTTTTATTAGCTTGGGTTTTATGTATTTATGTAACTAAGTAACGGAATCTTTGAACCCGATTTCTATCCACTTTGACCGTTCAGATTATTCAAAATTTTGAAGAATGATCAAAAACCGATGACAATACACGATTTTAATAATTTTGTACCATTGTCCTTATCAACATACGGTGAATAGAATCTTTTGATAAAGCGCGACGACGAACTGATTGTATTACCTTCCTATGTTCTCATGTTAGTGACAACTGTCTTTATGAGAATAAATTTCTTTAAACCTAAACCTAACATCCTCAATATTCAATATTCAATAACTCTCATAGCGTGATTTGTAGATTAATAATAATGTTATTTCCCTATAACTCAAATGTTGAAACATATCTATAATTCCCTCTTGTCGAATGATTTTTAGGATTCCGTACTCAAAGTTACACGTTACACTTCCTTATCTCTTGACTCGACGTGTCGTATACGTTTGGCTTACTACCCACTTCTTTAGATAGCTAATTACTTTAACAAATGTAATTGTACCTACCTAAACACGCTCATGTACGCGTAAACTAATATGTAATATTTAAGTTTCTCATGTAAGTGAATTGTATAATTCTTAATGGGAAATAAAGTTTCTAAAACCTCAAAGGGTAAAACGGAAACCCTTCGCTGTCTGTTTGTGTGTCACATGGCTCTATCTCATAAACCGTGTTTTTTTTTTTAGTTTTTGAACTATATTTATTATCATAAGAAGCCCTGTGTAAAAATATCAAATTGTTATTTTATAAACACTTTTTACCCCACAGGATAGCATGGACGTTCTCGCTCGCCAGCAAAGCCGAAGCCTAGAAAGCAACCAATACAACAAAGTCAACGAAATACAAGTAAGTTCATTTGAATAAATAAATAAGTTATCTATAGTTTACGAGTAGGTACCTACATTAAATTTGAGATGAGTTATGTATAGTAGCAAACAGCCAAGCAATCCATTCAACTCATAACAAACTCCAAAGAGAACAAAAGTCCGAAGTTAATCACACTTAATGTAATGCGTCTCCAAAGTCCACACACCCTTACCCAAAATACAGCTTATATAAGACAAAAATAAATGGTGCAGCACTCTACCTACTAAGTTTAAAGTGTTATTTTTATAGAAACGCAATTTTGAAAGGTCACCCAAAGAATAGGTACTTTGCTAACACCTCACAGAAAAATCTTACTATTTTATACCCTGAAATAGTAAGGGTTGTCCGCATAAAGGTCGATAAGCTCCCGCGTACGGTTTATCTATTTTTATACGGGCGGATCGTAAAACATATTGTATGAATCGATCAATCATTTAGGTACTTCCTAAAGAAAGGAGTTCCAAGATGTACATAAGACCATGAATATACGTGTTGTCTTATTGTTCCTTCTTTTTTATATTTGAACCTGACGATAAAGCAGACGTGCTACCTGATAGAAAGTAGTTACTCGTAACGTCGCCTATGGACATTTGCAACACCAGAGGAGTCGCCAATGCATCGCCGGCTTTGAAGGAGAGCTCTTTTTGCACCTTTTTTGAAGAGCCCTATGTCTTAGCGTTCCGGGAATACCTCGGGAGGAAGCTCATTCCACATCTTACACGTCCGTGGCAAGAATCCGAAAACCGACGTTCTCTTATTCGTTCTCTTACCATCACGGCTTGTCAGCGTAGGTCTGCAACTCATTAATATCCCTCTGCTGGGTACAGTTTGACATCTTAAAGTAAGAAGCTGAGCAAGTGCAGATTAGTAGACTTTACATATCTTTAAGTTTTCATATGAAACTTTCCTTTACATAAATTTCAAATACACACGTAAATTCGAAAAATTTAAAAAGGTGCGGACCTCAAAATCGTACCCTGGATCCCGAGATTGAAGGGCTGACTTTCAAACCATTAGGCTATTTTTTTTATTTTCGAGGGGGAAACCTTCAAAAGGTACCCTATGCCGTGGGAGCAGCACGGGGTTATGTGGGATTCTTACCGCACTAAAACCCCCCCGGTGGCCGTCCTCACCATTAGGCTATCACTATTTTATGTTGACACGTCAACTAATTTAATAATACCTATCTGCAAAAGATTTTATAGGTATAGTAAGTGATTTTTAAAGAATTAATCTTACATGCAAATTTTCATTTTAGCTCGTAGGTACATAATGTAGCAGTTGCTCATAATACAATGCATTTCATTTTCAACGCTGACAGTATTGGCAGGGATACAATGTGATATTGAATTTATGAATATTCCAAACGTAATATTTCTACGTGAACGTAATAACAGGTTACTGGCATATTCTAAAAAACGCATGGACAACAATATATGAAACTGAATTACGCGAATGTTCATGTATCGAATCGAATATATATCGAAGTAACAATTCACAGAATTGTATATTTAACTAGTTTTCGCCTTTTGATCAGAATTCATTCATACCTAAATATATATATTTTTAAATATAAAATATGTTATTATAAAAAAAACACTTATTAATACCAAATCGCTACCAAATAAAATATATAAAGGCTAATAATACCAGATAATATATATAATAAAATATATAAATATATAAAATTGTTAGATACATAAAGTGCAATTTTAATTAATACCTACCAAACTATTTATAAATAATTTTTCCAAGCTATAAATATTTAATTTACGTTTTGTATCCTATTCGTCACATAAGTTTGTTAAAAATTATGGTGTTAATGTAATAATAATGTGTTATTGTAATAAGAGTCATTGTACATTGATACTCTCCAAGAAAATATCCGTTCCACACTCAAAAATATGTAGTATCATTAACATAGATTAGTAAAGATTACTCACTCCTTACAAGAAAATGTACCCAGTTTTGAGAATTGAAATAATTGCGTAAAAAAGTTTTGCCACATCTTCGTGCTAAAATGTCCCTAAAATATTTGAAATAATTATTTATTTGTCAATCTTATTTGTCAAGAATTCAAAAAAGAACTTAATAATAAACCGTTTCATGGCTTCATTCAATTTCAAGGCGTTGAAGTATCATCACATCACTAATCTATGATCATTAAATACTTCTTGAAAACTGATATCTAAAGTTTGTTGCTAGATAACGTAACAATAGATTCTATAACTCGTTATTCGCTCTCCCAGTGATAAACTGCCATGTCAATTTATTTTCCTTTGACGGTTTATAATAACATTTCGCTATCGACTGGCGAAGCTATTCAATTTCAAAACCAATCCCGCCGCTCTAATTCTTGCATATTTACACTTCTGACAGTGATGGATCCGATCAAAGTATCAATTTAAATGAATATGCCTACCGATCTTCCAGGTATCTAATACGGAGCACATGACATTTTTAATATCACTTGTATTGCAAAATAAATATGCCTACACATGTTTTCATTAAATTTTAAATAGTACACAGAGTAATTAAGTATTTTTTTATCATGAGTTTCCTTTTTTTTCTTAACGAGGGGGAAACCTTCAAAAGGTACCCGACGACGTAGGAGCGACGCCGGGTTATGTGGGATTCTTACCGCACTAAAACCTCCCCCGGTGGCCGTCCTCAACGCTTGTTGGAGAACTCTGGGATCACCGACGGAACGCAACCGGAGTCCTCCAAGCGCGATGCCCCGATCGGGCTCTGCCCTGGGGGGAGCAGTTTTCGCTCCTCCCGCACCATTTGGTGTACACGACGCTATGCGACCACACATACCGCCGTCCTTCCCGGGATCGCTTACTGGACGGCTAGAGCTCCCACTCTTGCCGCCCGCAACCCCGGAAGCCCCCTTTTAGTCGCCTCTTACGACAGGCAGGAGTTACCGTAGCCCTATTCTAGTCCCGGAACTATAGGGACAATCATGAGCTGCATAGCATCCGTATCCGCATCTAGTTAAAATGATAAACAGTGCAGCTGTGCCTAGTAAAATAAAAAAATATTTACTTATTTAAATCTTTACACTTGAATGTTCATATTACTTTTATACTAATTTTCATATCAATTTCTGTATAGTTAACCGTACCCATTTTTCGTGAAAATGTAATCAAAATAGCACAAGTATTTTCGAAAATAATCACCTAAACTTTTATACAAAGTTGGGTGGCATGGCTGTTTTGAACTTTTAGTACCTAAAAAGTTATAACTTGCAGTTAAATTGCATGTTTGTGGCCATGGTGTTACAGAAAATAATTCACTTATCATTAAAATTTGTTACTAGCGACATCTGTTTTTATCTTTGTAGTAAATTCAACGCCATCTATACAGTCTCGTACCAAACTCCCTCTACAAGGAGACAAGGAGAAAAGTACGCTGAAACGTCATGTTTGTAGTTTACACAACTGTCTAAGAGATGTCATGAAAGGCTACGACATGAAAAAGAACTTTGTAAATTTTTCATAACAAAGGATATTATAATATTTTATATGTCTTAGTATTTTTTTTTAAATATATGTGAAATGTTTACATCTTTACTTTATTGATTGTTATACATTTAATTAATTACAGTAAATAAGTAATTAGCAGGTCATTACAAAATGTTTTATTATTTCAGGAGGAGATTTCTTTGAAGAAATACGACTACAGGGCGACCCAGCTGCATCTAGCCGCAGTGAGAGCTCAGGCAAGTAATTTGTAATGGAATTAAAATAATTTCGACTTTATAAAAACAATGTTTAATAAGTAAGTTAGTAGCACGTAAAAGTAAACAGTAGTCAGGAACTTATATCTAAACAAAATGAAGCACATATCTATTTAATAGTTATGGTGCCATAGTTTTTCTTATCAGAAATGACGAAAATTGATAATTGCTTTCCTCCACGCCATCTTATTTTCGGAAAATTAGTCATTAATAATTATCAACAACATAACCTATAATGTAATAATACAATCACAGACATGTGGTCTCTGAATGCAATACTAAAAAATAATTAGGTAAATCTTTAAAGGTGTTTACTAAGCACATCTAGATACATTTTGGTATCTTAAATAGTATTTTTATTATAAATACATACTTACCACTTGACAGACAAAATTACATAAAGGTGCAGACACCACAAAAGAAGACCTTCAACTCGAGACAAAACAAAAAAATCGTTTTCATAAACAACCCTAGACACCGTTTCTAGGCAGTGTGCGCATGCTTAACAGCCCAATCAGAACACGAGGAAGACCCATGCGGAGTGGACCTCCCAAGTTCAATCAATATTTTTAAATATTTCCCGCTTCGTCGCGCAATAGTAGATATTTTCGTCCATCTACAAATAATATTATTTAAAGTACAGAACTGTGTGCGAAGTGAAAAAATTTGTAATAAACTGTGTTTACTATTATCTAGGATCAACAAGGTAAGTTTAAATTAAGTTTAATAATAAATGTTCACTGTAATGGTAGTTACCTACTATTTATTTCAGGGTGTATGTATTACATGTTATAAATTCAAAGGAGGTAATTGAGCATATGCTATGAGAAAACTTAAATATTTTAGTTTATGAAGTTACGTGAAATTGAGTTGTTTTGAACCTTGTTGCCGCATTGCGCACAGCCTCCCACTTCTTCAGTCTGAGAGCAGATCTCGCGGACATAACCTTTGCATTCGGGTTCCTAAAAATACGCGTTGCTAAAATATTCTCTCTTTATTCATCAATTTCATCTACAAACACGGATAGTAAACGGAAGTTTAGGTTTCGTGCAAAAATGGGGTGGATTTCCATGAAAAATCATGTGGTAAGTATCTACTTTGTATTACATACTGCTAAAATAAACATTGGATGATGGGTAGATATTTTTTTAATTGTATTTGATAACTACAAATATTTATAAATACCGTTATAATCTAATTATAACAATTTTCAGCATTTATGTAGGTACTTATCGTAATCATTGTCAAAGTTTTAAGTATATTGCAATAGCCCATAGGTAATAGGTATAGCTAAGTATATTTTATATGAAATTATGATTTATATTATATGTATATGAATTTTATTCCTTATTGTAAATGTCCTACATGTACGTCTTAAGAGATAAAATATTGATACCTACTCAAATGACCTTGTCGCGTACTCTTACATCAACACTCCGAATTTTGCGCTATTTTCTATTAATTATTTACTTTACCATGTGGTAAAGACGCAGTGTGATACTTCTCTTATGATCATTATCACCTTATTTTTATAATTATGATTCTTATTATTTACTCAAAATCGTTCCCTTTTAAATTGTAAAAGTAGGCGACAGACGTGAAAAAGTGTGAAATTTTCTTTGTCTAAACAAAGAACATTTATTATAAAATACTATTAACCTTTTGACTTATTACATAAATTAAATAATAAATCCTTTATTTAGTCGTAATTAATTTTGTACAATATTATATGAAAAATAGATAATCGTCCATTTATGGAATATACTTACACCTAGAAACATAAATTAATATTTTAATTTAATTATATAATAATTAATAACGTTACAACTGTAGGAAAGAATAATAAAAAATATAAAATTCCTTTATCATTAAATATTTTACGCGAGAACGCTACACAGTGACTACTGACTTTCCCGCGCGTTTATATTAGAGCGCCATGAATGCGCCACCCGCGGGTGAAATTCGAACTACTTTGCGTCATGAAGGCTGCTGTAGTGGGTTGTGCGTGTCGTGTTTGTGTTCGTTGTTCACTGGTTTATTTGTTTTTATCTATATACGAAGCACATAGTGAATGTATATTGGAGTAGATGAAAAGCTGCAAATAAAGGTGAGTTGTATGCAGATTAATATTATGGTTATGTAATGTAATATTCCACAATTACTATTGACGATGCAAATGTCTCTTTACATAAATGACTTGTATTACATACTTGCATCAAAAGTTTGTGATAATGGACGAAGTACGACCAGTTAGTGGCGGTTGTGCTTCATTGTAAATGATAAAAATGATATTTATAAACGTGAGAATGACATAACCTCAAAACATATTTTATGCAAAACGTAATTTGTGCAGTGAATTTATGATTAATTTATGTTGTCTCTGAACATACAAAGCATTAATATTGTAATTTCGGGTATTATTAACTTAGTAACTATGTTTAAGTCAGCATATATAGTATTTTTGCCGACTAACGTCAACGATATTTAGGCGGGAAACCATATTGGCATATTTCGCTGATTAATGAGCTCTGTGATTGTCTAAATTGTATGTACCTACCGAATTTAATGTTTTTTTTAACTCATTCCAGGGTTCCCAAACAAAACTAAAATAAATGCTGCCGCCTAAACCTTCTTCAATTTGTAACATTTGACAATATGAAACAAGGATCATCAGATAAGTTATCTGCAAAGAGAAATGGTTATCAATCTGATGATGACAACGTGCGATACAAAATTAATACAAAACTATTGAATAACCCTGGGAAATCCAATGTGAAACCAAATAAAAAGCCGGAACCAGTGAAAATAGAAGATGATGATGATATCCGCTATAAGTTCCCAACAGCTGTTACAAAGACTAAATCACCTGAAAAAAAGCCAAAACCAAAGTCAAAAATTAAGGTAAATTTTTGGAGCAACAAACAAAATGTTAAACGCCTGCATAATAATCATAATCAAGTCATTGTGAAAGAAAAGACTAACCGAAGACATACAGTAGGGACAGTGCCTGACGTGTCTCCGTCTTCGAAATCAAAACCCGCCGTTAAAGTTCGTAAACGAGTATCATTCCTTCCGTCTCCCCTTTTCTCTGACAATCACGTTCCTATGGTGACTGTGCCTGACGATTTGACCATTCAGTTAAATGAGGAAGAAGCAAATGACCTTGGCGAAGACTTGAACCATGCTTTTGTAAATAGTGATAGCGGTATAGATGATACAAAGTCAAATCCTCCTCCTAGGAAGAAAGCTAGAACTTCTACGACCCAAACAAGTCCCAGAAGTTTGAAAGGGAAGCGAGGCAATGATGAATTAGATTCAAGACCCCATGCGAATGATAATGAACTTGAATTTTTTTCCAAATATGTGGTCCAAAAATTGCGAAGAATGGAAACAAATCAACGTATATATTCTGAAAATTTGATCAACACTGTCCTTATGTTAGGTCAACTTGGTAAATTAAGCGGCAAATCCAAAATAGGAGATGCATAATATATTTTTAAGTAGCAATATTAATTAAGTACATTTCATATATTTACAACTTGTTAGTTATTTTCTTAACAATCTTGTTATTGTTTTAAGTAATTGTGACTGTTTTTCACTGGAATTAAATATATAATGTATTTAAAATTTAAAATAATGAAGTAACCCTGTGCTGTATTTCAAGGTGCAATGGTGTAAAATTATCACCATATGTTATTTACAAGTTGTATAAGTATTTTGTATTGATTTCCTTTATTATATATGAAGTGTGTTACCATTTACTGGGACTAAATTTTATGCACTGATGTATTGTTCAATATAACATAAATCTTTGATGTTTAATAAGTTGTTACCTCATTTTTTGTTTATTATGTAACAAAATAACTAAATATATTAAAGTTGTTTTGCACAAATATTATTTACATAATAAGACCTAAATATAGTATTTAATGTAATATTCATTATATTTAATCGTCTATATCTAATAATACACTTCTTGTTTAATCATAAAATGTATGCTCATAAATATTGCATTTATCTCCTAATTGCATATTTCTTTAAATTAAAGATGTAATATATACTATCACACAACACTGGTCACCTTATGTGAATGTTAAATTGATCAAAAACACTTTAACTAAGACTAAAATAATGTTGTTTATGAGCCTAAAAGGTTTAACTGTTGACAATGGCTATAAATAGGCCATATCTAATATACAAAGAGTGACTGTTGTTTGTTTTTAATGGTGTTTCAAATGTTGCATTGAAAGTGGAACAATAATATTAATTAAATGTTGACAATTACCTCGGTATACTGTTATTCAACATAATACTTTAATAACATTAAATTATGTTAGTTTTAACATTAGCAACTAATGTTTAGCTAAAGCTAGAAGAAATCTTTATTTCATATATTATATTGCATGTTAAATATAATGAATGTTAGGAAATTATGTAGACCTTTGTAATTATTTGCCAGAATAATGAAATCAATGCACAACATTTGCAGATTTACATTATTTTAGGGTATAATATATAATAGCTATTGTTGTATATATTGAGTAACATAGTTATACCTACATTCTGTGATTTGACATCGTACATATTTTGGCACAATGGTCTATGTAAATAACTTATATCTACATATGAGCAATTTTGTAGAATAATCTATCATAGTATTACAGGTTTTTACATATCTGGTGTTTACAACTAGCAGTTACATGTTCTCTTTGTATTTTGACTCGGATTTATAGATATTATAAGATTTTTTGATGTGGGACTGCCTTACTAATAAATTATTATAAATAATGTTTTGTTGTAAATTACACCTTATTCAACCACTCTTGAATTAAACAGTTTAAACTGATTATTGCTATTGATTAAGGGTTTCCAATATACAAAGTACATTCAATATCTAAGAAACAGAACAGAGTTCTAAATAAATATGTTTACATGACTTTGAAGGTGGTAGAACCCTTTGTGGTTCGACTCCGGCGGCACCACCGTCACACCGATTTCTGCCTTATAACAGCAGTGTTAGGCGCTGCTGTGTTTTTGTGTCGTTTTGAAGGGTGTGGTAAGGGAGACATACTTTTCCGAGGCGTTCCAGCTTAGTTCTCAGGGGTAGCGACGCATCTGTGGCCGACCTCAGGTAGGAATATCTAATCCTATCTGGGGTTGATTGCAGATGTCCATGGGCGGCAGTAGCCACTTGCCATTAGGTGGACTGCATGCTCGTATGCTACTCCTATATTATAAAAAAAAAATGTAATATTATTATCTATGTTTATATCAGAATATCTTTTAAGTTGCTATGAGGAAGACAATTTATAAGTTCTTAATCCTATCTTAACTATTCATATTACTTACTGCTATATAGCCAGTTCTAATTACAATGTAATGACTTGTCTAATGTAAATAAGTAAGTGGATACTTTTATTCTAGAATCGATTTAGTTATTATATCCAAAAATCTATATTTGAATTATTTGATAATGTCTATTATAGTAGGAAGAAATTGTCAAATGTCCAATATTAGTAGTATATCGATGCAAATGTCGATATTTGTTAGGTAAAGCATTGATAGATTGAACATGTTTGGTACATAGATCGTTTATTAACAACGGGCACTAATTGAATGAGGCATATTTTGGGTGGAAGCTACGGCAAGGCGTCGCAGCTAAGTTTATTTGAATTCGTACCCGTTTATTTTTATCGCGCACCTACAACATGTTACTCCCCTTTTTTCAATAAAGGTACAAAATTTAGTCTTCTTCCAGGCAAGTCGTTCAATTTTCCAAATGCCCATAGATTTCTATTATTTTTTTTTTTATTATATAAGAGTAGCAGACGAGCATGCAGTCCACCTGATGGTGGCTACTGCCGCCCATGGACATCTGTAATCAACCCCAGATAGGATTAGATATTCCTACCTGAGGTCGGCCACAGATGCGCCGCTACCCCTGAGGACTAAGCTGGAACACCTCGGAAAAGTCTGTCTCCCTTACCACACCCTTCAAACCGGAACACAGCAGCGCTTAACACTGCTGTTATTAGGTAGAAATAGGTGTGGCGGTGGTGCCGCCGGAGTCGAACCACAAAGGGTTCTACCACCTTTAAAGTATTAAGTATTAAGTATTTTAAAGTATTAAGTAGGTTACCTACTCACACGGTCACTTACAAGGTGACTCATTTGTCTTATTGCTAGATTTCGTTTTTAAAAACACTGTTTTATGTAAATTTATAATAAGACTCTGTAAGAAAAGTATTATAATCCAAATACCAAACTAGAATATTAGGTTAGGAGACGATGTTTCCACAGACGGACGAAGAATGAGGTCGAGTTGCACCACCTGAATTAAGTACTTACTTCAATTAATTAAGGCTTTAGGAGTAAAAGCGGTTAATCTACTTTTTATCTCTACTAAGTGGTTTAATATAATTAAACAGAACCATGGGAAAGGTAGAGTAGTAGCCGAAAAACATGCCAAGAATTGGAAACGTTAGCATAAACTAAATATACTTTTTTTATCAAAAATTTAAGTCACACTCTTATAAAGAGTTAATATATTTTTGTAAGTACGAGTCGTTATACACTTACCAAGTTGATAGAATTATTTGTAGTTAAGAGTTGTTAAACCTATTTAGCTCTTAGCCGACCCCATGATCTTATCCGATTTTGATTACAGATATCCATGGCTGACAGTAACCACTTACATGCATGCGGGCTGCATGATCGTTTGCTATGAATGTTTTATTATAAAAAAACACTAGCATAAATACGTATTTAAAAATGTTTCCAAAGAACTTCACATGCATATCAATACAGTAAATTTACGATTTTTTTTTCAGTTATTTACATGTACTTATTGTAGGTATTATGTAATTTAACTATGTATTGTATTCTTATATAAACAAGTTGAAAGGCAAGATTCAAAATAGAAGTCCTCGATAATGAAATACTAGAAAAGAGATTGGTTCTGGGACCTTGGTACTTTCTGTAAACAAACTTACATCTAAATGGCAATCTTGTGTTTCTCCGACGTTAATATTGTGGATTGTTTATGCGTAAAATAGAATGGATATATTTCTTTTTACATTTTAGTTCGTTCTGCGGTTCAATTCCTATTGAGTATTTTTTTTACATTTCGACCTTAAAAATAAAAATCATTTATCCAAAATCGGTTAAGATCACCTTTACAAGAACATATAATATACATAGACACAATAATGTTATTATATAGTTCCTACTCGTAATTTGTCTTCCAAATGGTTTTAGGTAAGAGCACGCACATTTTTATTCAAGTAATATTCACCAGCATAAAATACTTTTAAAGATGTGTGATGAAGCCATAGATTAGTAAAGATTACTCACGACTAACAAGAAAATGTACCCAGTTTTGAGAATTGAAATAGTTGCGTAAAAAAGTTTTGCCACGTCTCCGTGCTAAAATGTCCCTAAAATATATGAAGTAATTATTTATTTATTACGTAAATTACGTAATTATTACGTAAATTAGTTATTTATTCGTAAATTTTGTCTAAAAATGTTTTTATTTGTCAAGGATTCAAAAAAAGAACTTACTAAAATAAGCCATTTGTGGCTTCATTCAATTTCAAGGCGGCGAAGTATCTTTACTAATCTATGGATGAAGCACATATGAATACAACTCATCATAAGATAATGGAAATGTCACATCATGCAGTGGAGGAAACAACTAGCCTATCTAGAATTCAATATTACGTAGCAACCTTCGACATTGTTTAGTGTCCATTAACTCCGATACGGTATAATAATAGATACCTAGGACCTACTATTATAGTGTTTCTTCGTATTGAACAAGAACATACCTATTGATAATACACAGCTTTATATCTATACAAATAAAATAAATTGTAGTGTAAAATAAAGTGTATATTTGTAATGTCAAAATAACTATTTTTAATGTGAAAGTACTGGGCTACACAGGCCTTAAACATTTTACGAATTTCTGTTTACACACAAGTAATTTCACTTAAAGTTTTAAGTCATAGCTACTTTCCGAGAAATAATCATCATAAAATGCCCAATGTGCCTAAATTTCACTTCAAAAATTCTAAAGTCAAGAAAATGAATTACTTGCTGGGCTCTCTAACAATTTTTTGACCCCCAACTAATTTTGATATAGGGCCCGTCTAAGGCACGTGACGCCTCTGTTGCTTGGTGATAATAATATGAATATTAACCTTTCGCGCCGGTCTCCTGAGTTTGATGCAAACTTTTGATATTTGAAAGTCATGCGCGTTTTAGTAAAATAATGTATTATCATTAGCTTTAACAGTAGAGGAAAACACTGTGAAAATATATAGTTCACGAATTTCTGTCATGTTTGTCAAATACAAAAGTCAAGCTAAAACCTTATTCTGAGAGGCTGTGATAAACGGTTGATTATTTTTTATTTAATCATAAAGGCGTCGTTACATACAAAAATGTTCAATGGAATGATTTACGTTTAACATTACGTTTAAAACATTGAAATATAGTTTTTTTACCATCGGTTATAGTCCTATCGGCTAATGCACTTATCCAAAATTGTAATAGAAAATTATATAGCGTCAATTTGTCCTTCAATTATAAAAACATACATTATATACTTATTATGTAAGTAAATTATAAGATAAGAATCAGTGTACCTACGCGCTATATAGAGCGTGTTGTTAGAAAACGGTTGCCGGGCGACGTTAGAGCGGCCACGCTACATCCGGCGCCAGCCCACGAGCCAGTCGTGTCGTGCCCGCCCTAGCTAGCGGCTTGCCGCCCGCCCGCCCGTTCGCGAATACACGATACAAACCTTGCGTTGATTTATACAGACACTCGTTAAGAAAAGTCAAATATTTACTTTTACATTCGAAGAAAATATTTTATCAACCTTTAATTAATTGTTTTATTTATCTAAGTTGAAAGTGAATTATTCAAAGCACTGTATCGGTGATTTGACGGTCATTGCTCGCGAAAGTGCTCAGACACGCAAATAAAAGCATTTATAATTACGAGTATACAATATTTAATGGGAATTTAATTCGTTTCTATTCTGAGTTAGTAAACTCGTCTGCGTTTATTACAAAGCTGACAAGATTTTACATGGTTTTAATCAAGGATTTCTAAATCTACTTATCGAAGATGGATATAGTACATCGGTTGCATTATCTTGTGTTGTCCCAAAAATCTGATCTCATGACAATGGAAAGAGAACAGAGGATGCGTGTGCGACGGCAGTCAAGTCTTCCCGAGTACACCAAGGCGAATAAAATGCGCCAGCGTTTTGAACAAGCCTACTTTAATGATGTAAGTTTACAGCTTAATTATGTTTTAAGAGAAATACGTAAGATAATGAGTTTGCTAGCTGGGTAATTCGCGTTTGTGTGTACTTTCTTGAACTTTGCATAGTTAAAAACATAAGAAGCTTATAATTTTGTGAATATCTGTGTAATTGTGTATACTTACTTTACCACATTTTGTTAAATTCTAAGTATAATATTGTTAATGTAGTCTCTGAAAATATGTACATAAACTATACCGGAATGTAAGGTATAATCGTTAACATGTTAAATGAATTTTACATTACATATAGGTAGGTAGGTACATAAGTTAACATGTCGCCTCGATTCATTCAATTAGCACGTGAAAAGGGTTTCGATCTATTTAGTGTTTGTATAATTGAAAACACATGTAAGTATGTACTCATTTGCCACAATCCACTTAACAGAAATGTGGCTCAGTAAACGGAAATTTTCAATCAAGATTGCGTGCGGTCGAAAAATCACGTGAATGAGGACACAACAGACCTGTAAGAGTACAGGAAAACCAAAACCTTTGTGCACCTCTTAGCTTATTTTATTCCCAAGTAAAAGTTTTCTGTAATCGGCCAATACTCATATAAGTAATTCTATATTAAACAAAAGTGTAAGCCAATAAAAACAACTACCCTTTTATAAGACTTTTGATACCTTTATATATCACGGGACAGCTAGGGTTAAGTAAGTATTGAAAAATCCAGTACGCAAGCTTAAACATAAAGTAGTTTTAATCAGATACCGCGATCCTCACACGTTTATAATGTGCCTCCTTGTTCCACTTGAACTAACTTATATCGGCAGGAGTTTAGTGCAAAATAAACATCATGAAAATGTATGAACTAATTTCCTTGCAAAGAAATATAGCTAGGTATCTCATACGTAGGTACTTTATAACAGAAATTCTAAACATATTTTGAACGTTATTCAGCACGAATTTGAATTGCTTTTAAATCGCACGTAGATGACCTTCTAAGCGTAGAGATTTGCAAGGTATGTACCATATTTTACATACTTCAGCTCAATCGGACGCTAGCGAGTATTTGCGAAATTTGTAAATAAGACTTAAATTCTATTTGAAATTCATCTGTGTTTATGGACAGTAATAACCACTTACCTACCAAAAGGTCGAGTCGGTAGATACGTACCTACTCTACCTCATATTTATAAAAAAATGCCTTTAATAGATTTTTTCGTTTTGGGATAAATTTCATCCTGGCATTACGACTGCATCTTCATTATAAAAACTGCGATGCATGAAGCCTGCTTTTACAACACAAAGGAAGCTAAAAAATTAAATTTAAACGGTAAGAAAGGGCAGAGCTATTATCTCGTAGAGATCCGGTAAATAAAAATAGTTGAGGGCGGTATGAAAAGGATTGTTATGGTAGATAACCCATTCCACCATCGCCCATTCGCTTTTGATAAGACGCTGTATTGTCCCTGTTTTTATTTGTGCTTGACACGAATCGCGACCTCTATCTCTGGACAGTTAAAATATTTCAGAGCATTTAAAACGACCTCAGTGTTGTTTACAGGATCTTTTTATTATAGTGGCTTTACGGCTGTCATCTATTGTAAAATCGATATGAATTTCAGTAGATATCGAATTAGTTATTTACATCAGATTTTTAATTAATTTAGTATGAAGGTGGTAGAATCCTTTGTGGTTCGACTCCGGCGGCACCACCGCCACACCTACTTCTGCCTAATAACAGCAGTGTTAGGCGCTGCTGTGTTCTGGTTTGAAGGGTGAGGTAAGGGACACATACTTTTTCGAAGCGTTTCAGCTTAGTCCTCAGGGGTAGCGGCGCATCTGTGGCCGACCTCAGGTAGGAATGTCTAATCCTATCTGGAGTTGATTACAAATGTCCATGGGCGGCAGTAAACACTTACCATCATATTATAAAAAAAAATAGTCCATCTGATGGTATGTGGCAGGTACTTATGATCTTGGACAAATGTAACTAATTCCATATAAGTAGAACAAGCGTTCTTTTTGAAGCCAATTACTCGTGTGAACCGAGTTATTAGCCTCATATGTACAAACACCATGCTTCAGGAAAATAATGAAGTAGGTATTCCGAAGCCTCGTCTTTATTCAAGGAAACTATATACCTACACGAATGTTCGTATCGTGGTTAAGCCGTGCCGCGTTGTACCTATCTTATCACCTGACTAAAGGAAGTGTGGGTCACGCAATGCCTGCTGTCAGTGGTTTAACAGCTTCTATACTGCTTTTATTCAAGAACCTTAGGCCATGAAGCGGTATTGCGAAACGCATAAATTCTCATATCAAACTTTATCTAGTACTTACTAACTTCGTAATTAACATAAAGGGATGGTGAAAACTTCTAATATTGAACTAGTTTGATAAGACTTGAAGCTAAGACCACCGGGATTTTGGTAGAAATTTATACTGAACCGTTTGTCTAGTTGTATATACTAATCTACGTATAAAAATATAGCTGTCAGAAATTACCTTGTGTGACATTAATTCGTTCTAATCCATTGATATCGTAAGGTTTCCTAAGCAAAATAGATCTGGGATTAAGAATCATGTAAATTAGGCACCTACATATGATTTCATCAAATTATATAGGGTGATCCATATGTACAACTTTAATTATTATTGCTCTACAATATTTGCATTGTAGTGGTCATAATACACATATTGGTACAACTATTAACTGCATTATGTACCTTGCAGTGACTACAAGGCAAATCTGTGTGGCAGATAGTTCAGTGCACAATGCAACGTCAATCGACCCACGAATATTGAAAACCGTATGTGATCTATTGGAAAAGTGAGATACCTACGTTAGAGTTTAACATGAATATAAAAAGTGCTTTAATTTGCGCTATCGGTGACTTATGTGAAGTCCAAACATTGAATCATTCGCCTCATTAACTCATTCTGTTTACTCATTTATCGTTAAACTTGGAACGTTTCCCAATTAAATGTAAGCGTTTAACACTGTAAATAAATTTACGTCTCTCGGTGACCAAGTAAGCTATGTTCATTTCGCGAAAATCAAGACTGTTCTTTTGTTACTATTCGATAAAGAAATGTAGACTTATTTCAAAGTCGCGCCGTGTAAAGGATGGAAATGTGGAAGATATGTAAATGACTTCATTTGCATCGCAGTTTTTGCTTCGAAGCAAAGGCGGTTCATTTTAATTCGATGTTGTGTTGTTACGTGTACCTTGTTAAATCTTATCCGATTTGTTCATTTCCACATCCTATAAACGTCTCAAAACGTGTCAAAACTTAGTTACGATTCTACAGAACATTTCGATTAAGATATAAATGTAATTTAAAAAAAGAAGGAAGCCAAAAGAATCTAAATAACATTTGCGAAATGTCAAAAAACTTGAACACGAGCATGAGTATGAATATTTAAATTAGAAATAAGGTGGTTTTGTTTTATAGGTTGGTTTCCTATATAATAGGTTCGCATGACAGTCATTAATTAAATTTATACTAAGTAGAGTGACTTTCATTTTCGTACTTTGTATTTGCTTGCTTCTATATTAAAAGCAATTTGACGTCATGGCTAAAACAGTTCCTGACAAATGTTCGTAATTTGAAGTTTAGTCAGCAAACATTTAATTTCGTAGCATGTACAAACAGAAAATCACGAATGGTTTGTTTACAAAGATATATACCCATATCTAATATGATTTATTAGTAGGTAAGAATAATTTTAATTGCATGTGTCATGTAATAGCTACATGGTGATAAAGATTGTTACCATAAAATTGGCGATGTAAATTCTATAGAGAGAGTAGATCACAGACCTGTGGAGTAGATACTCTATCTATTTAGGGATTTCGCATCAAATATGATTCCATTTCTCAGTTATAATATACTTAACTAAAATGCTTGTAGTTTTGAATTCATACAAATATGAAAACGTATAATAGGTGATTCTCCATAGATTTCCCTCGGAGATAACTAATGTATCTAAAATTTTCGAGACATATAACTAGTACGTATAAATTCACTAGGTAACCGATTAGGTAATAGTTTATATTTCTATCTAGAACTATGGTCTAGAATTTTGTGAATTTATATTTTTTTTTATGAAATTTTTAATTGTTTTTTCTGGCGTAGGTACATAATTTTTGTAAGCCGACCCAAATAGTCGCCAATGTTTATATACGAGTAGATATTCAAACATCATTATCTTCATTTTTCAGATGCTTGAAGGTACTTTCATACTATAGGATACGCTATTCACTTGATTAAATACGCCTTATTATTATGTACATAATTTATAGCTTGTCTGATAAATAACGTCAATAACCCCTTAGATTTACGTTGAAAACGACTATCCTTATAAACATAGCGATTTTAATTTTAATATTGACCTAGAATCTTGAATCTGAAATTACTGGAATGTGTAATTTTAAATAAATTTAAACACCTTTAAAGATATCTCTTAGGATGTTTTTAGAAATATCACTTTTGCCTCCTTGAAACTTACCTGTAGAAAACCATCTGTACTTTTACCAAAATACATTTTTATGGACGAATAAAGGAATGGGGTCACACATGATTACTTGTAATACAGCCACAAGTACTTTTTCTTTACACTTGAACCGTAGATCGTTGAAGGGTAAAGATGGGAATCTCCGTAAAGTTTGGCGTTCCACTCCTCTTTGAAAAGCTTTTATACTTACTTACTCTGAAGACTAATTAATAAGTGCTTTTACGTGATTTCGTTCCTTCTAAATTCCAAACAAAGTATGTGTTGACTTATTTATAATAAACGTTAGGTAAATATGAATACTAATCGCATTTCTGCCTTTAAGTACAGAAGAACTTATTACTGATGTTTTTATTAAACCAAACGGACATGCAATAATTTAGTCTATTTTATAAACTCTTTCCTAAATTGCCCAAATTATATACCTAATGATATACTTTTATATATTTAGTAGGTACTTTTGATTCCTTTAAAGGAATCAAGGCTAAACCTATATTTAACGCCGTGGCCAGTAAACAATTTTTAACCGACTGTTACTTATCACTATGAAACAAAAATTTAATTTAATGCCCACATACTCGTACCTGCTGCTTATAAGAATCAGGTTTTACTTAATATCGAACAATCTTTATATTTTTTATTTCATCACTTTTAAATTAGTGTTTACGGGCTTTATAAAAGGTTAATGTATAATCCTGATAATAATGACGGATGTCTTGTTTCAGAGAGAGCTTTTCGCGGCGAAAGCAGACAGCGGTACCGCAGCGGCTGATCGTAAGTTGTCGTCGTCCTCTGCCGGAAGCATGAAGAATAAGTGGCTGAAAGCATTCAGAAGTCTGAAGCCGCCCAGCGCTCCCCCACCGCATGCTGCTCCACCTGACAAGTAAGTTAACTTATTGTTTATTATTTTGCATCACTCTTAAATACTCGAATACAGGCGACCCGCGGTTATCCGACGATCTTGATAACTTGATCTTTAAATGACGATAGGGGTCCATAGATTAGACAGGGGCCGGATTATCGCGGGTCTACTGTAACACACAACATGTACACTTACATGTAGTATTTACGTGCATATAAATTCTGAATATTTACTTCTTATGATAGTTATCTAAATATCAGGCGATTACTTATCAAGCGTCAAGTAGGTAATAGGCAGGTAGAAAAGTCTCGTAGATTTGTATGTATGTATAATATGAGGTTGACTGCGCTTTCCTAACTATACAGTTAAAATACAAGTTAAATGTAATAACTTACTTTAAATATAACCTATTGTAAATAGCCCAACGTCCTAGAATGCCTAAGTTAGGCATATTCGATTCAAAATGTGTTGTTAGTTGTAAATAACTAATTAAAGTTATAAATCATTCGTTCCATTTCATACTTTTGTGGTTTTTTTACCACACGAGCGCTAGTAAAATTTATTATGTCACTAATAAATAAATTCAGTGTCTACGGACATTTAAAACGTTTTAATTTCTTCGTTTGTCTTGGGAATTACTTCTTTAGTTTTTTCGACGGGATTCCAAACGTAGAAAAGTATAGCTCTCTTTTATCTTTGAACTCATATTTATCTGCATTTTGTATCATAAAATTTTTCCCGAAAATATTTAAGCTTACCTATTTGCAATCACAAAATCGAAGTGACATCGTAGGCGATGCTTCGTGGAGCAACTGACGTAGTTACACTAATTTCATCAAAGACATTTCTCTGAAGGAGCGTCCGTAACAGCATCCTACGCAAGTGCGTTTTGGCAATTTGCTATTAATAGTACAAATTGCGACTGAATTTAGTACCATAAAGCTTTTCCCGAAAATATTTAAGCTTACCTATTTGAAAATCACAAAATCAAAGTGACATCGTGGGCGATGCTGCGTGGAGCAACTGACGTAGTTACACTAATTTCATAAAAGAGATTTCTCTGAAGGAGCATCCGTAACAGCATCCTACGCAAGTGCGTTTTGGCAATTTGCTATTAATAGTACAAATTGCGACTGAATTTTGTACCATAAAGCTTTTCCCGAAAATATTTAAGCTTACCTATTTGAAAATCACAAAATCAAAGTGACATCGTGGGCGATGCTGCGTGGAGCAACTGACGTAGTTACACTAATTTCATAAAAGAGATTTCTCTGAAGGAGCGTCCGTTGCAGCGTCCTACGCAATTGTGGTTTGACAATTTGCTATTAATAGTACAAGTTGCGACAATACAAGTTGTTATAAAGGTCAGTGCGGCGACTGAAGCTTCATAATCATTATGGACTTACCTGTTGTTTAGGATTCAAGGGTGTGGTGAAGCAGACACACCTGCATGGCGTTATAGTTAATTACTAATGGGCTGCAGTAACTACTTGATTGTGTAAAAAGTTTATATAAATAACAGACCAAATTAAAGTCTAACTGAGACTTCCGTGGAATCACAGATTCTTCAATTTGGGATTGTTCTGCACTACGCAGATTTGTTTATTTAGTAAAAATCTCAGAAGTACGTTTCGTTAGGACGTTGATGATGACAACAACGTACATAAAAACAATAAATAAAATAGCTTATTACAAGGAAAAACAAACGAATGCTACTTCATTAAAATTCTCATCGTAAATTATTCACCTGCACATGACTATAACAGCTTTAAACGGTGATTTAATGTTAACCTTCTCCACCATTAACTTTTCAATGAGCCGGTACTGCATTTCCGCCATGTGCCGGGAAGTTGATTACATCCTGGTACCGGATTTCCATGCTTCCACCTTTTGTACCTATACGTATTTATTTACTGGGTTTCCGCTCGCAACACTCCACGTGCAAGCTCTTAAGTAGGTTACTAAGGTAAGATAAGATAAGATAAGATAAAATACTCTTTATTGCACACTTACAGTTTAAAATTTTACAATACACAATATACATAAAAGGTGAAACAGTATGCAATAGGCGGTCTTATCGCTAAGTAGCGATCTCTTCCAGACAACCTATGCATGAAAAAGAAAAGAGAGACAAGCGAAGAAAGGAGGATAGTGTGCGTGAAGTTAGAGAAGGAATAGGTTATAAAGGATAGGATACAATTTAGTATTAGTGTTAAAGCAACAAAAATAGAGAGAAAAAACAACACAAAACAATGACACGGTACACATGAAAAAGACGAAAACGAGGCGGAAAATCATACGTTCGAAATTCTTAAGTAATACTTAAATCATACGTTTTAATATTTATGGTTCGAGCTTAACTATTACTGCAATATTTTACGATAGCAATGTAGTGTTGCATTATGTTTAGGAGGATTTGGTAAAGTTTTGTAAGCCAAAATATTACATGAAGCCTATTTAGTGCTTACGGAAAACAAAACACATATGATTAACCTCTGATAAGCTTTTGTCTAAGTATGGTCTGTTAGATTTTCAAGGGATGCCAAATAAAAAACGCAATGTATATTCTATGCTCAATTTGGAATAATAACTTTCTAGTAAATCTATTCGCTATTCTAAATAGATGCTAGCTCACATCGCGTGCTACAATTAGAGGTAATTGGCTATTTAAATTGCCCCCCGTAGTATATGAGACTCCCTATCACAGGGAGGTCAAACAATACTATTACCTGGTTTCTGCTGAACAATTTCAATTAAAGCCGCCTGAAGCAGCCCAATTAATGTTGGATTAGGTATATTTTGTTTTTGAGCTACAAAACTCACCTCGACGTCCCAATACTAAATTAAAATTTGAATACAATTTAATTTGTAATCCCAAAAACTATGTAGCATCCCTACATAGTTTTTGGGATTATATTAAATCGAAACCAGACATAAATAAATTGGATAATATTCAATCTCGTCTAAATAATATCAATTTTCTCCAATCTCTATCTGTGACAGTAGACACTGATCTTTACAATCTAATTTAATTTATACTAACGTAGGTATACTGCAATGAACATTGCGATCGAAATGTTATTTAAATTATTCAAGTTACATGTTCTCCCGTAGGAAATCAAATCTCGCCGGCCACTATTCCAATACATACCTACGTACTGTCAAGGTTACCCCGACTATCGTATTGCGAAATAGGATTGAAACATTGAAAGGAAAGCTGAAAGAAAACAGTCGGCGGTAACGACTTTAGCCACATGTGACCACAACATTCGTGGAAATGTTTTCGTTTTACGGTCAACTGTATCGTAGTGTGCAATCTAGAAGTTTTCACACCAAGGTCGAAGTTCTCTAATGGTTTTCTGAGCGGTATTATAGTTGAACGAGCGCCCCCGAGCGCGTTTTCCCGATTGCACAGCAGCGCACTAGGGTTCCGTATTGAACCCTGTTACTAAGCTTAGGCACGCCATCCGTCGGTGTGTCCTACATTAAAAGGACTGTATCTTTTGAACCGTAAGAGGTATCGGAGTGAATTTCTTATAGAATATGTATAGTAGCAGATCAGATACAGATACAAGTAAAAATAAAGAGAATTCCATAAAATATAAGAGTTTTAGTAACGTTTTTCATATTTAATCTGTAGTACCAATACAAGCACCAAACCTGACATTACAATTACACATTTGTTATGGGTCTTAAACTTGGACTAATTTATAATTTAAATGGCATCTACTTTGTAGACATACATACTCTTCAATTATTTATAAAAACGCATAAATAAATTGCGAATATAATTCCATTGCGTTATGTTTCAACTGTCACCTTCAATTTCCCTTAATACTCTTCAATAAGCTCCTGAGCCCTTCTGTTTGAAATACTCTCAAAATTACCTAAAATATGGGCGATGTCCACTAAGATCCATTGCAAAAATCCATTGATGGATCTTAACTTAAATAGGGATCTTTTCATGTATTTTAATTTATTTTTTCTTTTGTGTGTTTTTGAGCCATAAAAAAGTTATGTTTCTTCGTATGTTTTTATTCATAATGGATCTTCCGACACCCGTTGGTCCTAAAAGATCCACTTTGAATAAAATCCTGTATCATGGATTAAAGTGGACAAAAAAGTGCAAAAAGATCCATCAATGGATTTTTGCAATGGATCTTAGTGGACATCGCCAAAATATGTACCTACTGAGTTGAGTTGTAATTTGCTTCAAGCTTACATGGAGCTTTTTTATACATTGAGCTTTTAGATTTGAGATATTGAATTCAAATAACAATCCAATCAAATTTATTTTTCACTTTATAATTCAATTTACGAAAAATACACAAGGCACCTGTCCCTTGTGTATGTTTCGTAAATTTCAATTGAACATTTTAGTTTTATTTATTTCTGTTTCTGAATTTGTCTAGTTAATATTGACTTTGATAAATAAAGGAGTAAAAGTAACAAAACAATTTAAAATGGAACGAAATATAAATCTAATCAAAATGTGGCAATGTGGTGGGATAACCTATACTTACTTACATGTTATTTAAATTGAGCTTCATATTTTGTACGTATTTTATGTTAACTTGCATGGTTTTCCCGGTGCGGCTTAAGGGTTCAAGCGTCAAGCCTAAAATCCAAAGTCATGGACATAGATTAGTAAAGATTACTCACTCCTAACAAGAAAATGTACCCAGTTTTGAGAATTGAAATGATTGCGTAAAAAAGTTTTGCCACGTCTCCGTGCTAAAATGTCCCCAAAATATTTAAAATAATTATTTATTCATTATGTAAATTACGCAGTACCTATTGGTTATTTATTCGCAAATTTTCTCTAAAAATGTTTTTTTTTGTCAATAATTCAAAAAAAGAACTTACTAATAAGCCGTTTGTGGCTTTATTCAATTTCAAGGCGGCGAAGTATCTTTACTAATAGTCTTGAACTACCCAGCAAAAACCTTTTAGGGGGCGGCAAAATTTCGGAAATGTGAGGACATTTTTTTCACCGACTTTCTACTTAACCGGATACGACTGTACAAAGTGTACAATTATATTTCTCCTTATAGAAAACCTTATAAACTCTTGTATCGCTGATTTATTCCTATGGAAGGTGACAAATTTGATAAAATGTATATCGCTTGGGTCTATCATCTCCCAAACAACAGTCCTGAATCTGTTGCTGGCCCGAAACATCGTGTTGCCTTTACTTTGACCTAGATTGATAATTAATATGCCGTAATGTAGGTCGTTTTATAATTACTACCTTAACTCATGTATCGCTTAATTCTGTACCAAAAATACATATTTATTATTGTAGGTGCATATACCTCAGTGTAGTTTAGATTATTAAAAAGTATGGTTTCGTATTAATTCAGTAATAATCATATGTAATGGAGTGCCAAGAGATCTAATTTTATACAAGTCTTACTTAAACAAATATTTATAGTAAAGATTCTAATAAAAACTCCCTAAAGTACTTAGACAAAGAATTCAAGTTAATATCTTTAAAATGAAAATAGTAAATATCTTGTTAATAACGTCTAATAAACCGCTTAACCAGAAGCCTCATACACAAGTGTATACGCATGACTCACATCTAATTCTATGAAAACAGTAAATATTTAAATACATAACTATATTTTGCATGTGGCTTTGCCCGTGTGGGCGTCGTTTACTACAGCAAAGTATACCCTATGTATTATTTCAGGTCTTAAACTATCTATATGCCAAATTTCATCCAAATCCAATGAGTAGCATTCGCGTGAAAAAGTAACGTTAAACACCTTACAAACTTTCGCATTAATAATATTAGTCACTTTAGCCGTACTTTTCTGATGTAACCTATTCTTTATATCGCGTATTAGTTATGTAATTACATTTATAAAACAAGTACAGTACAGATACTTAAACTACAACTCATGTCTACAGCTGTGCCGTACAGTACAGTACAGTACAGTGAGTACAGTACAGTGATTCCAAGAATAGCTGAAAATCAAAGAAAATGTCTTTAAGTTAATGCCGTCATAATCGTAAGAAGCTTGTTAGATGCTACGTCTTGTACTAACGAGATAAAACACTAGTGCAGTAAATGTTAGGCTTCACTAAATAAGCTTATTATGTAGGATAATTATATTTGTTATTTGAGCGATATTTGAATATTATCTGATTCAGGCTTACGTTAATACGCTATTATTATGCCGGTGTCGACAATTTTGTGGCAGAGTACTTACTACAAATTAAATAAAAAGTATGAGTTGTCTAAAGTGGGTTTTTGTAGACGTACTCGTAGTGTAGTCTGCACGGAGCCTTACAATCACTGAAAAGACCGAAGAGAGACAGAATTATATTATTTGTAGACGTAATACTTCAAAACACACTACAAAAGCTGTACAAACGTAACCCTTGACTACGTACTCATATAATACATCGTGTTCACTTCTGAGCAAAACTTTCCTTACAAAATCCAAGTGTTGACACGACACGAACTCTGAACAAATACTTTCAGAAATACAACGTAACGAGGCGCATACAACAATGGATGAACAATCATATTTATTTAACAAGAAAATAACAGCACATTACGTGTCAAATGTACATTATTCACAGAATTTGTTGTCAAGATTACAATGTAACGTAGATTTAATCAGAGGTAGATTTAGGTTAGATTTGCCCTGTGCCTATTTCGAGGCGAGCTTTTTACGTTGTAAGGTAAATTGATAATGCTACGTTTTTAATGAAGTTTTTTTAACGAAAAAAATTGTTTTATAATGATTGACAGTCGTGCACCAAGGAACAATTGTATTATTTGGTAATTTGCTTTTAATTCACCTGACCTTAAGCCTGTAAAACTTACTACGTATTTTTTTGGAGACTTCTCGGTTTTACACATATTTTTTCTTATTTATGTAGTCAACACTCATAATGTCAAGAAGCATAAGCTGTTCCAGATTACGTTTCTTACCTTGCCATGTGCCTAAAGTACCCAATTATTCTCTTTTAGTAAGATTTTTAAAATCTAATATAATAATTTTCAAAATCTTACTAATACTTTCAAAATTTGAAGAAATAATCTTATCATAGAAGTGATAAAGTAAGATTAAATCGATCGATGATTATCTCTTTTCTTTTTGATAGAGTTCTCGAGAAAAATATTGAATTTAAAATTCCTTTAAAATTGCCACCCTTCGAATTTTTTGCCACCCCGCTCCCGGGTGGGCCTACTCCATTACTAAATCCGACACTGTGTACAATGAACTCAGTCTGCCAGCAATTTGTTGAGTAAAATTCAGTACAATTATACTATCAAAACCTCATAAGCTTTTTTCTTGCATAATGATATTATTATCTTGGGATCGCCTGTATGAAATTAAGCCAACGTAGTGAAGTATTTAGAGTATTTATTTATTTATTTAATTACGGTTCACCAACGCAGTTAACACAATAACAATTTACAAAGATAACAAGTAGAGAATATAAGGGCGTGTCCCCACACTTATAGGTAACGGCATACGTAATAAATAGACGCCCTAAAAGATTATACAATACTAAGTCAATGTACAATTATTTACAATAATTCCATTTGAGTTTAAATTTACACAAAAATATCAAATAAATCATAAATTTCTCTATACAAAATCAAATAATAAAAAAATACTAAAACAAAGACCAACCAACTAAATCTTAATGATTACTAAATAATAAAAAATACATTACAAAATAAATAAGATTTCAAATCCCTACTTATTAAGACATAATTTAAATTTATAAAACTATAAATATTTTAAAGGAATTCACACATACATTTTCTTACACGGAATTATGTAACATAAATTAATGACGTAGTAAATAAGCGACACGAACGATTTAAATTTTTCGTCCAGCAATTTTTACATTACCTATGTACATTAGGTATATCCATTAATGTTTATTTCTTTTATGTCCGAAGAAAGATACTTAGCATAAGTGATTCAATTATACTTTGAGACCCTTTACCTTAACAAGATAGATTTAATATTAAATTTAATTTACTTTTAACATAAAAATTGAATCATTTACGTCTATTGGACAAAGTAACCAATATACTCCTGCTAAATAATATGTTTTTATTTTTTACGATGTACATTATATATGAGAATTAATAGTTTATTTGGTTACTTTGTCTATACTTACGTCTGTACAAAAATCTGTGATGGCTTTTTTTTAATATTTAAATAACATTTTACGATACTTTAAAAATGTTTTGTACATTACTAAACTACTAATAATTTCACTAACACGTGCATCACAGATTTCCGCACATATTAATTATATTTAAACAATTTTATCACACATGTCATGTTCATTTTGATGTTTCTCTCTTTTTGCATCGTAAGAAAAAATCAAATGTACCACGCGGTGTCGACGGTTATGGCAATGAGGTAATTCAACCCCGTAGGTCGTATGCCTGTACTGAGAAACCTATGTAAAATGTAATACATAACATGCCAACTCATGTTACTACTCCCTCGCACGTAGAAATAAACAATTAATTAAATTGGCATGTTTAGTCACACGATACGATATCGTACAGCCTGTTTCCTTCCAATCACTTATTTGCTCAAGTTGCTTGTGAAATCAGTTTTCTTTGCTTCATAAACCCCAGCAGTAAGGATGCATGATGCATAGTAAACCTATCACTGTGTTTTTAATTTAACCATCACAACCTAGCACATTCCTTTAGTAAAATAACTAAATACACCAATACCGTAATGCATTTATAGAATTCAGAGAAGAGCAGCGTGCCTTATTCTTATGTTTATAGGAGCCTTTTTTAATTCTGAAAATAAACTTAGCTTTGAAACAAAATTTATGAACAATTTTCTTTTGAGATTCTGGTATGTTGTAGGTGGTACTTATTTAATATTGGTATTCATAACACATCGTCACTGGAAAGCAAAAGGGCCACTTTGCGTGTTAGACTTTTAGCCTTTCCAGTGACGACATGTATATTATCTACAGGCGTATACTATACAGAACTCGCAGTTAAAAATGCATTAAGGAGAAGGGAAATGGCTTGTTACTTTTATTACTGCTATCTAGGTAAGGTTAAGGGGCGCTGGTCTAATGCATTAGAGATAATAATTGCATTTTGTCGTGTCGGTTCATGGGTGGATTATTGTTGACCTCACTGATTCACTACTACTCTTGACCTTGCACGTCATCGATCAATACCGTGACGTAGGAACCCACTGACAGCCTGGAAAATACCAACACAGTGATAAATGACCCATTACACAACAATCTGTTTGGATTTCACTGATTACTGCTTGTCGAGGGTGAACATAATAGAAATAGGATTTAAAATGCTAAATGCATTATTTCAGTATTGTTTTCATTTAATGAATGTGGTGCGTAGTTCAATTGGAAATTATGAAAACCATACAGTGTGTGTAGTTTTAGAAATAAACGTGTGCAAGTAATTTGTAATTATCTGGCGGTTTTTAGGAGGAATGGAGCAACAAGAGATGGGATGCGTGCCGGCGGTGATACCGACGCGCATAATTTCCAAGAATACACTTACAAGAAAATTACACCGTGTGATGTCTGCTCCCAAGTTCTTAGAGGTAAGAATTTGCCCTTTACTTAAAAGTTGTTATTATGTCTATTCTAGATACTACAGTATTTGTATATGTACTTATACTTAAAGTGAATTAAGAAAATTTAAAAGACGAAATGGCGTGCGCTTTTTTTAATTCGCATTAAACTTTTTAAAGTACGTACATAATTGAATTTATAGTCATGTATAAAACATACAGTAAGTATATGGATATGAATATTATGAATCATCTTTAATTAGGTACCTACATTTTTTATTTTGATGGAAATACGCAAAAGATCAAATGATCGTTTATTTTTATGCTATAGCTATATCGCACGAGTGTATTGTTTACCCTTGTTTTCATATTTACCTCAATTTACAAAATGAAACAACAAAGTTACCCTTTTCAAAGTCTTGATTAACTTGACTGTAATCGCTATGGTAAATACTAGAAGACATAATCAAAGTCATTTGTGTAGCAAAGGTCATGATTATTTTTGTTTACCACCGCCTGGCACATGCTCGCTGACTACCATCCATCAGGCGTTCAACAAAACAACTAGTCTGTGCCTAGCACGATTGGTACCAATGTCAATTGGAATGGCGCTACGACGAACATTATGCCTCCACTTTCCTATCATACTTATTATGTAGGTACATTTCTTTAATAATTCTACGATTGTAGGTATTTACGTGATTTATGGTTTAATCAAGAAAACGGTGTTTATTTGACATTTTCATCATAAAGCACTGTGATATATAAAATAAAAAAGCCTTATGAAGATACATTTTGTTAAAAAATCTCCTTTCTTCCATAGCTTTACTTCTTATGGCTGCTATATTGGTTGTAATTGATAATTATAATCATTTAAAAAATAATTTTGTGTAACCGTTTATCCCAGAAAGCCGCGTTATCTTTGGATTTTAGAGATATTGATGCCCTAATAAAACTGTTAAGTGGAAATTTAACATTAATATTAGTGGAGCAATTTACACAACTTTCGGGTCAATGGCAATTTAGGCCAACGGAACACTATAAGACGTCTTAAATAACGTCTTTACAAAGTATATAACAAGACTGAAATAAGCTGAAGATTATAGTGAAAATCGCGATTTTGCAAAACCTTTTATCACTTCGCTCGATACATTTTAAACTTTGTAAACAATCTCTTATGAATAAAACATCACGAAAATCGTGAAGATTGAAACATTCAAAATGTTTCTCGAAACAAGACTAAGTAATTACATCATATTTAGTTACAAAGTACCTATTTAGCTGGAGGCTTCGCTACCGTAAATTAATCTTAGTCATGATTCTGTATTCGTTCTAAAGTTTAGTGTCGTTTTCCTTGAAACTAAGTATTGACTGAAATGTAATGAAATGTCTACGCCCTGACACTTTTATTTAAATTCCATCTATAATGTTTAAAATAATGAAATGGTTATCGTGGCTGTGACATACGGACAGGACGATATTATATAGAATTCGTTTTAACCATTTGCCTAAGAAACCCTAAAATTGGATAATTTCAGTTGTATGACTTCTTCCTTGGTAGATATAATCAAGCATACTATCCGTCTACGAATTGTTACATAACAATTTAATACATATTTCGTTTGTTACAGGCCACACTAGGCAAGGCCTCCGCTGCCGCTTATGCAAGATGAACGTGCATACTGACTGTATGCCATCAGTCGGCAAGTGTCAGACAAAGTCTCGACTCCTGCGCAGACAAAAGAGCACATCCGAAATAGAAGCTCATAGAGTCCAAGAACTCCCTTACGATGAAGAAAGTAAGTTACTTTGTCTATTAACTTTTAAACAAAATGATTAATTAAATTATGTTCCAAATTACTAAAAAATACTATTGTTAAGCCAGTTTCTTAGTTATGAATAGACGTAACAGGTCTTTTTACAGCTTAATATTACTGCCCATTAAATATTACTTTATATATTTTAAGTTAACTTTAAAAGTCAGAATACATTATACTTAATATTAATCTCATAATCACAAATATACTTACACAAATTTCCTTGATTTACAAAAGCAAATAATGACTAATGATTTTGTATTTCTGTTTAATGCTGATTTAACTTATGTATACGTTATGGTAAGTTATATGTATGTACTCGTATAATGTGCCGTTTATTTCAGCACTTTCAAGGATATATTCGTTCTTATATAATTGAATTTTATATTATTATCTTACTAAGGTGAAATAAGAAGCGTCAAAAATCTGATAGGTTTGTTGTCTCAAGACCACTAATGATTTAAGTACATTTGAAAATTGACATTGCCTTATACGACGCAATAAGTTTCACATTTATTAGCGAGCATCCCGCTTATACATATTTAGGGTTAAAGTTCAATCACCACAGAATGGAGCTTGCCTAAATACACACAGAATTACAACTGCAATACACGCACAAATAAAGTACACAGTCCGAAGTTAACTTCACGTTGTTCAGGCAAGGAGGACGGTTGGCTGCCAGGACAAAGACTCACCAGGATCTCTTTCAAGGGATCTGTCGAGTTCGATGATGATTTCGATAGCTACTATGATGAGGGTACAGTATAAGTCAGTCAGGAGTGATCCCCGTGCACCCTTCCGAAGTCCGGCATACGACAGAACTAACACTTCTATTTTGTCAGCAGACCTTAAACAGTTTTACTTCCAGAATCACTACTAATAACAAACAAACAAAATCCTGAACCGTATATACCTTGAGTTTCGTACCGACCACACTTTAGTGACCGAGATTGAATGTTAACGTTTCGCTCGATGCTCAGAGGAGGAAGTGGATCAGACCTACCAAGTTCTGAAGCGGGCCAACGAAATAGCGAAGCCGGGCGGAGGAGATTCGCGCGGGGGCCCCGTAGTGCGCGTGTCGGCGCCGGAGGAGCCCCCGCCCGCGCGCTCGCCTGCGCGGCCGACCGCCGGGCTCGCGGTGGCGCCCCAGCAAATCTCCTCTAGCTCAGGTCTGGCGCCGCACCCGGCTCGCTGCTTCTCCGCTCGAGTCGCATAGGCCGCCGACCGTCGCCCGCGCCGACGCGTCGCGCGACGGCCGACCGGCAGCTTCACTCAGATCACTCGTTTTCAGTAGTGTCGACTTTGCACGCATTCGTTAGTCGCGGGCGCAGGGCGGGGGCGGGGTGCGGTCGATACTGAGCGGTGCTTGTCGGTAGGCGCAGCGAGACCCGACGGCGGCGTGCGGCGGCGGCTCTTCGCCGGCGTCAAGAGTTTGTCCATGTGGGGCTCGAAGTCGCGCCGCGGCTCGCCGCAGCACCGATCCATTTCTCTACCGGAAAGTACGCGCCCACGGCCGTAGCATCGCTCTCTGTCTCACAGCTGTTTCTGAGCTTTGTTTGTCCCGTCTTCGTACTGGGTTTCAGTGCCTCGTTTTTGTTGTGTGTTTTGTTTCTTATGATTTACATTAATTTTATTTTGTGCGATAGCTGTGTTTAGTTTAGATAATAGGAATAAATAGATCAAGCTCGGCCAATACTCGTTAATCATAGATGCTTACCTAATCCTCTCCCTCCACGAAATGATTCATTCATGAATGATTAGATTGAGTTTCCGAACAGATCCTTTAAAATATCCCACCTCGACACCTTTGTTAATTTTACTTTTGTTTCTCGTTCATTTATATTATTTATGTTTATTTTAATTTATATTATTTTATTTATTTGTTTTGTCCGCGCGTTACTTTTGCAGAATCGGAGCAGACAACGACGCGACCTTTCGGACAGCCTTTATGTTTCATTAAGGAGAACGGAGATCCCCCGCCTTCGATTCTCAAGCCTACGGCAAGCGTTCGCAAGAAAAAATGATTAGTAATATGTAACTTCACGGGAAAAAATTGTTAATATCGTCGTCTCGACAAGAGCACTGTATCAGCGCGCAATTCGGCTTCTTGCATCAGCCGCTTCTCGAATATTAATTAGTACTACCCCGAAACGCCCCGCGTTCTGTGATATGTATATTGTTATTGTTTCAATAAAAGTCGGAATTGAATCTCTTTGTTTCTGGATTCCCAAGCGTTGCACTATACTATTACCTTTTATGATTAATTTTAACGCCTTGCTCCTTGGGCGTTTGGATGTACGAGTATGTAAGTGGTGCATGGCTTGATGCTGACGCGGAGTGTTCATAATCGCATGCGTATGTCTTTTGGCCGATTATCTCATGCCGAATATTTCGTTTGCACCCACGGATTTCTATTAACTCCTCCACAGTGGCTTGAGCAAAAATTCTTTTTTTCCAAATTATTCACGCCGAGCAAATTAAGGGCAGAAAAATTAATCTTAAATGACTTTAACTGGCTTACTTATTTTGTTTCAAAGGCTTCTTCACAATTTACAGTTCACAGATTTAGTTTAACTCTGAAGACTTCAGATTATCGCGGAAAAATTGAGCTAGTAATGAAACATTTATAGATTAGTTCATGTTTACTTGTCCACACAGGTTCGATGAAGAACTCGAAGAGTGCCCAAATGTTGAGACAGGCAGACCGCACCAGTCCCTCACCTGGTACAAATAAAATCGTTTATAAGCGAATCCCCGTAGAACAATTCCGAATTGAGAGATTCGTTGCAATGAGCATTGTAATAAAGCGAATCATTTACGTTCAATGAATTTGCTGGTGACGAGCTGCTTAAGAATTCTGAAACTGATCAATTTTGTAGCGAATCAGACTCATAATAATAAAGCAGCATAAATTTAAATAAATGAAGCTTATTTCCAATTCGTAGTTATTTCTTAAGGTTTCTTAGTCACATTTACATTTACAGTCCTACTCTGCATCCCTTTCTCTTACAAATTATATACTTAGTAACTTTACTGTTTGGTATCTAGTTATGTTTATTTGCAATGCTTACGCACTCTTAGTATTTAGCCTAATATTAACATTTAAATTTAAGAAAACACTTAAGACATTTTTCCCAAATTTTTTGAACATTTATAAAATTATTTTGTATTAGCAACTGTCAGTACCTAACAATGTGAAAATTTTTGTGATAAATGTCTTCCCTCTAACAATATTGCTCTTTTTTTTTAGATAACATTACATTTAACATTTACATGTTACGATAACGATAAGCTTGTTGTAATTAAAGCTACGTAGGTATTAAAATATAGACTTAAAGTTTATCATAATTTAATTGCAATAGAGAATTTACAATCATATAAATATCATTAATACATGAAACATAATCCCTCACAAATACATTTTGAAACAACAGAGCACTGGTTTGTAATAGTTATCAGGATTTGGTAAGTTTATAATTCCTGATGCTCATACCACGTGACTGTTATAGCGCCGCACTCGCCGAGACGTCAAAAGTTGAACCTTAGGATGAAGAGCCTGTCACTGGATTCGCCGGAGTGCGGGGAGCTGAGGCGTCGTCCGCAGCGAGACCAGCCCGCGCAGGGCAGCCGCGTTCTCTGTACGATCATCGAGTAATTTATAACTGGGTCCAAACAACCTTCCTTTGCCTAACTTCGATTATGCTTCCACTATTTACCCTTGGAATACCTTCACAGTAGCGTCCCACACTAAACTCGAGAGCACGCCATTGTCAAATTTAATTCAAGTACCACTTTTCCGCATCGTAATGATGATCTCGTTATAATAGATACAATCAATTAAAGTCACATTGTTTAACACAATATTGGCAGCGTTTCAACGCTGAAGTATCATATCGATGACATTATGATCAGACACATTACAGATAACGGAAACGCTGGTGTGAAGGCCTACTTTTTATAAGCATCATAGATTTTTTAAATGTTCTTAAATAATTTTCTTTTATCTATTGGTTCTTTGGACTCTGGTTAATATTTATGTCAACGGGCGTTGTTATGTGGGCACAATCGATGTTCTATTCCTTAAACCCTTGGCTTAGCTTTTGTGTACTAGCAGATGATATGCTTTACTGTCTAGTCTCTCCTTACGTGGTGTGCTTTCGACGTCGTCCTTAGGTGATCTTACCTACGATACTTCTATGTTAATGTTTCTATTTTATGTCCTTTATTAAGAGACTGCGAAATGGACTGACCTAAATCGCAAATAAACCTCTTCACGTGGTAATACCCAAACGTTTTCAATTACTTATTTAGATCACTGTCGCCACTTATCGCCCTGTCACGTTCGTGTTGTTATCGTTTTGCATGTGACCACTTTATTTCATTTTATTTTCTGTTTCTAGGTAACACCAGAGCAACTAGCATGAGATATGCGCCTAGTAAAATAAGTAGTAACACGTTTCAGTACTACACTCGTTCATGTACGTTTTGTTTTACTCTAAGCGAGCTGACGCCAAGACAAGCAACGCCTTTTGTTTTCATATGTACAGATAACTTACTAGTATAAATAGAGCTTTATCGGATCAGTTGCTAGTTGTTTTGTACAACGATAGTCGACCTTGAGATAAGACAATACCCTCCAAGGGTAACGAAATTCGTTAATGAGTATTGATTTATTCTAGCAACATTGTTTGTCTTGACGCAGTAATTAACAAACGTTTTATGCTTGAACAGAGCTTAATCCAACGCAAAAATGGAAACTGTACCTAAAGATTGTATGTGATATGGATTATTAAAAGCTTTTCTATTACATTGTTAATTCTGTAGTGATCGATACAAACTTTATCAAGCTCAATGATTTTACCGAACTCCGTTAAACTTAAAAGGACTAAAAAGCTGTTTTGTCGTAATTTAAATCTATCTCCATAATTAATATATGAAGATTATCAAACTAGTTAAAACTATTTACATTTTTGTGTTTGGCTTAACCTTATGTTCTACATATTAACAAGCTTAGAATGCGTATAAACCACTTAGTGTTGTAATCGAATTACCTACATGATGTACCTAATCTTATTTAACGATCGGTTAATTAATTAATCTGTATTATATTAATACTGACGAATCATCGTATGTACAGAATTAAATACCTACCTAAAATCATTTTATATATATCCTAACTCTATTATCTTATCCTAAACTTATTAAGCTTCCTAAACTATTAAAAAATATATGAAATTGTTGTTATTTTTTCATCTGAATGTCTTTGACGCAATCGAAATTACTGAAAAGTTTTAATCATTTCATAAAAGTTTTAACTAACATACGAGTAGCTCAAATTTGTGATTCTCAAAGTTTCGATAATTTTTCATTCGGCTCGATTTGTGGTTTGAAAAGTCTTACTGCTAAGGATTTTTTTCTGATATATGATTCTGGTATAGCACCGTCATCGCCAGTACACGGAAGGAAGCTTCTGAGTGCTAAGGGAGGCCGCATGAGCAGCGTAGAACTTCCCGATGAGCCTGAACGCAGCTTATCTTCAAACAGTGCTAGCCCCTGCCCATCACCAGTGAAGCAACCAAGTGTAAGTCACTAGTCTTATTACTTTTGTGTTAGTTAGTTATTTGTACGTATCTTTAGTTAAATCGTGCACGTGTCTTTTTAACTTAATAGCATTCCATGGAGCTGATGATGATATTTTTCTGAAATGATATTAATTTGTTGTTTGTGAGTAATTTTGTACCAAAGAACATTAGGAAAATACCTATTTTCCTAATGTACTAGGGTATAAATCAATTTTATATACCTATCTGATGGCAGTATTGATGAACATGCCTTTAGCTGTAACGTATTTAAAACACTCTATTAAACGATCTTAAGCAATGATTTTCTCTATATGGATATAATCTTTTATTTCAGCAGGATTTTGTTTCATTCCAGAAGCATCAACGTCTTCTGCCAACGAATCTCTACGTGATCTTGTATAACTTCAAGTCCCGTCACGCCGATGAACTAGATCTGAAAGCTGGTTACAAAGTAACTGTGATCGATACATCTGATCCAGACTGGTGGAAGGGAAAATGCTTGGGAAAGATCGGATACTTCCCTTCTAAATACTGCACCAAGCTTCAAGCTGGAGAGCGTCCATTGCAAGTTACGCATAATCTTCAGGTAAATTAAAATTTGTCCCAGATGATTCATTGTATTTGGTATTGACATTATTATGTTACGATAATAATATTTTGTTGAAACTAGAATTTTTTGGACTAGATAGTTTTGTCTATCGATTACTAATCATTCCTTTATGTAACTTGTAACTTCAAGTAAACATCGGAGATTGGACCAATATTAAAAGTATAGTAAATACTTCGCTTGGCACAGAACAGGATACAGTTAACCCAACTGACAGTCAACCGACAGTAGGAGAGGCACTTTAGGAAAAGAGAAAGAATCTTTAGTAAGAATACATACCAAATTTTATGTCCTTTAATTCCAGGTATCCGACGGAGACAACGGCTTAATGCTCCTACGCGACCAAATCGTGATCCAAGTTGGCGATGAAGTGGACGGCATGGTGATGATCCGCTCCGGAGACAACCGCCAGGGCGTGTGTCCGGTGAAGTTCCTACAGGAAGTGTGACGCTTCAGACTACCCAACTTCAACGTTATGCGGGTAAGAATAGAATAGTCAAAATACCTACTATAGTTTCTATATACCTAATTTTATGTCCCATTGCTAGCCATGAGTTTCTCCCTAATAAAGAGGTAAGCCTGAAGCCTAATCCTATTTGGGGTTAATAACAGATATTACATGGGTATTATGGGTACACTTGCCGTTAACAGTACCGGATGATGGATGGATAATCCATCACTTTAATTAAAAATATATTTTTGTCATTGTTTTTATTAATTTTATAAAATGTCAATAGGTCAAAGGACTTCTTATATTATTTTAGGATCACGTATCTGCCCTGTGTATTTTCAGGCCTCTGTGATTACCTTAATCCGCTTTGCTCCTGTTTACGCTTTACTGGCCTCACAGATAATAAAATCCCTGAATATTTTATGAGCTTTAGAAATATTTTTATACTACTGCTGGATTTCTAGACATGACCCTTGTGATACAATTAAAATCAAGACTTTGAAAGCTTTAAAAAAATGTCTCAGATGTGTAGGATGATTATTTTCTTTACCTAATGACAATTAACTTCTAAAATATACAATTGCACATAATTAAAACTTAAATGTGCGTGCCTGGGATTCGACCCACGTACCATCAAATTGAGCGACAAAATTTCTAACTGATAGCCTGTAACGACCATTATTTAAACAAATTAATAAGGCTACTTAACATTTGTATATCTATCCATATAATGTATTCTCAATAATTTCAGAGACGCGGGTCACTATCAGAGGAAAGCAACAGGTTTTACGATCCAAAGCCAATTCGAAGCGCACCAGTCACTCCATGCGACAGCGACACGTCTTCATGGTCTAACTGGTCCACTTACGACGCGAGGAGGTCTGATAAGGCTAGCTACGAGGCATCCGTTGAAGGGGTATGGTGGTGGCGCAGACCTCTGGGTGTGAGGCGGACCCAATGTCACAGATGTGGTGCTTCGTCGTCTACGAGACCTCTGAGAATGACCCCCTGTGCTGGTTACACCCAAGATGAGTACGAACATGAAGCTCGAAGGCCGCTGTCTTCAGATGACCGCCCGTTAAATTTCGTGAAGCGGATGTTTATGTAAAGGACTGCAATGTAGCGTACTGGCAATTGCCAAGTAAGATTTTAAATAGCTTAGTACAATATTTGTTTGCGAAATTATGTTTTTATTTCAGTGAAGTGGACACTATCTATATGAATGAAGTATCAGTACAGATACTTAATTATAAAGTATCCATATAATGTTAGTGTTTGTTAAAATTTTAATGTACTTAATAGCTGTGGTTCAGTTTATGCATAGCCGAATGAATTATATATATTTCTGCTAAGAGAATAATTTAAAACAGATTTATACATTTTCTATTGATTGTTACATTAATTATATGTCACTAATTTGTATTTTTTTATTTGCTAAACATTATTACGTCCCGTAATTAAAAACGGCCTATTTATTTATCTTATAACTGCAATCCTTCCATATATTAAGGGTTTATTTGTGATTATATTTATTATGCATTTTATTATTGCATAAAAATATTAAATAGTAATATACATATTGTCGCAACATATCATTTTAATATATACTACAATTATTTTAATATAAAAACGTATATGTATATGAAATAATTAATAACAACATTAATTATGAATTTAAAAGCTGAGAATATTGTTTGCAAAATAGTTGATACGAAAAGATTTATATAAATTATAGCTATGTCATTTATTACATAATATACTTCGGATTTATTACTTTTGCGTCCGAAAATTTGATATTTATTTAATATCTACAACGGCTCAATCTACGCTCACAATCTACTTACTCACGCTTAAACGAACGCAAATAAATTCGAAAAACGGGATGTGACATTAATGTAGACGTTAAAACGCGCGTTTTTGATACTGTAATCACTCAGAAAAAAACGTCATGAAGCATTGATGCAATCACCAAAAACCTTCAAAAACAGATAAAGTAACTATTGTGGTAGGGCCATTACCTTTATATAAGTAGATACCTTCGATCACTAATAGGAACCTCCTATTAATGATAGAAGGTAGATATTATTAAGTAGATAAGTGTGCGAATTGTCTAATAACGGTTTTATCTCCCACAAGAAACAAGGAATACTTACGAGTTACCGGCGTCACTGCAAGAATGCTGAATGTTGTCTTTGGTACAAAAAGTTCTAATATCTCAAAAAAATATGATATTAATATTATTGTCACATTCGTTTCGAATAAAAATTTCATCAGTTCACTGTAAATTCAGCATGGCAAAGCAGATCAGTAGATAATGAAAGTTCAAAGTAATAAAAGTATTTCAACTTTGGCTTCTTTCGCGCCTTTTTTATAGTTTTAGATAGATCACGCGTCGATACGGCTAAGGTCAATAGAGGAACATTCTGCCAAAGCCCTTACCACATTATGCCAATCAAATTTCTGTCAGCATTATTTCGTACGTGTAGTCATTTTATTGGATAGTTTAATTATTTTATCCCAGTAGTCAACTGTTAAAAATATAATTATTCCAAGCAAAACTACTTGGACTAAACAGTTTCCCTAGTTTAACGGTTAAAGTAATAAAATTTATTGATGTTAATGTGTCGTACTCCACAATTATTCTATATTTGTACATTATTCCTGGCACTGTATGTCAAATAATAACGAAAGAGATGTGAAACTAATAATGATGTAGATTATAAATATATGATTAAACGCAATTATTTTTAATATTCATACGTAGTAAATGTTATATTAATTATAGTTATTATTAAAACTTACATTTCCTTGAAATATTTTGTCTGGTTTATTGATTTATAACCATAGGAAAAATATTTACATCAACAATTCCAGTCAGTGGTTTCCAACAGATAATCTGCGTCAATTTATATTATAATATATTAGGACGATATAATTTAAAAATATTTGAAATAACTACGCTTGACTAAATACAATTGTTTTGTAGTAATGGAAAGTTTAATATTTTCTGTTATTATTATGAAAATATATTAGTTGTCTGTGCTAAGAATGAAATCCATTCCATATATCCATTATGTCTCTAAGAAAAAGATTGGAAAGACTAATTTATGTGTACACCGGAGGTGTCCAAACAGGGTATGTAGTATATTTCAACTTTTGGTATTGGAATGGTGGTAATATATTCGACGTTTTTTAAATAAAGTCGTTTGAAATATTCTTTTGATATATTTCGCGAATTTATTCGACTGAATGTAAAGAATGAGAGGTTGCGTGTATGTTGCTGGCATTTTCTAAACTACCTCCGGTGGGCAAATCCTTTTAAAAATATAAATAAAATATTTATGGTAAATACTAAAAAAACGTGTGTCTATGCTAAAACACAACCAACGTATAAAAAAATAATTGACATAAAATAAAAAATCAAACTCTATAATATCTATAAATATTATATAATCTGTTACATAGGATCAACTTCTTGACTTGGACTAAGCTCGCCAGGGCAATGAGCAGCATTGCCCCGACGAGCTTAGTCCACCACTGTAATAATATAGTCTCTAATTTCGGCGAAAAAAATTCGTCAAGCATAAAAGCCGCGGATTGCCGACTCCTGCTCTAGACGGTCTCCTAAACTAAAACGAGTATCTATTAATGTTAAAAATAATATTTAATTTGAAATAAATATATGTAACGTATTTTTAATTTTAGTTCTGTACAGTTTTAACGTGCTTTGGAAAAGACACAATTACAATGTTTTAGGAGGAAGTGCGTAGATGCCGTAGATGGTGTCGAACATACTTTATGTATGAAAAAAAAATAGGCAGACAAAAATTATTGTACATTGTTTGTTATAAATAACATATACTTACGTAGATATATTTTATGCTGACGGTGTTATTAGAAAACACGTTATGCAATATTTAACGTTTATGTTTATGAGTCTGTAGGACTTAATAAGTACATAGATATGCAAATTATTGTAATTTGATGTTGAACGCATTCTTATGATAAATAGTAGATTAAAAAACTAGCACGTTTGATTTTTATCAACATTATATTATTAACCGTGTATGTTGTAGAAGTTCCCGTATTTTAGGTTTGTATGGAAATACTGCTTATGAGAAGTTTTGGAAGGTCCCATTTAAGTTAGTAAACCTATATTGATGTAGATAGAAGTAAAAAAAAAACAGTTGTTGTAGTTAGGGTTGCCAACTATACTATAACATATATGCAGACTTGTAAAATACTCAGATTTTGCTTTCTTTCGATGTATTGTTAAACAAATATGCAAAATACACTTTCAACGGTATTATATTTTTCTAAAAGCTTTTTCTCAAGCAAATATTATGGACATGCTTAATAAGTTGGCAACCCTTCTTACAATAGATGGGTTGCTAGATCTATGTTAATCGTTTCCCGAAAATTAAGTTTGATCGTAAACGTGTAAAAAAATAGTACATTATGGTTTTCATAATCATACCTTTAAACATAGTATTTGTTTATAAACAGTGGGTAATAAAGCAGTAATGGCATAAATCCATAATAAACAGGTAATTTTTCGCTATCTGGCAACCCTGTTAATATTATTTATGTAAGTAGGTATGCAGATGTAATTAAAAATGAAAAAATTATATAACAATGCACCAATGTAGTAATATAAAAAATTATGTTTATTTTGGGGCAGGAAGATGAAGGAAGATGAAGGTTATTAAAAAGTTGTTAAAGGGAATTGAGAACTTCCTTCGGGAATTGTAAATATAAGTAAACGTAAACATAATAACTATTATGGACATATGTAAAACATGATATCATTACAAACTAATATGTTGTCTAGTTGTGGTAAAAGTGCTAATTTTTATGTCTTAGTTTTTATTTCTTAGCTCAATGTTATGACTGTTGGATGGATTATGTTAAGTAATAAAATCTACGTACTAGTCACTCATTTTTAACTACTCTTGTATGAAAAATAGAGATAGCGTTGCCATCTTTAAAAAAAGTATCTCTTACAAAAGTATGGTACTTTCGGACAAATACCTATATTTCAAACGATGGAAATGTAGTATTTTTCGAAGTTATTATTTTTCTATAATATGTAGTACAATTGACTAAAATATAGTTCAGTACTATATACCTTTAAGGTACTCAAAATACAGGTGGCAACCCTAAAAAGAACCTTATTCTCAGGGATAGCATAATATTTGCGATCGGCCTCAGGTAGGCCTTCTATTTTGGAAATAATAGGAGCAGATGGTTTGCATTTTGCATTTTTGTTTAGTAATCCGATCAAAACTGAGTGGAATTTCGTGAAATGTAAACTTCACTCAATTTATGCGAATATACGCCATTTCAGAATTATAGTAATCGGATATAGGTACCCACTAAAGTTCTGTAAAAATACTTTTATATGTTTCTTTCATGACTTATTTAAACACCATTTGATTTTAATATCTTCTTTATATGGTTTAAAAAGGTTTCTCAAATGCTTTATTATGAGAATCATATACAAAACATGCGAATCGTTTAAATCGATTCGATAATTCTGCAATCGATTATTTTGTCGGCGTATATAGATTATTGGTATTATTCGATGAAGATACCGAATATTCTCAAAGTTGACTCACTAGGTACCTACGCAAGAAAAGACCATAAAAAAGTAAAATATAAAGTTGAAAGTAATTACCATGTACCTGTATGTATAGTAGGTACACAGTACCTGTCACCTTTTTGCCAATGTCCAAAAACGCAGTAACAACATTATCGACAAGCATTGGTACATTAGACAGGTACCTAATGTACCTGTTTATGAAGGTACATAACATATTTTGTTCTAGGCTAAATACATCTCCAGCACAAGAGTTTAATATTTTCTTTCTCATTTCTCATTAAACTTGAGCAAACGCTTGCTCATTGATCATTGTTAAACTTGCAAAGAGTGGGCGATAGAAAATTAATAATGTACAGAGTCCCACATACTAGGTACTTTAGAGTACCTATGTACTTAGGTACATACCTAGATGTCTATCTAGGGATTTAGTAAGTACGAGATCCACCCGTGTAATTTTTACGCCTACTTGCTTTTGAATTTTTTTATGGTACCTTATTATTTATTATTATAGATGTGCCTACCTAATAAAAAAGGCATTTATTACGATTATTTTCAAATTCTGTAATTGTTTTAACATGCTTCGTAATTTATTCTAAAAAGACAAAAATAAAGAAGTTGGTACGTACTTACAAACAATAAGAACCTTGACGTAAAACTATATCCCTCTGTTAAAAAATATTTATTTTTATTTCAAATGTATTAGACGTAAAAATCACCCTGTTGGATCTTAAGCTATAAATTAAGTATTTATGTATCACTATATTAGAATTGTATATTTTTATTATAAATTACCTTATCTAATCGATTATTTCCATAACTTTCTCCTATTCCTAAAATCCTAAAATTTAAATATTTACTTAACTTGAATATTATCTATATCTACCATATTTTTTATTTAACATGTTAAAACCGTCCCCTTGAAGTTTTAAGTATAAATTATGAATATATAAATATTTGTATACTTACCTATGATATAATAACACCTTGCTTGTAAGATAGTATTTATATTAGGAATTAATATTAGTTATTGTATTTTATCTAAAATGTTCCACAAATATCGGAAGAATAGGTATGGTGTCTTCATTTAAGTACATTTATTATCATCAAATTATTTCTTGATTGTTTAAAAATATTTGTATTCATCATCATCAACAACCCATTACTGTCCCACTGCTGGGCACGGGTCTCCTGTCAGAATGACAAGGATTAGGCCATAGTCCACCGCGCTGGCCAAGTGCGTATTGGTAGACTTCACATATCTTTGAGATTTTTTTTTATAAATCTCTCATGGTATGTAGGTTTCCTCACGATGTTTTCCTTCACCGTTTAGCAAGTGATAATTAGTTTCTAATACGCACATAACTTTGAAAAATCAGAGGTGCGTGCCTGGGATTTGAACCTCGGACCCCTCGATTGAGAGGCGAAGTTTCTTAACCACTAGGCTATCACTGCTTGGAACACGAGTGGTATTATGGTTTTTACAATATTTGAAAATGTACCTATAATAAATAAATGATTTCAAAATCGAATATTATTTCAACAGTATTATAGGTATAGTCCAGCAGCAGATGTAAAAAATATATTACAGTAAAAATAATAAATATAACAGTGTTTTTATTGTAATAGTTATCTACATAAACATAGTACCTAATATGCTACTTAAGTAAATTACAACAAAAGTATTGCAAACCATATAAATATTTTTATCGTATCTATATGCTAAGCAGTGGAACGTTTTTCTAAATATTATTTTAAAAGTTCTCCTATTTAAAATATGTACATTGTTTTTCGCGTTCCCTATATGACAAGAGGTGGATGGTCAGGACTCCGGCAGTAGCTGGGTCCGCAACCTTCTCTCCCTCTAGCGAAGGTGGACGGCCTAGGGAACCGGCAACGGTGACCAAAGCTATCCCTCCCTTCCAGCCCAAAGTCTTCTTGTACCGATTGAGCCTTAGGCTCGCCTTGAAAACCCGGCGAAGCTGTACAGGTCGCTAGGGCCAACAGTAACTACACAAATCGAAAAAAAAATTTTTTTCGCGTTTATAAGGGCTCCCTCCCCTTACTTCCCTGCCACTAATACATGTCAAAATTCCGGGAACTCCATAATATAACAGCATAAGATTCTCTCGCCCTCGTCGTTCGAGAAAATTACCTGTATACGTATAATTATGTTGTGTTTTAATAATATTATGAATTTATGTGCAAATAACATACTTTGCTTAATAATATGGATAACCAATAGGCAAATAGAGTATTATAAATAAAGGACGATGATAAATCGTCAATATAATAAAAAACTGAATACCAAAATTAATTTGATACCTATGTATTATTAAAGAGTATTCCAATTATATATTTTAAAGGGGTCTTTCATATTACCTAGTATATAACCGCTATTTAACTAATACAAGATTAAATTTGTATTTAAATATTATAATTAGGTATATGTATATTTGCCATTGTACCAATATTTACATTTATAAATTTATGTATTATTAAATGATAATTTCTTTAGTAAAAAAAATGTTTGTAGATAGTACTAAACGACGCTACATACCTTTAATATGTAGGCATAAAATATGATATGTTATTAAAATTATTTTACTGTTTATATTACGTACTTGTTGCATTTGAATGTAGGTAATTTACCAACTCTACGCGAGATACGGGTATGTGCATTGTGCATACAAGGTATGATTTTTTTAGGACATTTTTTAGCATAGTCTGTAACTCTGTACCTAATGCATGCCTGACATGGTTATTTCTTAGAAAGGAAACCCTAGTGACAAATCTAAGTTTTTGATACTTATGAACGGCTCACATAATATTCCTAAGTAATATCGTTAAATCATTAAAATTGTTAATTTCTGGTACGCGGCGGTTAGGCAGAAAATACGTCGGGCATAAACAGAGCGCGGATGTGACAAAAGATATTTTTCTTAATTGTATAATCTATGCCCTGTGTTACTGCTCGCCCGGCGTGTCTTCTGCCTGGCCTGCAGTATCTATATGTTAAATTTCGCTGCATAGTTCTAATCAGGTAGCCGTTTTCCTACAGCTTGACCTGCGCTACGAGTTGGTAAACGCTTATTATTATATTAATTAATAATTGTATTAAATGTTAATTATGAACACGAATTATCCAAAGTGCTTTGTAAGTCACTGATGTTAGGTTTAGACCAGAATGATGTATTACATTGTTTAGAGTTTATAAGTGTCGCTTATTCCATTTTGTTATAATGTGGGTTGTTTTATTTGTAATGTTTACAAAATGTTGTATTAGGAAAATAAATATTGTGTCATTATTTGGAGTTTTTATTTTGTAACATCTAGGTATATCACCAAGGCACTTTGATCAGCCCTTGAATATAATCTGAAAATACCTAATATCATTCATCGTCATAAAGCTCACGAGTTAAAATACAGACAGTGTTTTTCTCTTTCTCAATCATTGTTTTTTAATATTTCCTTTTTTTAAAGAACTAGTCCAGACCTCTGCCGTAGTATGTTAGTGATTTCTATCACCAGAAGAAATTGTCTTAATATTTTTCAGGCGTTGATACTTATTTCATTTCATATATGGATTATCAATTATTAGATACTCAGACCAGAAATTTAAATAAAATTGCAAAAAACATTCACAAGTGTTCGTTGCAATATTTTTTGTTATACGAGAAAGCGCCATCTTGTGTAAGTTCCGTATACTAAAGGTTAGTAATATTCCTGTAGATGGCGCTCTTCGATGACATTCCTATAAACTTGCTTCGTTTCTTCGGTTCAGTTGCTTCTCTTTGCGCTATGCAACGAATATGAACAAAATTAATGGATTTTAATGAATAGTGCACGTAGTTAATGACTATCTTAAAAAGTTCTTAACTAAAGTAACGAACCGAGACAATTCGAGCCTGTTACGCTACAGTGCATGCACAGCTAGCACCGAGTACACAGCAAATACTAATTAGATGTTTAACCGTATGAGAATTCCGTAAAAAAGTACTATGCATTATTTTAAATAAATTGTTATGTTATTGGTTACCTTTCTACTGTTTACAATCGTTACCATTGCTAATAAAAATAATACGAACATTAAATACAACGTGTAAAGCAGAGTTAAGCTACTGAGTGTTATTTTACTGTGGTTGAGTGGCGACCCTACTTTTCGCCTCCACGGCATGCCATGTGTCGATAACCCTGTAGCAGACGCGGCCTACCATCACGCCTGCGCCAGTGAAGTCTCTCGTCGACGGCGGCATTAACTTAGGCGCATTCCAATGCCCCACGACCGCTCCGTCTCACTTTCATATTATTCTAACGCGATTTACCTTGAAATTACGCGTTGATTACACTTAACGATAATTTTAAACGCAGATAACACACGATTGTTCATTAAAACTTCGTTTTCGTTTACAATAATTTATTAGATATCGTCGTAAATAATCCAGTATGCCGCCTTCATAATAACCGAGATTCCTTCGCATAGATGGCAGCACTGAAAATATTTGACATTCCGCGCATTCCAATCGCAGTGGGCTCGGCTCAAATGTCAAACGCTACTATTTCGTCAACAGAGTCGTGGCGCGATAGTTGGATTTAATGAAATAACAACAAATAATACAACAGTGCATTTTGACGGACAATGGATATTAAACGGTAGATCTCAAGCTATTATTCTACGACGTAGGAATTTCTGACAAGTCGTGTTCGTTCCACGATAGCTTGCTTACTTGCGGAGTTTTTGCGAATCGTTTCTTATTGATTTTCGTTCTTCGCCGGTTTTGTAGCCCTATTATGAAGTTTACGTATGTAAGTTAAAGTCGTGAAATATTTATTAACTTAGTTTAGTACTCATCGTGTTGTTGATAAGTTTATCGTCATATGGTGAAGCGTTATAAACTACAGTCGCATAGTGACAACGTGGGAAAACATTGTAAGTATTGTTTTATTATTTTTTATTTTATGCGCTATTATAAACAGTTAGAAAGGTATGTTTTCGTTGTAACGAATTAATTTGCCCTACAAGCTACACATATTGGACGGCGTAATGTTTTGTATAACAAACACGAAAAAATTTCGTGCAAGTCAATGAACGTGAAAACGTCGAAATATTTTCTTAACATGTTCCTTACGTAGGTAATTACGTGCGAGAATCGCTCATCAGCATTGCAATGGCATAGAGTAACAAGTACGTATAAGTACCTACCTACCAGTTTGATTTGTGAACGCGCTCGCAAAAAAATTTGCCGCTACGAACATCGCTGTACGGCGGGCAAGGCAAGGAATTTCGAGCATAATAGTGTGGAATGCGACCGATACGCGCGGTACTAACTAAGGCTGCCAACTGTTACAGTCTCAATGCGGGACATCGTCGTTTTATGCTAGAATTTAAGTCACGAGGTATATAAATAAAATAGCGACCATTATCAACACATTGCTATCCCACTGTAGGTCAGTCTCTTAAGGATTAAGGTCATAGTCCAATACGTTGGTTTTGTCCAAATATCCATCAAAACGTCATATTGTTTTATCAAAATATACCTACATACAATCCTATGCTAAGTGTATTTGTACACATATGGGTATGTAAAGTTTGTACCCGCATTCCTTCTACCTACGTCAAATTGGGTACACTGAGTGTGTATTTCGTTAATTTGCTAACAGACATTGATGATATTGTATACACTTAATTGGACAAAAAGTGCATAATTTTATGGACTACATTCTTAACTTTGAACTCCGTAAATTGAATAACTTTTTTATACAATGACATTTACAGTTTACTTTTATCTTTTTCATTTATCAAAAATAGAATATGGGCAAAACGTTATTATATCCGCATGTTACATCCTATAAAGAATCTACTTTCTAATCTTAACACGTTAATAGATAAGGTATATAACAATATTAAGGCCATTTTGGGATATGATAAGTACATTCCTGAGTGCATACTTAGTATATTGCAAATACTGATACTGACTTATCACGGGACTGTCCCGCGGAATGCGATGCAGTTGGCGGCTGTACTATAAACCTATTCCCACACACGCATGGCCTCCCGTACGGTGATAAGAGCTCGATAATACTCGCGATTACCCAATATGACCCCGTACATCGTGTTACATGTTTCACTTGAAAAGGACTGGTTTCAAATGTGAATTTAATTTTGCTTGGCGTAATATCGGAGCTAGGTTAACTGAACGATTAACGATTATTAATAAATAATTATTAATCGATTTATTCAATGTTCCGCCTACCGAAATATCGATTTTGACAATTTCTGCTTAATAGAAAATGTAAAATTGAAATGATTCCTAGGGATAATTAGAATATAGGAATAGAATATTAATAAAGGGTCATAAATTGTACTAACTTGGCCACCTTTTTAAAAAGAGGCAAATATGCATTATTATCATGACGTAGTGTATCGCCAATTATAAAAAGATATTCCCAAAATAGTGTACTATTCCAATTATACCATTTACCCCATCTTCGGTATTCCCCAACTAACTCTAGGAAATATTAAAATGATCACCAAATTCCTAAAAAGTTACCTGTCTGCATAACTAACAATGCCAAGAAAACAGTTTCTTTTAAACTTCAGTTATTTAGCGGCCGAAATACTCTATTGTTGCCAAACATTATTATAGAATACTTCACCTTGGCAATAATGTTTATCTAATGTAGTAGTACCAAACGTGTAACGAATTAAAACATCAAATACATTGGCTGTAAATGGACATAAAATCTTAAAGACGAAACCTTTTTAAAGGTGCCTATGTGAAGTCTACCAATACGCACTTTGCCAGCGCGGTGGACTATGGCCTAATCCTAATTCTGCGAGGAGACCCGTGCCCAGCAGTGGAACAGTTATGGGTTGATGATGATGAAACCTGTAAAACATCAACTACATTGGCTGCAAATAGACATAAAATTCATGTCTAACAATACCGAGGCCGCGATGACATAGATTTCACGAACTAAACAACTGCCCATGCAATCCTTATTTCCATAGAATATCGTGTTGGTCATAAATATCGTTAACTAGCTTTGACACCAGGTTTCACTTAAATATTGTTTGTTAGTGCTTGTGCTTTATTGTTATTTAGAATATTTTTATCATTTTCAGTCTGTCTTTGATACATTGTGTAGTATATGTATTTAGTTTTGCGAATATTTAAGCTTGAAAAAAGTATTTTAGATTCACCATTAAATATTACATGTAGATAGAAAATGCGCTCAGATTGCAAATGTAAGCCTATTAATATTTGTATTAACATTTATTCTGTTTAAAAAAATACATGATTACAATCCGGATCAATATATTGAAAATATGAAGACGTATTTTAGGCTATTATAAAAATCTACTGTTATGAATTATTGTTAGAAATATACAGACATGTAAATTTTACTATACGCGCACAACTAAAATACATTTTGTTCTTGTACAATATAATAATGCTAAGTGCATATTATTTATTGTATAGATAATTTTGAGCTTGGCGACCGTCACGAAGTTATTACTAGAGATAACATCACTAGCGTACATCAATTTATCTACCCAAGTAGGTAGTTATGTTACATAGTACACAATCTACCAGTATTTTACTTTACAACCCCTATTGTCTTGTTTTGGTTGATAAAATTGAAATTTAATCGGTCATTCAAATCAAAACTGTTGTTGCAGATAATGAAAGATAATAATTATGAATATTTAATTTATAAATGAGAATAAAAGCTGTAATAACTCATTATTTGTTTGAAAATTAAACGGTTTATAATAATAGAGAAGCTCTCACGTCAAGATAGTCTTAATAGGACTAAATTGCCAGAATCCTTTAAGCACTAATTTCATACTACTATAACGGAATATCTATACAACAAAAATCTGGTTTCTAAACCCCCTGATTTACGCTAATCATTGTCTGTCAGTCAGTATTAGTAGATTTTTTTATTTGAGCAAATCTGCACAAATACTCCCTTTGTGATTACTTTTTGCAGTACGTACCTATTATATACAATACGTTACGATTACACATATGTAAAAAGTCGTTGGCAATTCTGTTTTATTTCACACAAAAGATTGCCCCGAAACGTTCCGACCGTATTTGTGTAAGTTCGGGTAACTGTGAACATCTGCTGCGCTCCCCACGGTCTCGAGTTCTCGACCCCGGGCCACGTGCGCCACAGGAGGGGTGGCGGTTCTAAAGAACGCACCCTAAATGTACGCATTCCAAACAAAAAAAATCTAAGCGCGTGTCGAACTCGAAAGCCAGGGTTCCGTACTATTATGAAATATTTAAAACCATAATTATATGAACCCACCGTTAGAGATAAGAGATATTAATTGTCCGTTTCGGTGAAATATTTACATTAAAAGTAAAAATATCGATTTCAAATTGTTAACATAGCAATTATATTGTGAACATTTAGGTACACACCTTTTATGGTTCAATAGATAAACCGAAAAACGCCGACAATAACAGTTTGTTGTATTGGGGATGCCGCCCCGCCGCTTTTGTATTATTTTTTCCATTTTTAGTATTTTTGTTGTAGCAGCCATAGTAATAAACACTCAGTTAAATATGTCAAGGTTCAAGAGATAGATCATTGTGACAGACGGACAGACAGCTGAGACTTAATATAGGGATCCGTTTTCACCCTTTCTGTACGGAATCCTAAGATCGTGCATACCACCAAAACCGACCTTAAATCCTCACTTTAAAAACCACTATCAAGCAATGGGAACATTAACCGAAATATGTTATTATTTTTAACGCAAGGAATGCCGGAGTTCCATGTGACTTTCTTTTTTGGTACTTGCAGGTGATACATTTTAATACCTACAGTGTGTGAAGCGTGTATGTTTCGTGAGTTTTTTCTTATTTGAAAACAAAGGAAGTGTTTTTGCCGCATCAAATTCACATTCGGTTAATTTTGGCCACGAAACAGAGTTAAACATGAATAACTGAATGAATATATGATTTAATGAAGGTATACAAATGAAGTCTTATTTAGGAATCATAAAATAGGTCGTTAAGAACACAAAATAGTAAACAGAATAAAGTTTCGTAACAAAATAAATTATTTCTTTTGTGATGTATTAAAGTTTCATATTAATAACATACTTACTTTGTACAATATTAGATCATAAAATTTTTAATGCCTTTAAAAAGGCATAATTGTGATAAAATTGTATTTGAAGCTGATGAAACGTTAATATTAAAACTTTGGTACAACAAAAATATATTATATCTTTATTTATATTTTTATTAACATTTTATAACTTAGTTAAATAATAATTATAAAATTGTATTTGAAGCTGATGAAACGTTAATATTAAAACTTTGATACAACAAAATTATTTATATTTATTTATATTTTATTAACATTTTATAACTTAGCTAAATAATAATTATCCGTTTATTACCTGTAATGTTAAATTTAATTTGAATCAAGTAAAATAATACAGATAGGTACTCTACCTGTGTAAAATATTAATATGCATGAGTTTATTTATATTGTTATAGGTATTGTTTTTGTCCTACTACGAGACATGTATTCTCTTAAAATTAAATGTTATATTCGCAACATTTTGGGGGAATCTCAAGTATTTATAAGCACGAGTATGTTGTGTTTTAAATTCAAACAAACGTAAATTAAATTACAAAGCACGAACCGACTTATCTGGGATTCGAACCCGGATATCGGAAATGGAATGCCGAAATTCACACGCTATCAGTTATTAATGCTATTATCTTTCAATAACTTTAAGTTTCACATGCATAATCGTATACGTCATATCCTGGGCAATGTTAATGTGCATCGTATCGTATAAATTCCATAACAGCACTAAAAACCTTACGATACATAATAACAAGTTCCTGTTCCGTTGTACGGCGTGACCATTCGAAGAGGTACGTTTGTATGTATGTGTTGAATGATCTATTCTATGCGTTGCGTACTGACCGGCATACCATCTAACGTAGGGTCACCAGATCTCGGTTAGTTGGCGGACTGGTCTGAAAACTAACTAACTAAAAACTAAATAGGTATAGGTATGCGTTACCTTTATGGATTTTAAAAGCGACAAAATAGTATTTAGTAATTTTATTACGGAGATTAAAAAGCATAAAGACTGTGACGCATATAAAAGTAAAAAAAAATGTTTTTATAATTCATTTAATAATCTCGATATATGTATTTAGTTTGTAACTTGATTAAGTTATATTTACAATGTATACATAAGTGCGATGCTAATAGGTTATATTTTATTTGTTACTACTAGAAATTGGAACAATAACGTAAAATTTATTTGTAGAGTCGATTTGCGTCATAACAAGAGTATTAACTATATAACTGAATTTAATTTCAGGGTTCACTTAAACAATCTTACGCAATGTAGTGTTTTGCAACTACATTTTTTTCTAATAATTATGCCTAATTTTTTCAAAGTTAGGCAATATATCCTCAAATAAATAGCGTAGGAGTTGTAGTACATAAAACCCTGTTCCAATTATTTCCCGGCAATATTTTTTGAATTGGGACAGTCCAAGTAAATTCGTTTTCATGGCAACCCTACACAGGTAGGTACGCGTGACTTCGCCTCAGGCGAGAAAAATTCTATTGTGGTTAATGTACCAAATTCCATATCATTAATGTAGCCATCGCGCTACATTTCTCGTACTATAAATACAAATTGCATGATTCATTGACTTAATGTTCGATTACCTATTTATAATCGTAATATATTATTCGGCAATCAATTAAATTATAGTGAGGGTTACGAAGCTTTTCGAACTCTAGAGGTTAAAAATAAAATAAATGTAAAAATAGATCTTAAGAATGAGAGATAAGCAAGCTTTGTTATTTATGAAATTGAAATGGCAAATGAGTATGCAATCTATCTGATGTTTAGTGGTAATTGATAACTGATCCTATTATAGTCCGGTCCTAAGTTACTTGAGATCGATCACTGATGCTGTGCTAATATTAAATATTAAGATATTTTTTTATAATATAGGAGTAGCAGACGAGCATGCAGTCCACCTGATGGTAAGTGGCTACGTCCGCCAGGTAATCTGCCAGGCTAGATTAGATATTCCTACCTGAGGTCGGCCACAAATGCGCCGCTACCCCTGAGGACTAAGTTGGAACGCCTCGGAAAAGTACGTCTCACTTACCACACCCTTCAAAACGGAACACAGCAGCGCCTAACACTGCTGTTATTAGGCAAAAGTAGGTGTGGCGGTGGTGCCGCCGGAGTCGAACCACAAAGGGTTCTACCACCTTCTGTTCGGTTATACATCTCAAATACGTGATATTGAGGAACCATTGCCTATAAATCATATACATCACTGCATTGGTTAGGGTATATTCGCCGGTAACCGCCAAAGAATTATATTATTTTAAAAATATTTTGTTAAACGGTGTCTCGTATATTTTAAATATCCAAAAGCAACGCTGCCAATACTACCAGTGTACCTTTAGCTTGTTTACGTGATTGTTGGGTTTATTTTCCTTTAAAAATCATAAATAAACGCCATAAATAATTACTCCGAGCTATATCAGGCCGCATAATTAATTACCAGTAAAGTCATCAGTCACAATGTCAATCTATCACTATGTTTTCGTCCACTCCCCGTTTACGCTATCAATAGTGTTATTTATAGAAATTACCTACACGACAAGAATATTACAATATTTATTCACACAGGTAAACATTCAAGTAAACAATAATTTATGTTTAGTTATGTCGATAAATCATTTGGCTTTTGGATAACAAAATGTTTATTTGTAAAGCAGAACCCTTCGTGGTTCAACTCCAGCGGCATTTCCACACTAAATTATGCCTCATTACATCTGTGTTAAGTGCTGCTATGTTCTGGTTAAAAAGGTGTACTAAGGAAGATGCATTAGGTAGGTAATACGAGGCATTTTTAATCCTCAGGGGGGACATCTGGGACCGATTTACTGATCTTACATAGGACTCTAATTCTATCTGGGATTGATTACAAATCATGAGCAGCGGTAACCACCAGGTTAATCGCATGACCATTTTCTAACATAAAGATCTCCGGGATCTGCGACAGAACGCGACCGGAGTCTTCTTAGCGCATTGCCCCTTCGGCTCTCCTGAAGTTTAGGACAGTATATGGCCGCACATAATGTCGTCCTTCTTGGAGTAGCCGTCTGGGCATTTAGTGCTTCTACTCTTTTTTTTTATAATATAAGAGTAGCAGACGAGCATGCAGTCCACCTGATGGTAAGTGGCTACTGCCGCCCATGGACATCTGTAATCAACCCCAGATAGGATTAGATATTCCTACCTGAGGTTGGCCACAGATGCGCCGCTACCCCTGAGGACTAAGCTGTAACGCCTCGGAAAAGTCTGTCTCCCTTACCACACCCTTCAAACCGGAACACAGCAGCGCTTAACACTGCTGTTATTAGGTAGAAATAGGTGTGGCGGTGGTGCCGCCGGAGTCGAACCACAAAGGGTTCTACCACCTTCTACTCTTGCCGCCATCAATCCCAAAAGCCCCCTTTAGTCGCCTCTAACGTATATTATAAAACAAAATTCCATTCGTTCTACATCTTATAAGTATTAATGTTGTTTGACCCCTCCTACACGTCGCTCTTTGTGAGACCGAGCGACAATAACGACTTTTTGCTACACATTTTCACATTCCACAAATTTCACGTCTGTTATTACAATCATTAAGATTTAAAGTGGAGATTTATACAACAAATACGCCAAGAACGCACGGAATGCGCTTAATCGTATAACGTTTAATGTCATTTGTTTAAGTTTACAAATCATTAGAGAATTCTCATAAAACTATGCCACATCAGTATTATCTGTAATAGGCGTAATGAACGTAGTTTAAACAAGAACTTTAAATATATGACAGCAATGGACCGGACATAGGGAGGACAAGTGTCATGCACGAGTTATTACCAATTGGTAATGAGTCGTTCTGAAATAAATGTAAACGGCAATCAATCAGACAATTTCAGACTGTAAAGCAGTAGCATAAAAGTTTTTGTTTCATGATTGTATGTGGTTTATCTGTAGGTACCTTTTACTAGTAACAAGGTAGGTACTCCTCTCCTAATAGAAAAAGATTCGATTACCATTCTTTCTTCCTCACTATAGCAATTTTCCTACCCAGCATGTGAAGCATCTCTTTAAGGGGTGAATTTGAGTGGCCAGCGCGTTCGCCAGTTTTAGGGCCTTTCCCAATGTATTAAGCAGAAAGATGGCCACCCTTCAAGATATCATTATAAAAAGCAATGACAAAAAAGTTAAAATCTGCCGCTATGTATATAAAAAAGAAATGATTTTAAAACTTTTTATCATTATTTGAAATAAGAACGTTCCCGCGCCGCACTCTGTACTTAACAACGTCCTAAGGTATCATGGCGATGTGATGAATGGCGCAGTAATGCATAAATAACAAACAGTCAAACATACATCTTTATATAAATAAGAAGAAATTTATTGTTTACGCCCCGAAATAATTATTTTACACGACAACATTCTGAGACGTGATACGGTTATATTTCCTGAGATTTTATTAACAGACCGTATTTCACGTGACAGTTATTATTAGCTGCTGAAGAACATGTTATTTAGCATAAACGTATAAATATTTTGGCTCGGAATAAAAATTGTTTGAGTGATCAATGAGTTCATGTTTTGACAATAGGTATACTTGACACAGATGATTCCTAAAACGCAAAATATAGGGGTATGGCAAAATATGGTGCGTATGAGGGACAGTGTCGTCGTCAACCAATTACAGTCCCTCTGCTAGGCACAGGTGGCCTCTTAGAGCGAGAGTGCGAGAGCGAGAGTCCATAGTCCACAGCACTGGTCTGCCAAGTACGAGTTACTAGACTTTCAGGCGTGTAGGTTTCCTTGCTATATTTTCGTTTCCTTTCGTTTTCGTTTACAGCAAATTATAATTAATTTGTAATACGCACATAGCTTTGAAAAACAAAGGTCTGCGTCTGGGATTCGAACCTTGAAGCGGTCCTAAGTTGAGTGTCCGAGTTTCAACCGCTAGACTATAACAGCTGATTCCTCGGTCGTTGTCACTTAACCTGACATCATTGGATGCACGCCGGCGCCTGTCTAGGTACGTACTACGTACGTTGTCAAGTATTTGTGTCGACATAATCAAATCAGAATGTCACATTTTGCTGAACTGGCAATGAACGTTTGATCCGCGATACGGCGGCCCATTGGCTGTGTTCCCGCGGCCCGCGGCCGGTATGCGCCCGATCGCCACGTTTCACAACTCTTTGTTTGATCATCTTAGGGATGTCTAAAAAAATTTTTATCGATGATTTGCATTGTAAGTTTAGCCAATGCGTTTGTGTGTATACGCGATATTGTATTTTTATCGATATATCGAATTTTAAGCGTTTCGCATGTGTTTCAATTAATATGTAATGTAACGAAGGATACATTAAAGAAATGTTTACTTTTGTTTTTATGATACACTTTTTCTCATTTTAATTTCGACATCATACCTAAATTAACATAATCATAAACTTTTATTATTATTTTTTATAATACTATAAAGAGGTCAAAGATCAAAATCTACAACTTTTAACAAAGCCGGATCTGATCGTATTAGAAATTTATTATCACTTATTTGCTTGATCAAATTAAAAGTTAATTATAACGGCGAGGAATAATATTATGAATGTAAAAAAACCTACACGGCAGAGAGTTCTACAAAAAACTTCTTAAACTGTAGTCTGCTAATTCGCATTTGGCTCCACGGTGGACTATGACCTAAACCAGTCTCAAATACGAGTCCAGTGCCCTGTTATTACAATAATAAGTTGACGGCTGATATCATATTTTCGGCATTCCTATATCGTGTTGTATCGAACATCCCTAGATCATCTGACCGGGCTTCTTATTTACGCGGTGACCGCGCGGCTTGGCGCACGTCTGTCCGCCGTCTAGCCGTTTACGTGCTCCAAAGAATTTCCGCCGGCCCGGAATTTGCATGCGACTTATGATTACACGAACATATTATTCCCGAGCCAAATATTTTTATAGCCACACTTGGCGGTGCGAGACTCTTTGTGCGAAATGTGGGCTCGACACCGTCTTGAACGATAAATCTTCGTCTGAATGCCGGTCTTAAAATGTGGATGAACTAAGCAACTCAGTAGTTCAATTAGTAAAAAATATCGATTGTTGAACCGTTCTGCGTTCTTTAGAAATTAATCGATTACTCTAGTTCTCAAGACGTGACAACCCGTAAACGCTGCGAGCGCCCCATGCTTTTGTAATGTAATGTAGGTACTTATACCATTGTAAACAAATCTAAATAAGCGTTTATAGGCGTAAATAAGCGTTTATAAATTAAAAAAAAAATCTTTAAACTATCAATATTATATTTATCTTTTAATTTAAATTCGATTTTATGTTGTACAAATTTGTTTCTCAACAAATATTCTTTGCTAAATAGAATACTACTCTTCATATTATGATTAGAGTATTCACAAATCAATTACCTTAAAATCGTCTACACCTTCGCCGCCTTTATCGTTATTATTATCATTAAACTTTAGTTCTAAATTGTTTTCATTCCTAAATGTATTTTTTAATTTTTTTTTTACTAATTGCTTCGTACATCTGTTTTCAGTGACAGCATGGAGAAAGTAGAATCCGCCCTGGACGTGTTATCCCGTGCAGCAACCATGGTGCAACCCTGCCCCGCATACCCAGCCAGTGATTCAGATGGTTTCGGTAAATATCTCATTTCCTACAAACTATATAGTATAACGGCATGTATGCGACTTACGAGAACTATGTGACTTTTGTGAAAAGTTTAAGGATAATCTTAGATAGAAACAGTCGGCCTATGAATACAACGTTACACGAAAACATTACATTTTTTGTAACGACTTATCGAGGTTTTATAACCACTTACCAAGATTTTATTGAGTTTAAGGATTGGTATATTTTTGAAAATTTGGATTTTTTGGTTTTAACTCAACCAGAGAATGTAGTCTACGTTTAGGTAAACTTGTTTTCTTTTCAACCGACAACTCCCTGAGTTTTACTCAGTACCCGTAACCGTATTTCGGATTGAACAATTAACTTCCCGGCTGTTTACTTTCGAGTTCCCAGTAGTATGTACGCTAAATAAAATCTCCAATAAATATTTAGGTAATAAGTCAAAAACTGCACGCCGAATGCTTTAAAATTTGGAACGGTATCATACAAATTTGATATGCAACCCACACGATGATGTAATGCTAAAGGATTTCTCATCTCGTATTCTACATTCGTCACGAGCATTATAAGGGTTGAGTGCATTACGCTTGTAATGTTTAATGTTTACAATTGAAATTATTATTTTATTTATCGCATATTCAAATATTTCACGGCGATACGTTGGTAACTTACTTTCTAATGCGTTGTATATTTCTTTGGATATTTTAAATAGTCTAATACATTGTAAGCTGTAAGTAAACATATAAAGTATTTATACGTATCTCGTTAAACGTGCGCGCTAAAAATACTATTCGCAAAATATACTAAGTACATATCAATTAATTGATTCGTAGTAACCTCGCTGTTATAGACTGGACGAGGAATGCGCCTAAAAATTAGACGTATACCTTCAACTCAATTCAGATTTATTAGCGGTTATATAAACATGATATTCGTACCAATATAATAACGTACGTCATGTTTACTTCATTCCGAGAACGATACAATTGTAGGAATAAATGAAATGCGAAGTAACATTCCATTTACCTGCGTAACACATACGAGTACGTAGCCTGGTACTGCAATGAGGAAAGTTACTGTAAAGTGGTGCTAAATTAAGTCGATATATCAGTCATCGTCTATTAGTTTAGATCGTCTAGGAATCCAGTGTTCGCCGCCACAACAGACCAATAGTATGAGATGGCGCGCGGCCTTGTAGGCGGGTCGCATTCCACCTTCCAGATGACATTGTTTCATCGTCATCCGCCTTATGGAAACGCTCACAACTACTTTTTAATTCCAGAAAATTCCCCCGCGTCCAGAATTGTAACGTTATGTTAAAAATCTTTTAGATCACTTCGATTTATCATCAGTCGTTTTATGAAACCGTACACTTCTAGTTTTGTTTAATTGAGTTAATTAATATTTAATCATTAATAGACATTATAAACATTTTAGTTTAGTGATTAGTCTACTAATTTGCACTTGGTTAGAGCAGTGGGCTATGGCCTAAACGCCTCTAATTCTGCGAGGAGACAGTACCCTTACCAGGAGTTTTTACGTTTCGACAAATATGACTGTTTTGGTATTTGTTTACATATTGGCCCATACGATTTCCTAGTTCTGACACAATCCGCTAGGGGCGCTGATTGGAATTTGTATGGGCAAATACGTAAACAAATAGCAAAACAGTCATATTTATCGAAACGTAAAAGCTCCTGGTAAGGGTACTGTGCCCAGCAAAGGGACAGTAATGTGTTGATGACGATACATTGGTTTTTAACTAATAGCACTTAAGGTGACGCGACAACATTTAGTTACGTTCATTGTTTAATAAATGTTTATAATCAGCTGACTTGTTTTTCGTATAGTAATTTATGAATTTAGATCAAATTAATAGTCTAGGCGTTTGTCGCTGCGTTCGTTTGTAGTACGCAAGATGGCGCGCGGCCTTGTAGGCGAGGCGCATTCCAGTATTCAATAAAATTGGCCTTTGCGGCTTTCATATATAAAACTATTAGAAAATAAATACTTTTTTATATTTATTGTGTTACTTTAAACTTTTTTTAATTATCTTTCAACTAACATTAATTATATAATCGTTATGGTGTGAACTAGCTCTTATTAATTTCGTTTAATCTCCCGGTTGTGTAAAATTAAAATTATAATTTTACTAGCTGACCCGGCAAACGTTGTGTTGCCATATAAATAAATAAAAATTAAGGGTGAACAACCCTTAACACTTAGGGGTATGAAAAATAGATAGTCGCCGATTCTCAGACCTACTAAATATGCATATAAAATTTGGTGAAAATCGGTGAAGCCGTTTCGGAGGAGTACGGTAACTAACATTGTGACACGAGAATTTTATATATAAGATAATAAGAGTCAGTGGTTCACAAATTGAATTTAGAATAACAATATTCTTACGTTGGATAAAAAATAAATAACATTATTTCAGAATAAAGTAATATAATACCTATTTCTAATTGCATGAAAAACATGAAACCATACATACATAGCATACATGAACATGTAGTTGGTTAGGTAAATAATTCGAAATAGGTAAATATGATTATCTTTGATAAATATTTATTGCATATTAAACGCATAGCAATTTATAGGCAACAAGAAATATACACAAAGATAACTTCTCAGAGAAGTCGTTCAAAAATAAGTCTAACAAAATGAGATTTAAGACTACAAAACGTTCATAGTAACTTAATACGAAACTTGTGTAACCATAAGACTTAGAGTGGACACGGGCTCCCTCTAACAATGGATGCCATTGTCGACGTGAACTGGTTTTGCGATGCCACAGAACCGACCATGTTCTGAATCTACTGTCCATATGAGCCATTTACTGTGTTCTTGTGTATGCTTTGGCCTTACGTAAAATATACGTAGATCCTCATAGCTATAGGTACAGTCACGAGCGATTTTACTTCATTTATTTTACTTTTTTTAATCACGAGGTTTTTTTTTCTAACGTGCCCATTGTCATATATTTACGCTTGTGATAGTACAAGTGTACATAGGGCATAGAACAGAATTTCTTCAAGACATGAAGCGAACAGACTTTCATACAAAAACTTTATACTGTTTCATACCGACACCATTGATGGATGGATTGACATTTGACACCATGGATTGATTGACATTTGACATATATTTTTGAACAACTTATTATTACCAATTGGTAATAAGGCGCTGATGAAACTTTTTCTCTCCATCTCCGATTGGCTACGATTTTATTGGCATTTCAAAAATATTTTCCAGAATTCATGTAATTTTAAACAACAAGTTGTAAGTAACCTGTGTGTATGCGTTTCTTTTATCAACATATCAAATCAGCTGAAAAATGTAGGTTAATCTTTATTTTGATTAAATCAATATTATGTTTGAAATCTACGACAGATAATGATTGGATACATTAAACAATCAATCAAGGATTAATCATAAATTATTTTGCATATTTATAATCATGTGACTTACCGCCGCCATATGCAATGAGGAAGCACAAAAATTCTATGTGAAGCATTTGGACTGTATCGCCAGTAACGGGGAGGTCCATAATAATGGCTGCAGCTAATATTCATGATTTATATTGTAACTAGCTGACCCGGCAAACGTTGTGTTGCGATATAAAAAAAAATATTAAGGATGAACAACTCTTATCACTTACAGGTATGAAAATTAGATAGTAGCCGATTCTTAGCTCACTGAATATACATATAAAATTTGATGAAAATCGGTAAAGCCGTTTCGGAGGAGTACGGTAACTAACATTGTGACACGGGAATTTTATATATAAGATATATTTAGAATTCTATATATATCTAGTTATGATTGTGTAAAGCAAATACTTAATATGTATTCACTAGTGCATCTTATACTTAATTATGCTTCTTACTTTTCAAAAACTTATAGCTTATCTACTTTGAATTTTGCCCGAGTGCAGAAGGTAATGTTTTTGCAGACAAAACGGATAGACGCATTTTAACACATTAGGTGTCATCGCATTCGTCAGAACTAAATTGTAGGAGTGATATATTATACTTATTTTTAAGGAGTCTGTATTTTTTGTTTTTGTACGTAATCATATTCTAGTTTCTTGTTGTAGTATGATAACTTTATTATCTTCCAAATATAATTAAAATAGAAACCAATCATTTTAATGAACGTTTTTTTTTAATAATATAAGAGTAGCAGACGAGCATGCAGTCCACCTGATGGTAAGTGGCTACTGCCGCCCATGGACATCTGTAATCAACCCCAGATAGGATTAGATATTCCTACCTGAGGTCAGCCACAGATGCGCCGCTACCCCTGAGGACTAAGCTGGAACGCCTCTGAAAAGTCTGTCTCCCTTACCACACCCTTCAAACCGGAACACAGCAGCTGCTGTTATTAGGTAGAAATAGGTGTGGCGGTGGTGCCGCCGGAGTCGAACCACAAGGGGTTCTACCACCTTCAAAACACCACGTCTGGTGTTGAATACCAATTGTATACTTTTTCTCGCCCTTGCGAAGTTCCTTGCACCTCATTTTGAACAAAAACTATTAGATTGGCTCCAAACAATACAGCATTGTTGAAGTAAACTAGTTTTCGATAATAGGATTCAACCACACTTCCTCGCCTATTGTTGGGTCGTAATGACCACCGTGCAACAGTGGCGAACGCTGTATATGCCCATCCTAATTTACCTGAAGGCACTATGTACAAAAAAAAGTATTTTGTTATTATTTTTTATATTTAATAAGGTCGTTTTAAAATTTTAAGCTAAATAATATTAATAAATTATTTTGTTTTTTGGACGCTAAATCACAAAATAATTTAGCGTCCTTTCTTTTTCCGCATAGCTCGTAAGATCAATCTGGTCAAGATGTGAGAGGTCATCACTCAGTTCGTCGTTAAGTATAAGATTAAATTAAATTAATTTAGCTTTACATTTCGAATCGTCTTCATCGTTGTATAACGACTGGATTAGTAAAGCAGCTTGTACTTTTAAAGTAGTTTCCGCTTACAACTGGTCATTGTCGATTTGAAGCAGTTTCGCTGTACGATCGGAGCGTACTTCCTTGTAGGGCTGCCACCCATACCTACTATACTTTTTCTATAATATAGTAAAATATAAATAGGTAAATACTATTTTTTACTAGGTAGATACATAGGTTTTTTTTATAGGTAAATACTATTTATATTTTACTATATTTTTATCGGTGATTCTGAAGTCGTTAGCAGTGGTTTCCAAAAAAACTAAGCGTAGGTCAACAAAAAAGAGGTCGTCAGAATTTTTTTTCTCCTAAACCTACATTAGGTAACAACGATAATATTAAAGAAATAAGTCAAGTGGGCGAAGAAAAAAAAATATGGTCATCAGAAATATACCCGCTACAGTAGGTGCCATATTTTTTAAATGTTTTTGTAATAAATACAATTTCTCAAAATAATGTGGCAACCCTATTTCCTCGCCCACTGCCGGCACATGACCATCACGGTGCATAGTTTTTGCGGGTCTTTCGTCGCGCATTCAACCGACACGTCCGGGTGAAGCCAAGTTCCACCTTTCAAAACCCATCAGCAAATATCGAATAGAAAGTGTCATATATACTATAGTGATACTTAGTACAAAACACGATGTAAATGGCTAGGTATTATTTAATTACTTTTCTTATTATACCAGTAGGAAATGAGCTTGCAATTCACCTAATCATAACTCTGTCTGCTCCATCTGGCCACGGACATCTGTAACTAACACCAGATAGGGTTTGAGTTAGATAGGATAGTGAGTTTAATAAGGAGTTATCAAACACTTGTCGTCCTTATAAAATAGCCTAAAATTCGGAATTAGAAGAAAATACGAAAGATCCAAATATTTTTTTAATTCCAGTCAATTATGATTATAACCTTTTATTACGTATTTTTTGACATTGCAACAACAAATCTTGGAAAACAATACGTTACAAACTTAGTTAAGCTACGAGTGTATATATTTAAGAAAGCAGGTTTCTCAGCAAAGTTGCAGTGAGGCAGCGTCCGTGATTTTCGCCGACCCACAATGCGCTTATATTATAAAAACATCCACATTCCACTCACAGTACAAAGTAATGAGCTATTGTATGTATATGTCGTTTTAAAATTTTCTATAATAAATAAATGTATCAGACGTTTTTGTTTTTGACAAGAGTGCCAAGTGCTACTGGGTTCTGGTTTAGTGACTGTGCTACAGACATACCAATACCAATATATATATAGACATACCAATACATACCAATAAAATACATACCAATTTAGTCTTCAGCAGTTAAGTTACATCTAACTATATATAATTTGAGACTGAAGTTAAAAGTACGTGTTAGTTATACATGGAAACAAACGGTCTAATTGAAAAGTATGATTAAACAAAAAAGCAAGATTGAATCTGCTTCGAAATTAATTATCATAGTCATCAATTCTGATGAGATTTTCTCATAAACCATAGAGTTACATACACCAAATTTCTTCGTGAATTAGGTGATTGAAACCAATTACTCAATAACAATGATAATGACTCGAGAAAGTCAGCTGCCCTCGGTAACATCGCAATGAAGACACCGTCCATCATTTTCGCCCCACATCCACAACCATCCGGCTTATATTACAGAAACGTCCGCATACCAGCAGCCAATAGTTTCACGTGTTGCCATATCAGTCTACTGTGTACTTCAGTTCCATTGAAATACGAAATTCCGATAAATAACTTATAATAATAGTCTAAAATAACCACAAAACAATCAGAAACATGATGTGATTTGTTTCATTTGCCATTTGCCTAGCAACGGCAATAATTGAAATTCTCATTCTTTCGTGGCTTTCTTATTTTATTTTATAAGTAAAAAAATCTTAAATTTGATGTAGTCATGATTGACGACATTCCGTTAATTAATTTATTAACCACTGAAACAAAGTCTTTCTATGTAGTTGTTCGTTTTGGGTGTCGTGTACAACAACAATTATGTTATTCGATGTTATACCTCCCTTTGTTGTTTGAAGAATAAAATGTACTATCATTAGATTCTTTGTAGAAGCTCATACCTTTGTTACGTTACCCACTGGCATCTTGTAGCGAATTCTCGAAGTTCTTGCGCCAAGACCGTGAAGCTTAGTGACGTCCATAATAATTGTTATTAGTTGGATCGAACGATCGAAGGTATGCATTAATTATCCTAATCAAAACGGTCACGCAATCTCCAATGATGTTCTTGTTATTGGTTGTTTACAAACAATGGTTGGAGCGCGAATAATTATGCAACTCGATGACAGCTGCGCGGGCGCACGCGGCGGCACTCGCCACTTACTTTCGTTGCTTTGCGTGTGACAAACGGCTAGAGAAAGCGCTCAGGAATTCGGCCGGACCAGCCCGCAGCACCGAGGTACCATTCATGTTCCAAAGTCAAATTGATTGACAGTTATCAGCGCTTCGTGTCCTTGATACTCTTGAATGTATATTTGCACTAATAAGTGAATGATGTGGAATGAATGAAGTATGTTTAAGTAAACATATTTTCAGTTATATTTATACTTGGCACCACATAAGGCATCATAGTTTATATTATTTATTTTATATCCTAATATTAGACTAGCATATCTAAATGTCTGTAATTAGACTATTAAGCTAATTTGGCTACTCTATCTTAATATGAATCAGTCTGTCTACTGACATTATAACAAAAATAAGTTATTTTTAATTGTACACCAAATATAAGAAACATATAAAAGAACATATGAGACAACATAAAAAGGCGGTCTTATCGCTTAGAAACGATTTCTTCCAGACAACCTTTGGGATGGAGTTAAAATTATATGAGACCTTGAGAAGGTAGGGTGTACACATACAGAAAGAAAGTATATACTTAAATACATAACAGACATGTCCTATGTAAATAGCGTAATAAAAGTATAAAGGGAAATGTAACAGAGAAATATGTTATGTGGAAGATTTCTTCTTCCAAAAGGTTAAACTTAGTTTTATGGCTTACCTATAGAATAATAATCAGAATCATTTCTATATGAGATATTAATCTATCTCATACTACATATTTATATGCAGTTTAATACACTTATATTGTGTCTTATGTCTCAGGCAAAAATCTGAAATTTCGACTTACATATATCAATGAACGAAGTCGCTTGCTCTCAACGAACGCAATGCCTGAGATTCAGCACACGTTGCGACCGGACATCACATTTATTCGCACTTACATAGGGGTGAATATGGCGTGCGGGTTTATATCCGGAACGCTCAGCGTGTTACGGTTTCGAAAAGAATGCAGAATGTAGGTTGCGTTGTCGACTACAGTTACGAACGCTCTTAGGAATGCAATAGCTGATCGGTATTGTTGTCAAAACATATTCAACGTCAACACTTTAATTATACTATTATAGTATTACCATACGTTTTCAGCTTGTCTGTCAGCTGTCGATAAAACATAGTTTTACCGAAATAAAGATATCGTCAAATTCCCACGAAATTCAATGTTTAGGTCAGTTGGGTCATGTGATGTAAAAACAGGAAAATCCATAGTAGGTCTTTAGTTGATAGCATACAGTGAGTGCACAGTAATGTATGACTTAATTAATTAACTACGAAATATCGTCACATTTTTACACGCTTTATATTAGCTTCACTTGTATGTTTGTCAGTTAGTAATTCCGTTTTTCAGTAGAGAGAGATCAACAGACATCCTTATCTTACCCTGCATGTATGAAAGAATGAAATAGAATACCGGAAGTTTTTTAGTTGATTTTATCATAAAAGCGTGTTTTCTAGTTTTTTTAACTATATTTATTATTATGTTATTAATCTTAGGAATTGGGCCCTGTTCACACACACTCACCCTCTGTCTGTACTCTATAGCTGTAAACTCGTAATTGCAAAAGCTCAATATGTAACATACTTTACACTTTCCTCCGGCGACAATCCACTTTCTTCTTAATTACCTCAGAAATCTGTCATAACACATGAGTATCTAATTAATCACTTGATCAATTTATCAAGGTATCACGCAGCATGTGGTTGAAGAAATGAACATGTCATTGAAAATGCGCCGGCAAAAACTAAATAGAATAATGAAAACTTATCGCTACAACATTCCAAACATTGAATGATCTGATGAGGCCGGCCGTGACACGAATGTAGAGATGGGCGAAATGCAACCAACGGATAGGTATTCGAATTGCCCGATTGCAAATATTTATTATTTATATTAGGTATGTTAATACATACTAACCACCTGTCACTGTGTTCGTACACGCTAATCTCCGCCGGTCAAACGATGTCAATTAATGTGAGTGAATATGTACGAATATGTTTGATATCGGGTTGATTAGTGCCTCTTAGTACCGAGAAGGGATACGGTCATTGCGATTAAAATCTTCTCTATAAGTCTATGCAATATCGCTTGTGAACTTAAATGACACGGGACATACAAGAGTAAAAGCAAAAATCTAATATTTTTGCTTGATCTACTTGTGAATTAACTCACACGGATACAGTGTATAAGACTAGTTCCAGCTTGAAATATAACGTCCCGGTGTCGCTCCGGGGACCTTTTGAAGGTTTCCCCCTCGTAAACAAAAAAAAACTTGAAACATAACATTTTTGGTCTCGATAGATGGCGCTACTGTTAAAATGTAAAAAAATCGTGGCTGGACCACGTCTACCCAGCCCGCTACTAATATTTTACAAACTTAATTCCTGCTCATACCATTTTAATAAATTCAAATAAAGAAATCGTACACGTCAAATGAATTAAAGCATCTTTTATTTATTGACTCAGCAGCTGTCATTTCGACTAATGCTCGATAAATCGGTCGAATTTAATCGAATAATTCATTTATCTACTCGGCAATTGATTCATCTAGGCGTGTGCGTGTTTCTGTGACAGACTTTGAAGGAATCCCGATCACTGTAAAGTCATCTGGTAGAGTAGAATTTCTAATGGCAACGGATTCCATTTCGTTGGCAGCGGGGCGAGATCTGCTATTCCAGCTATTCGGGCCGTCTCGCGTATTGTCTCAATGAGCTAACTCACTTCGCTAATGAGAATTATACGCTGCATTCTATGTAGGTTGTGATCGATATTATGCGTTTACAGTGCGTGTTCGTGTATCATTTGACTAATCCGAATATAAATTACGAGGCAACGATATTATGTCATTAGTTTTAGTTATTATCCCATTACTGGGATGGGCTCTAAGGTTATTTCGACGATACTTATCAATTATATTCATAGAGGTTAAATTTGACTTTCCGTTTCAAAATGTTTTGAAAAGAACAGTCGTTTAATCGTCAAATGTTACTGACTTCTAGGTTGGTTTCTAGGCTTTAGTTAAAACAATCAAATTTCATACAGTGATAAACATTTGATAAATATTTATTGCTTTATTTAAGAGGGCGTAATTTACTCAGTAAGTAGTCTTTCAAACAACATCGAAAAATATGAAAATAATAAAAAAAGCGTTGAAAAACACTACGACGCTCTTTATATTGTCAGCGGCATTTTGTAAGCTCGTAATAATTTATATACTCAAATTCCGACTAATCATAATTTCGATTCGTTACTAGTTTTGCGAATATGTCTCCGCCCACCGCTACTACTGATCCTCTGAACTATGTCAACGGCCTTGTTTCTTTGTTTGACTTTTTTATTTCCGGGTTTCAGTACCCCCACGTCTTCTTATTCTTATTTTTTATTATATTTATACACTACTTATGTTGCGCGGTTTTGTCTGCTATTACGAGTTTCAATATAATTTACTCCATTCCCCTTAGCACCACTCATGGCTCTCTTTCCATGTAAATAATTACAATACTCATTTTCATTGACCTCCCGCGTGTATTACAGCACTTACTACACAGAGGTCATGCTGGTTTTCGTGTCTTAAAATCTACCTATATGCCTATAATCTTCCAAATGCCTTTGAATTCGAAAACATATTCAAATCGGTCTAGTATTCCTTACATTAGCGCGTCCACACAAACAATAACTTTAACTTTGTATTATTAGTATGCATAACAAATCAAACTAATTACTGACAAATATATAATGAACAGATACATTGATTCGTTACATGCCACAAATTCTTTAAACGTTGTTAATAAACTAGATGCCTTGTTTGTTACATTCTTGTCTGTTATTGTAATGGAAACAATCCCAAAGTTTTTGAATATTATACACATTCTTGTAGCATGCGTTCATAGTACTCTGGTAGTACTATCTGGCAGTAGTAGATTTATATATCTATTTATGTGGATGTTTATAGTCATTGTAACATTAAATAACTATTAAAAGATAAAGAACCAATAATGATCAACGCGTATTGAAGAGAAGTAAAAGCGGGATAGCTAAATAATGTTTTTTTTTTCATATTACTCGTATGTTTGATATCTTATGTATTGACTTGATATAAATATATTAACAACAAAACAAAAGCTATGCGATAAAAAATTAAATCGGCGTAGTACGAGTCGTACCTACGCATGGAGGATTTTGTACATCAATTAAAAAATACAGAAAAATGCGAAAAAAATCTTATCGCTTGTAGTGGGATGGCTTTGTTTTTTACTTTTTTATTTTTAGTGTTTGTTTTTATTGTCGCCCTAATAATACATACTTTTTAAAAATGTCAAGTGTCCATCTATGACAGTTCAAGATATATGAGTCCTGTAACAGCGGAATCTTAGTTATAGGGTACCGTTTTTACCCTTTAGACACCCTAAGAATACAGTAAACATACAGTAAAGTAATTATTCATGTCTCATCACACTAGTAATATAAAAGATCAGTCAATACCAGTGTGTATAACCATTAATTACATTGACATATTTACATAACACCAGAAAATACATTCTCGACTATCAGTTCAAATAAGTGTGGAATGTTAAATGCCTTCAAAGTGTCCAATTGACCTCTAAAAGTCATTTTACGTTATCGAACGTATGTACTTGTTTACGCCATTAAAGATGATCGCCCCTTGTGATTCTTACTTCTTAGCGAGCGAGATAATAAAACTAACAATAAACAACACTCATACGTACTGATGCAATGCATGTTTTTACAGTTTATCGAGTTAGGGCACTGAACGTGCCTCGTACAAGTCATAGGCAATCGGTATTATAGATACCGACTACCATATTTGCGAGAATTACTTATTTGTGGTTATAGGTAGCTAGACAGTGATGGTTAAAATATGATTACTACCTCCTTTTATTAGTGTAGATATTGGCATAGCCACTAAATTACAGGTGAATAATAAAAAACCTACTTTATTGAATAACTTTTACACTTCATACATAAATGTACGTTTTGTCAGTAGTTACATATAAGTAATAGGTATAGAGCACAGATTTATATTTGTTTCGTACCCAAGTATAGAGTGTTTTTTTTAAATAGGCTTGGATGACGAAATAGCGCACCATAAGGAAATGCGAAAATGTATTTTTTTTCCTAACCAGGTATTAAGAATTTATTTCAAAAGTCATTTAATATTGTCCAATTATATAAAATCGCTCATAACCTCCTCATAAAAAAATCCTTTAAAATAATTATAAATGTTTCACAAATGCTAAAAAGCGCTTAAAAATTACCCTGTAATTAGGCATGTGAAAATCATCATTAAGATATTTAAAATAAACCTCTTTTAACAGAAATATTTTAACGGACATCCGCAACGAAGCCATTACGCGGAATTTTAACTTTCCTTTAATATAAAATGAAATCGAAGCAACATCATTCTTAACGTGAAATGTTTATAGCGTATTATCCTCTTAAATTTCTAATCAGTGGCCACCGACATTAACGTCTGACTTGAGACAATGGTCATTGTGATCTATTTTCGATGTATTAAATATTCGACGACCACATTCCATCTGCCCGCTTCGATAATGAATAGGTATGTGGTAGAACGTCGGCATAACCAAAATATTATTAACTAGCTGACCCGGCAAACTTTTTACCGCCTCAAAATCTATTTATCAAATATATTTCATATAAAATATAGCCTATGTTACTCGTGGATAATGTAGCTTTCGAATGGTGAAAGAATTTTTAAAATCGGTCTTGTAGTTTTTGAGCCTATTCATTACAACCAAACAAACAAACAAAGGTTTCCTCTTTATTATATTAGTATAGATCAATGCGTAGTATATTACCAGACTTTATATTTGAATGTCGAAATGTAATATAGTCAATTGATTTTTTCCGACATTTTAAATTTCATATTTTCGTCGTATTTAATTTGTGATGGTTTTGATTACATATTGAATTCATTGTTTTTAATATTTGTTGAAAACGAATCAGTTTTCGATATTTATAAGGTATGCTTATCTTTATTGTTTTAAATATGTATATACCCAAGTAATGTTATAAAAACATTAATTTGTCGTTTCTTATATATGTTTGTTTTAGGCGTCAAAATAGGCTTCTAATCGCACTAGGAGACAAAAATCAGTAAAACGATATTTGTAACGGAAATATTATTTTGAATCTGGTTCTGGTTATTTTAGTATTTTTTTGAATAGATACTCAAGTAACACGCAATAGTTACAGGTAGCACGATAGTCACAAACCGTAAATTGTATAGAGTTGCATCTTTTGACAGTAGCTACGTACCGTGGAGCGCTTCCACGGGGTTACTTATTAGGAGTTGTACACATTTTTCCTTTGTATATTTTTACTTTTATCGATATATCTATATAAAACATAGACCTGAAACCTCCTTTATATTTTTAAGTAAGTAAAATTATGTATTTCAGATTCTTATTTATAAAGTTATTCGCTTAATAGTTAGTGCCAAAACATAGAATAAGATTTGGCTTTGACTTAGGACAAAATATGCTCGTGCTTATTTCATTAAATATTTCTTTATCATTGATGTCCTGTGATATTTCTCGTGTGTACAACGTATTTGTCATATTTGAGGGTTCACCAAACATTTCGGCAAACATAGCGGTGCTACTATGTACCTATTTAATCTAAGCCAACTGGAGTGGCGCTACAAAATTGCGGTGGATAGATCACCATACCAGTCTCGTACAACGTATACCGGGCTCGATTCCCGGCCAGACTGACATCTGAATTATAAATTTGAATATTTGTTGTAAGTCTAGGTTTGTGTATTCGTCTTTGTGTGTCCATGTCACGACACAGTGAATCCTAGTGTAGGGCTATAGTATAGTGTGTAGAAAGCGTCTAATTAAGTATCTAGAAATTGTCAATTTAAAATCGCCCGTAGGACCAAACTCTTAGCTAAGGTGCGTCGCGGCCCAACGAAGCATGTCAGGGCTACCACGTACGGCGATATACATGGTGCTATTTCGTTATGCAATAACTAAGGTCGACTTGTAGGCTAGGCCGATAAGTGGGGAAAACTGTTTTCTTTTGATGCGTACACATTTCATCATCGTCATCGATATTATTTGGAACGGGCCTCCTTTTACGATAAGGTCATAGGCCACGTTTAGGCCATAGTGCTCCACGTTGATCAAGTACGTATTGGTAGACCAATGACCTATCAGTTTACATTTTCGAAGGTGGTAGAACCCTTTGTGGTCCGACTCCGGCGGCATTACCACCACACCTATTTCTACCTAATAACAGCAGTGTTAGGCGCTGATGTGTTCTGGTTTGATGGGTGTGGTAAGGGAGACAGACTTACAGATGTCCATGGGCGGCAGTAACTCCTTACTATTAGGCGCACTGCATGCTCGTCTGCTACTCCTATATTACAAAAAAAAACTTGTCCAGTATGGACTAGGGTCCATACTGGACAAGTTTTTTTTTGTACAACAAGTTGACAAGTGTAAACTTTACATCCTGAAAGATTTTTTAAAGGACTTGGGCCAGCTCAAGGATTCACGATATTTTCTTTCATCCATAAATCATTTGATAATTAATTTGTTATATTCAATCCTAGGACATAGTTTGAGAGGCCAAAATTCACGTGATAGTCTATCACTGTTAGTAGTTCACTGAAAATGTCGTTATGACAAGTTGTGAAATCATCATCAATTACTGTTCAGCTGGATACGAATCTCCTCTCCGTATTCGAGGCCATTGCTCTACGTTAGTTTGCGGATTGGTATTTTTCGCACACCTTTGAGAAAATTATGACTGTCAATGTCAGTCGAGTTTCCTCAAGACGTTTTCCTGAACGGTTGCAGCCGTGACAAAAAATAATTCTAGCCATATAGGTACTTATATTTTTACATTATTTAGTAATACGTAAGTGGCTTCGAAAAATCATCGAATTGTTTTACTTGTGTTTCAAAGAAAGAGCAATGCGAAATTCAGTTCATACATTATACATCTGTCTCAAGATTCATGTAAAAATCTAATTATCAATAATATTTATTTTATCGTGATCTAGTTTCCGAGATAAGAGAGAATAATTTATTTATTAATTTGCACATATTTGAAGATGCTAAAACCCCTTGTGGTTCGACACCGGTGGCACTAATGCCACTCCTATAACAGCAGAGTTAAGCGCAACTGTGTTCTGATTTGGAGTTGTGATAATTGAAGCATACTTATCAGAAGTGTTCCAACTTAGCTCTAACGGGTAGCAACGCATCTGTGACCGACCTCAAGTCTTAATTCAATCCTATCTAGGATTTCTTACAGATCCACTGGCGGCAGTATTCACTTATCAGTGGACGCTACGCTTGCTACTTCTATTACTCGTATATAAAAAATGAGCCCACTACAGTATCAGTTAAGTATCACCACGCCTCTACACAAATACTTCAGTGATACGTACCTACGTCGTACAGTAATGACATTGCCACATTCGATACATAATCGGCATGCGCCAAATACTCGGCCTACTAACGTCACACATACCGATGTTGTTATTAATTTAGCGGCAGACGAGGAAACCAATGAGATGAGGTTACGTTTACGTAAGCCGATATTGTTTAAAGAGTTTAATGGTCGTGGCTACATTTTTGTGGAATAAACGAAGATGTTTGTTTATTCCACAAAGTAAATGGCGTTTGAAGGTGGTAGAATCCTTTGTGGTTCGACATCGGCGGCACCACCGCCGCACCTATTTCTACCTAATAACAGTAGTATTAGGCGCTGCTGTGTTCCGTTTTGAAGGGTGTGGTAAGGGAGACGTACTTTTCCGAGGCGTTCCAGCTTAGTCCTCAGGGGTAGCGGCGCATCTGTGGCCGACCTCAGGTAGGAATATCTAATCCTATCTGGGGTTGATTACAGATGTCCATGGGCGGCAGTAGCCACTTACCATCAGGTGGACTGCAAGCTCGTCTGCTACTCCTATATTATAAAAAAAAAATACGAGGTGCAAGTAATAGGTACATGTAGGTAGTATTTTAATCTTCGGGACTAGCCTGAGAGGAACACCAGAATAGTAAACTTTTAATTGTGTAAAAGTAAAGTAAGAAGTAATAGTTATAGTATCCTAATATTTGTAACTAAAGGTGGTAGAAGCCTTCATAGTTCAATTACAAAGGCACCACCACTTAAACTATTTCTTACCTATAATAATAATAATGTTAAGCTTTACTATGGTAAATATGCGTTGAACGGTATGATAATACCTCAGGGAAGTACTAGTGGATCTGTGGGCGAAAATCTAAGATTAATTTTAGATGTAGATAGGTAACAGTGTGCACTTTTGCTACTTCTTACGTTAATAACTTTTATACTATTAAAAGAGTGCAAACCAGTCCTTCTGATGTTATGCGGTCATTGCAGCCTAGATAGGTATTATAACCAGATAGAAAAGTTCCACCTTAATCCGTTCACAAATACCATAGCGTCCACATCTCGAAGCTACATCGTCGTAATGTCAAAATTTCCTATATCTACAATTTACTTCGTAACTCGTATTAGACCTTGTTTTTTTCTGTTCCATGTATTAGATATATTTCTAGAACTATGTACATCATTTTATTTCGCTGTCTTTCAAAGACGTTTCTTCTTTATGAATTTCCTAATGTGGCTACTTCTCGTATGTAGCCCATGTTGCCAAACAGGTGACCAACTGAACTAAATTCATTATTTATTTTACTAATAGGTCATATTTATTAATTAACACCCTCTAAAAAAACGATACGCAAGTTTCACAGAATTAGGACAAAGGCTTATATTTCATGACTTACGATTTTTTTCATAATATACGAAGTTTTCTCATATCGCCGACGTTAATAAAGAACCTTTGTTTATACATAATATTAAGCAAAAATTGTCTTAAAACCGAGCACAGCCAGTCTTCTTTACGTCATACATTCTTATCTCCTGACGCAATAGTGTTACTGACTTGCAAATGCACATCTAGATTCTTAGAGGTAGGTAATTTTGAAATACTTATCTGTGGTACTTATATGAACAACTATCGGATAAAGTAAGATAATTCGTAGGTTATTAAGTCTATAACAAAGAAAGTCTACAATAAGACGAGATCAGTATGAAATTAATTTCGATAAAACACGTTAAAAAATAATGATAAAAACATGTTTTAAAGCAATTTACATAATTATGATATAATTATTTCAATGTCATTTAAAGTTATTATTTATTTTGAGAATTTATTTATTGTTATTAAGAGGTTTCGTTACTCTTTATTTTTATCATAAGACTCATATATTTTTTTGTATGCCATATAATATAAGCAGTAACATGGGCCACCTACCGGGTGGTTTCGGAACTAGATCTCTGCAATGTTCTCGTAGATGGCGGTGATGTGCTTTAATGACCGCTAAAATCTCTAGGTGGCGTTCGCATCGCTAAGATTGTTGATTCTTATGGAATTCTTATTTTGTTATTTGACCTCAAAGGACTTTAAAGGACGCTAGTCAGTACTGCCTTACGCCTTATTAATATTCAATCTATTTAATTTTAGCCTACAAAACGTTTATAAAATTCTAGTACGAAGTAATTGTGATTATTTCACAATATCGTAGGCAAAAAATATTTTGACTTAATAATTACAGGGGTTATTCATCATTTGCATACGATTTCTGTTCCAATAAATTATTTAAAGTGCAATGAACTTTAAGATTATACATTTCAATATTAATTTGACAACGATAAGATGACATATGACTGCTTTTCTTCGAACTAAGTACACACATAATATAAAAATAATATTTTAATTCGTATCTACTGCATATGTAAAGAATGCATAATTGCATCCATTATATATTAAAAACGAGTGGTGCTGCATCGTACTAGGTAGATGCAGTAGGTAGGTACGGAATGCGGAATGTTCGCGCTTCCCGCACTTTCGCTCAAGCATCCGCCTTCCGTAACCACTGTTTGTTATGTAAACAGCCCTGGAATGGTTTCATTGAACGATCCTCGTTGATGCTGGCCGCTACTAGGTAATTAATGGTAAGCGATATGACACAGGAGTTATTAATGGTGGTTAATAACTCGGCATCTCAGTCGAAAGGTCCGAGGTTTGAATCCCAGGCACTCATCTCTGATTTTTCGAAGTTATGTGCTTAAAAATAATTAATTAACGCTTACTTAAACTGTGTAGGAAAATATGCTGAGGAAACATGCATACCTCAGAGTTTTGAAAATAAGTTTAAAAGGGTGTGTTCCATGGTCTTTGATGAAGATCAGTTCAGCTTGGTGGACTATGTCTAAACCTCTCTCATTCTAAGAGTAGACCCGTATCCAACAGTGACAGTAATGGGTTGAAATTGTTACCCATTCTGTAACGATGAAGCTGACGCTGCGATGGACTCACGAAACCGCACAAAAGTGAGTCTCGTGAGTTTTGTATTAAATCAACATTTCCGCGTCCGCGCGCGGAAGAAAAACGCCCCGTGAATCTCATTCACGATGTTTTTGTTGGCCTAACAAGCAAGTAATGATTAATTTCTGATCGCACACTTTTTATATGCGTGATATGTTATATCGATATGATTGTAGCAGTATAAAACCATCATTTAATCTTCAAATTGGCGAATTTCGACCGGAATAAACTTTCATGGTAAAATTATAATAATTGCACATCCGATGGTAGCAGACTACTTTCGTGTTGCTAAAAACGCCTCGCGGCTCTTCGGTAGTTGAAAAAATATGTTGGATAACTGCCGCCCCCAGCCACTGATGAGGGCCGGCTACCGGCTACCGGCTTCACGCGAACCGACGCATACATTGAATATATTATAACAACTTCCCTACGTTTTCGCAACACTCACGGGCTTTGGTATTTTATAAAACTCTAGATTTTAGCGAAAAATATAACCTGTAAAGTATATTTGGCGTATCTTTTCTTTGTATTATTCAGTATCAGCATATAAAAGAAAAATGAAACATTAATCGAAGTAGCAAGTCATGCCACCTTAGTTGCAACCGCCGCCCATGGATATCTGTAATCAACCCCAGATAAATTAGATACCTACCTGAGGACGGCCGTAGATGCTACCCTTGCAACCCCTGAGGAATAAGTTGGAAAGCCTCGGATAAGTAGGAATGCCTCCCTTACCTCAGCTTAATACTGAACGCAGAAATAGGTGGGGCGGTAAAAGGGTTCTACTTCAAAACGTTTTAACTTGTCTGTTTACAAGTTTATCCTGCAAACATACATTTTCATTAAAACATGTTTCTTTGACCATTGTAGGGGATTTGTAACTTTTCTATTATAAGGTTCAAACTACATTTCAATAACAAGTTTGTAGGAGTAGGGAGGACTCCTACAAACGAAAGTAATCAATAAACCTAATAATAAGAACGTCCCCTCGACATTCTACCCCGAAACGGGGAGTCGCCCGCGTCCACTACGCATGCGCCCCCTAACCGAATTGTCGGGTTGTTTACCCAGGCGACCCCTGCGGCAAAATGGTTTCTCGTATATTGTGAAAAGGATTCTGGATTCGATCCCCCAGCTCAGCAAAAATATACAATTTTAAATATCTGATTTTTGTTTGATTGGATAGTACCTATAACATTAGTAATCTAAATATCAAGTACATATTTTGTATATTGTATATTGTATATATTTTGTTGTTAATTCTTTCATACTATTTTTCTATGGTTTTAGGCGCCACTTAACTTTAATGTCCTTATATAGGTTTATATTATTTTTATTGAGAAATATTCCTCTCACTTAAATAGTTATCTTGGAGGTATAAAACTGATTATACCTGTTTTTACCCTACGAAGAGCTAAAACAATATTAATCATTTCATTTTACCACATTAGAAGTATTTTAAACGATAGATCTACTTCGATTGGATTCAATTGATAATTGACAAAAAGGTAAATAATTTACGGTTGTGATAGAATGGCGTGACTAGTTATATTTTGTATGCAGTTTATTAAACTAAGTGCCTTTGGTCACAGATTAACTGAATTAATAAGGTTTGCTTACACGAGGCGTTCCAACTTAGTAGTCATATAAAGGTAATAGCGCAAAATAAAAAGTTTTTATTTTGCGGTAATAGTCTGGATGTAAGGCGAATTTTAAGGAGAAATTCAATCCTATTTGGGTTTTACTATATATATCCATTGGCGCACATGGACGTCCACCTGAAAATAAATGATTACTTCTATGCCATGGTCTTCTTCTATCACTAAATCCAAATAGGGTAGCTTTACTTACCACCGGTCTTTGGCTAGGAGCGAAAGGAGTGGTAAGTGCCAGTTGGCAAGGGGCGCCAAAAAGCCAAATGGCAATGGTAAGCCTCTAAAAGACCTTCTATCATGCCTGAGCTAGAGTAAAATTCAGATGCGATACGATCCAAGAGGATTAAATTCTCTCTTAAACCAAGACGCTCACATTAGTGTCGTGGTGGTCTCATCACCCAAACCATGCAACATGCTTACCTACTCGCATGCATTTTGCATAGTCGTTGGCAAAGTTTCAAAGTAGGCAGTGTATCCGGTGTTTCGCTTAAAAATAATCCTATGAATTAGCAAATGACGGTTCTTTAGATAGTCGATATGCGTGTTCGTAAACATCCCCTTTGGAGCAACATAACGAGGCCGGATGCGCGCCCCGCGGCCACTACGCATGCGCACCTACTGGATTACACATATCCTTTATTATAACACGTCTAAAAGGGAATAAAAGATTCTGTATTAAAATTTAAGTGGAAAATTATATTTTGATATTTTTTTATTTTTATGAGAAGTTTTGAATATATTTAGTTCTGTTTTTGTAGTTTTAGTAGAGTACATAAGTCGTATTGGATGTGTTTCCGTTATTAACTTAGTATGCAATAATGGAGTTTATGATAACTGTTATAATTACGTCTGTATATATAAAAAATATTGTACTTTATGTAAATATAATTGCTAAGTGTTTATCGTATTTAAAATTATATAGGTACTTCTGTTTCATTTTTAGGGTTCCATACCCAAAGGATAAAAACTTGACCCTATTACTAAATCTCCGTTGTCTGTCCGTCTGTCACAGGGCTCCATCTCTTTACCCGTAATTGATAGACACTTGATTTTTTTACTGAGTATGTAGGTACATAATTATATTTGTAGCCGCTATGGCAACATGTATTTTTACAACTTATCAGAAAATCTGACACCTGCAGGCCACCTGATGGTGATTGGTTAGATTTTTGCGACTCAAAATCGCTTATCGCCAATTCATTGTTCTCTAGCGGTATTGTCTATACTAACACTTGCATCTAAGCCGTTTAATAGGCAATTACATACTTTCAGGGTTCCATCAAATACTATAAGAAACTTTTTTATTCTCCGCATCGCTAAGTCGAGAATTGTTGTATTAACGAGTACTTTTTACGACTGTTAGAAGTGTTAAACATAAAACGCCTTTACGACTACATACTTGCTTAGACGATAAGAGAATAATAGGCGTTTAATCGTACGTGATTTCCTCGGCGACAGATGCCTCCCGTTTGGCCGTAGTAATATTTATTTGACAGTCCAAGCGATTACGATACAGGTAGCAGAGACAGTGCCGAGCGATCCGCTTCAATGACCGCCACAAATAAACGATGGCAAAATAAGAACACGAGTGTTAATTACACTCCATGGGTTATGGTAGAAAAAGCTCGGGAGATAGATCCAACTTTAGATAGGCAAGTGATGACTTCGATTGGAGATTGCTGTCTCAACTGTGAGTAGCGTTTTGATTTGAAAAGCATAATAGAAAAATATGATAGTAATTTTAATTTTTTATTACAATTTATAAAAATAAATAGTGAAAAGGGGAATTGATTTTATGCGATAAATTTTCGAAATTATTATATTTTTCTAGGATCAGTTTAATTTATCCCTAATGATTATAAATAGTTCATTTTTAGTCAATATAGTATGGAAGCGAACCAGACTGTAATTAAACTAGCGGCGCCAAGGTTTGTCTACCTGTCGGCAGGCCTTTGCCTCCAATCTATTAGACAATAAAAAAGCTAATGCCTATACGGTGGTACAGAACACGGCAACTTCTCACAGCGCACCCCCGCTCGCTCCCCCCGCTAAACCAAAATAAAACACAACCTTCCAAGGATACAACCACCGTAATTTTAAAACCAATCAGTTGCAACCCTCGATATTAATTCTCAACTTTGAGACACAGGTAACAGAATCCAATTTTTATCATTGTGGCTAAGTTAGGAATGCATTTAGGATGCAAGGTAATAGAATCCTTTACAGCGTTGGTATACAGATGAATTTTGTAAGGTCTTAGAAGACACAGGTTGTAAAGGTGAAGGAAGGGTGAGGAGTGAAGAGGGTTCATTAATCCCCGCGCCCTGCGCTCACGCACTTTCATGAATGGACCGAACAGGTTGATGTATTCGTATACAGGATGTTCATATCTTTAAACTGAGGTCTAAGTAAAGATACATTTAAACGAAATGTAAATGTAACGTGACCCGTCAGTCGACAATAGATTTCAATACAATTCAACACATTATGTACTCGTATACATCTCATGATTAATGCATGGCTTTGTGCTTTAGAAAATCGACGACCTCGATCAAAAAACACGAAAGCAAATAATACTTTGAGTTTGTTTGCTAATTTCTGTATTTAATCATTGTTTGGTATGTAGCTCGGATGTAGTAATCATTTAAACATTATTTATAAATTATCTTGCTTGGGTATTTCCCGTAACTTTAAAATGTTGATAGGTCATCGTTTCCTTTGTGTGCCAAAAATGAGGCCAAAAGACGATCGTGCTCTCGATAATACTTATCAGCACATTTCCAAGTATAAAACAATGCTTTGGTAACATGATCTGACACATTGTGATGGCATGCTGCTTCTTCAAAATTCAATGTGTCGTTGCTGCTATCATAATTCTGTGATTATGTATTGTTATTCGTTTTTGTCAGTCATCGCCTCGTGTTTATTGTGACACAATTGCGGCGTCCTTTTTTACTGGTAGAGTGTGGCAGTTAAGGATATCTTTGCATAATTTGAAATTGTTTTGAACATTGTTTCTTATTATATATTAGCATTGTTTACTAATAAAACTTTTTATAACAATCTTATAAAAAATGAGTGGTTTGCGTTGTGGCTGATTCGGGTGTAAAAAGGCATACGTAACTAAACTGTATTTTAAGATGTACCAATATAGATTTATGTATTAAGCAAATAGCCATTATAGTGCTTAAAACATAGTTTGTATACAAAAATGGTACTTGACCCTAATAACTTTTTTATCTGTGGAATGTTTACAGATTATAGCGTATCTCACAAATACGTACGAACTTGCAGTCTACATTTCCTACATGTTTCTGATTATTTAGATAATAGGCATTAAATTCCAAAAAATGTCCAGTCTTACTTTAATAATTTAAGAATAGTGATTTAATCTAGTTATGATACATGTTTCCTTTACACCCAAACATCAGCATCTTTGTGCATCTTGGTGCTGACATAAGTGATATCGCGTTTCGTTTTGGAACACCCTGTGTCCGAGGTTCGAAGGAAGCGCCGCAACGTCCGGCCGCGTGGATGTACCATGATGCTCTTTTTCCTTTCGGCTTATTTTTTGTTCATCTCATTTATTTATTCCAATGTAATCTCTTCCAGTTCGTTTTTTATTCAGTCGACCTTCAGTGTTACCTGTGCCTGGACGCCAATGCGTTGTGTATCACTCTCAGATTTGCTAAAACATGGATTTTGTGGATTCATAAGATGCGACGCGATTTTTCCGTCAATCATTCGTGATCTGGATTTTGAATTTTAAAAATCTACGAGGAAGTGTTTTGTGAAAATGGGACTGTGTTAACTTTTAAATCTAAGTGCTCAGTGTTTCTATGTGCTACCGTTGTGATGATGGAACTTCCGCATTATTTACTTCTTTTGGCACGGACTTCATTAGATAATCTACACTTGCTATCCATGGATCCTCCTCAGTCACCTAAGTTTAATGTGCCTCTATGGCAACCTTGGGTAGCCTCTCCCCAAAAAGGTTCGTTACAATTGAATATATAAAATTTTAAGTATTTGTTTGTCATTTCAAAATATGTAATTTTGCTTGCATCTGAAATATCCTCGCAAACTATGAAAAAGTATTTTATTTTATTTATTCTTGTTTTTATATCTAAAACGAATGAAAACTGTTTAACCTATTTTGGCGGGATTCAAACTCTGTAACTGTCATAAGATACGTTTAAGCTATTTTTTTACTCGAAAATGTTTAGAGTTCCTTCGTAATAAACAAAAAACGGTAATCAGGGATGCATGCAGGCGGAACATCGCGTGGTAGTTCGCTTGTAATAAATATACATCAACGCTACATTCAAATACGAAGCTGCATTTGCATTTCCCACTACTATGTTTTTAGGCTTGACAAAAAAATATTTACGATCAAATTACTATTTAAAATTATCGCACAAATTAACCGCATGTGGATTTCATTTGCATTTGAATATTAATTAAGTACATAGTACTACAAATTAACAAAGATAAACACTATTATACACATATGCTCTATTTAACAGGATATGAGGTTTTGAACTTATTTAATAGAAGTAAAATAGTCTTGTAAGGTATTTAGACTAGTATTCTACTACTATTTTGATTTGTGTACAAACTTTTGCTTTTGATTTCGCCGGCACTTTTCGGATATGAAAAAAAACTCATTCCCGGCTAAACCATAGACAATGAGATAAACAAGTTCTATGGTATGCTATTTTGGTCTATGGCATTAGATTAAATATTTTTTTAACAACATACTAAAATTTTATTATTTCTTCCCATATAGGCTTCCCATATTATTATTTTGTCATTAGGATATTAAATATCAATTGTATAAAAGGTACAAAAGATAATAGTCATTTTTTGTTTTCATTATAGACATGTTAATATAGATAGGTACAGGCGGCAAATTTGTTAAAAGGACATTTAATTGGTAATTTCATAATTTACGTTATATTAATCTAATCCTATCATTGTGTCCTTTTATATTTTTGCTCACGGAATACCTAAATCGGTATAAATGGCGTCGCTATAGTGTATAACTTATATAAATAATATGCTTTTTCCGATATAATGAATTAAATATATAATATTATTTTAAATGGTATGTCATTTAAAGAGGTATCTAATTTTTTTACAGAAACGCCAAGTACGGCATCTAGCGGCGAGTCGGAAGGTGATCGCACGCTGTCTCCGGAAGCGCCTCGGGCTCCCCAGCTGAAGGAGTTGACGGGCAAGTGGCGCAGAGAGAGACGATCTACCCGCCTTCCTGAGTACAGGCCCAAGTAAGTTTTTTTTTTTATAATATAAGAGTAGCAGACGAGCATGCAGTCCACCTGATGGTAAGTGGCTATTGCCGCCCATGGACATCTGTAACCAACCCCAGATAGGATTAGATATTCCTACCTGAGGTCGGCCACAGATGCGCCGCTACCCCTGAGGACTAAGCTGGAACGCCTCGGAAAAGTCTGTCTCAAGTATACAAGTAATCAGTCATAGCTTCGTAGCTTAGGTCCAAGCAACTGTCTGTTGACTTACATACTCATATAAGGTGGCTTTACAGATGTCCATATATAATCTACTCCAGATAGGAACTGAGGTCCGTCACACATGCGTTGCTACTTTGCTACCCATAAGCACTTGTCCCTTGCTTCACTCTTCAAACCAGTTTTTATAAGGCAGAAGTAGGGATAATTAATATATATAATATTAATTTTCTTGAAAGCATGTAATATCAATTATGATATAGATAATAACATTTTGATGTGCAATTAGATATATTATTTAATATGCACTAGAATCTAGATATAAAAATATTCCGTTACAACAAACAAGATTTAGGTTCCCTATTAAGATAACAAGTCATCTATCAACTGCCAAGAGTAAAAATTATAATAATTAGTATTAACACTTTAATTAACCAAGCAATTTACGAGTAAAAATAATGTACATTAAATCAATGTACAATACATTAAAGAATGGATATAGTTGTGACTCTACATTCATTATTTTATGTATGTAAGTATTTTGGTCAATTTGCTCTGGCGACGCGATTCATTTCTATATTCAGAGCGGACTAGCAGTTTTACGCGGACTGTACTATACTATATATATTTTCTATTTTTTCTTTCTTTATTACTGGCCTCAAAACAAAGCACAGCTTAGTCAAATGTTAATCAAGTTTTGTTTAGATAACCTGTACAAAATCTGGAGGCATGGCAGTGCCTCCGCCAAGTCGAGCCTATTTATTATTCATATATTTACTAGCTTAATAGAATTTATGATATTTGTTACTCAATATTAAAGTAATAGCCAAAAATTATTAAAATAAAATGATAATATTTATAATTAATACGTGATATATTTATTAATTTAAATATTGTCTACACTAATATTATAAAGAGGAAATCTTTGTTTGTTTGGTTGTAATGAATAGGCTCAAAAACTACTGGACCGATTTTAAAAATTCTTTCACCATTCAAAAGCTACATTATCTACGAGTAACCTAGACTATATTTTATATGAAATATATTTGATAAATAGATTTTGAGGCCGTACAAAGTTTGCTGGGTCAGGTAGTATATTATAAATAAACAAAATATTGGAATGTTGCAGAGAGAACGGCAAGATGGCGCTCCGGTCGCAGTCGTTCAACGAGCGCCGCGTCGCGCCGCCGGTGGCGCGCGCGCAGCCGCACAGCGACGGCGAGCTCTCGGACGAGACCGACGACGCGACGCTCTCGCACATCAGCAGAGGTGAATATCAGTTGCCAATGCCTTCTTAATTACTGAATATTGTGATTGTTGTCTGAGGCACAGGAAGTCCTAGATAAATGCTACAGCCGCACCATAAAATTGCAAATTTTACGGATTTTTATCCACGTTTTCTTAATTCTATATGAGTTGCGGATCTGGGATCTGCGTGCAGAGACGGATAAAAACCGCTGCATGAGATCTAACTAAGCCTTATATGTTTTTTTTGTAAAATTAAAGTAGTCTAATTTGCGAATAACATACGTTTGTTAAAGATAAGAATATCTTAATACGGAGCCAATGGTCACCTCAGATCATTTAAGGTACTCGTTATATTTATGTAAAAACTATGTCGTATGTATTTATGTACTAACACTAAAAAATACCTATTTAAAGTTCATATTAGTATCATATTATTGTTCATATTAGTAACATAGTGTAAAGCGGTCTAACGAATTAGGTTTTAACTAAAGATAATTTAAACGATTTGAATCATAATTCCTAGATCTCTGAGCTACAATTAAACGGTATAAAAATTAATGACTAAGTCAATTGTGGTAAGTAGCGAGAATTACACGGAGAATTAGCATACATGTATGATTTCGATGGTGGCCCAGGGCGCACCGCCCCTTCCGCCTCCCCCCTTAAGCCGCTAGAGGAAGACAGAAATAACTTTGAAGGTGGGAGAACCCTTTGTGGTTCGACTCCGGCGGCACCACCGCCATACCTATTTCTACCTAATAACAGCAGTGTTGGGCGCTGCTGTGTTCCGGTTTGAAGGGTGTGGTAAGGGAGACAGGCTTTTCCGAGGCGTTCAAGGGGTAGCGGCGCATCTGTGGCCGATCTCAGGTAGGAAGATCTAATCCTATCTGTGGTTGATTACAGATGGCCATGGGCGGCAGTAGCCACTTACCATCAGGTGGACTGCACGCTCGTCTGCTACTCCTATATTATAAAAAAAGAAAAAAAAAACAAAAAATCTTGATAAGTGATAGAATTCTGTTTTTATCCCTTGCGTTACTTTATTATTATTTATTATACTTGCTGTTACTTTATTATACATCCGTACATCTGTAATGTACGGATGTATAATAAAGTAACTGCCACGTACAATTTACCAATATTGGTGTGTGTACAGCGCCGCCGGAGTACCCGGGCGCGAGACACGAGGCGCCCATCGACATGAGGTTACGTGCGCGGCCGCCGCCGCCCTACAACCGGCCCTCCGTCATCAAGACCAACGACACGCCGCCTGGTAAGTAACATACCTTTTCCTAATATAATGAATAAATAAAATAGCCTTTATTACTGAGAATATGCATACACTAATATAACAAAAGGATTTAAATTTTTTTGATTTAAAAATAAACACAATCAGGTCTCTTAAATCATTTTGCCTTCTGGCAAAGGCCTCCTCTAACTCTTCCCACTGAGCCATATCTGTTGTGACTCTCCTCTAGTCCGGACCCGCTGGCTTTCTAATTTCATCTCCCATCCGCAATATTGCTTACCTCTACTTCTTTTGGAATCTCTGGGGTACCAATCTGTGTTTTTCTTGTTCCACTTTTACTCTTTAGAGCGTATCAAATGGCCATTGGCCAGTCCATTTTCATTTTAGAAGGTCTATCCTTTGCAAAATATCTTTAAGTTTATTTTTTTCTCTTATATCGATATTCCTAACTCTATCACTTTTTCTGAGGTAAAGAATGCTTCTAGCATAGCATGTTGACATGTTGCACAATATAATTAGGTATACCTTAAATACTATGCGATGGAGTAGCAAAACGTAACGAATCCTAAATGACTGACAGTTCTCTAAAAATACAAAAATTCTAAGAAGTTATTTCCCTACCACACTCATATGGGGTAATCTGAGAAAAACAGCCCATTATCATAAATCTTAAAACCGGAACACTGCGAAAGTAGATGACGCTTGTAGCCCTAAGGACCTCTAAGGATTCAATTACTTTTAGTATTATTTTTTTCATTTGAGTGTATTGTAGCAATATCATGATGTTAAAGCTTAAAAAATAATTGTAGTAAAAAAATATAGCAATAAGTTTCAAATAATAGAAGTTCATGTAATATTTCTGCTATTCTAGGTTCCATGTCGATGTGTGACCCCGTGATAGATGAGCATTTCCGACGCTCACTCGGCGACGACTACATGAACTTATTCAAGAAGAATTCCACCCCAGAAGCTGTTGCACCCGGTCCCAAACCAAACACAAAGGACCGGGCGAGCAGCCCCATACAATTCAAGGCTGAGGAACCGCCGAAACCAGCCAAGATCATCGCGATGGAAGTAGATGACGCTAGTGTCTCTGTCGACGATCATTTCGCTAAAGCACTCGGTGATACCTGGCGGCAAATACAGACATCGCGGCTAAAAGATAACGAAAAGGCCCAAGCTAAGGGAGGCGTGGATGACCACTTCAGCAAGGCGCTAGGAGACACATGGAAGAAGATACAATCGTCAAAAATCAATCTCACAGACGAACCGAAACCGAAAGATCAGACGAAAATAATTTCAAGGAGCGGAGTCGTTATTTAATGAGCAATTCACCACTAGGCGGTTCGGTTTACGGCCTTGTTAAATTTACGAGGCATTTCATGAATCCAACTGGAGTGTCGATAAATTCTCACTTGTTTAACGTAAAGGACGCTAATTTATTAGGGCGGTTCAGTGAAGCCAACTTAATGGCTTTCTCCCTTTTCGAGGTAAAATTAGTGGTTGTTTGATTGTTACTTAAGGGATATTTACATCAAAAATGTATGATAAAATTACCAAAAATATATTTTTAATTATAAAGTTATAATATTACAATCTAAAGCTGTTGTTCAGTAGAATTGATTTGAAGGGGTGTAGATTCAAAACAGTATATTAAGAATAATTTAACAGTGAGAAAATTTAACGTCAAATACACAGTTTTCATTTAGTAATGAACATTTTCTTACCCATTTTTTGGGGATATTGGGTCGACTTTAAGTTTATTTCTAATTTTAGGGGAAAAACAGTCGATGGAGTTGGCAACACTGAATTAAAACGCCTGGTCGCTTCGACGTAAATCCATGACAATTCTGTTACCTTGTTCGGTTTTTAAGAGATTTCTCTTCGATGTAGTCAATTATTAGTCACCAGTACACACTATAAGTTATTACCTCAATTTATGCGCTTTTGCACAATTCACTATTATGTATGTAGATTTAATAATAAGTAATTTAATAAGCCTTGTAAATAATAGATTTATTGATGGGAAATTTTGAATAAATGTTCACTTTATTTGTATGTATTGTACGTATCGATTCTCATTCTGATTTATGTTCCTTTTGAAGTGTTTAGAATGTAAGTTGTAATTTGGTTAAGATAAGGGCATAGTTATAAATAAAACTAAGTTCGAAAATAACAAATTGTTCTCTATTTGTGATTTCTGTTTATATATTTTAATCGCAAGACTTGATACATTTAATAAACTAAATGTTGGAGTGGCTGATTTATGACAAAAATATTAGGAAAGAAGAATCATTACTTATAAGTATTTCATTACCAGGCATAGTAATGTGTCAGAGTTTAAATATTTAGTGTAACTATCCAAAATGAGTCAAACAATTAATGAATATTAATCGATCGAATGATTACCAAGATGAATTGGCAATTGCAGTTCATTACATTAATTGCCGAAAGGGCAAATTCGTCATCAAACCATTACCAAGTTTTATGAGCTGGAATCTCCACTTAAAATGAGAAACGTTTTGGCCAAGTGCGAATTGGTATTTCATATATAATTGAAAACGTTGTAACCTCTCGATTATACATATAAGGTTTTTTTGATATTGTAAGTAAAATTGGAAAAGTTTCATTTTTTTTAAATACCTGCCCATCTGCATGTAAAGCATGATTTCGTAAGCCATCTAATTCGTAATCACCAATATATAGCAATGCGCACTTGCAGAATTCTAATAAGTCCAGAATTTATTTTGTTTTTTAAAATAAAATTCGATATTGTGAAAAAAATATATCTATGCCGCGAATTGTAGTGTTACCTTACAGGTTACAGATGGGTACCTCGCATGGGTCCGAAGTTAATTCTTAGCGATGAACCGTCACTTAAGTTAACGGTGAAACCTTACATGTCAATCGAAAAGAAACTTACATGCCCGTAAATTATATAAAGTTCAAAATGTTTTAAATCTACTAATCCGCACTTGGACAATGTAGACTGATGAGGTAGACTGTTGGTCTAAAAACCTTGGCACTCTGAGAGTAACCCGTGTCCAACAGTGGAATGATGGGTTTGATGTTGATAATACGTGATTAACGGTAGCGTCACACGTGTGGTGTTAACAGAGAAAATGTACATTATTGTAGATATCGGAGAAGTGTAAGTACATATCGGATATGGTATTTTATGTGACTTGAATTTTCAAAGTTTAATGAGACATTGGACACACATTTTTTCAATACTTCGACTGCAGATAGGACTTAGTTGAAGTAATACTTACATTGATAGTAATGTAATCATATTAACTTGTAATATATTGGCCTATATTTTATATTTACCTTTTTGGTTGTGAATCATAATTAATAAAATAGTTCGATTACAGCAACATGTGAACCATATGTAATTACTATATGTTAAAAACACTCATGAACGTCATTTATATATACTATAGGCATACCAACTTATATTTGTACTTTTGAAATGCAACTGAAAATTATTTCATCCCTTAGATATTTGTTATTTCTAAAATTAATATTCCTAGGGTACCAAATAAGTATTTGCTATATGATATTGCCTAAATCTATATAATTGATCAGTTTGTGTGAATAAGAATAAAACTTATTTAGGAACATTTATTTGCTTTTACGATCTCTACCGGATCATACTTATATTGTTTATAAATTGATGCGAATGAGTACAATATTTATTCATGTATATTTAATCGCCTGTCAACATTTAAGGGATAGTTCCAGATTGTAATACTTAGTACTAAGCATATCCATATTTTGATGCGATTTAGTACAATACTTTTTCGTTTATATTTATTTGTCTTTCAAGATTTTTACCGGATCGTACCGGACGACTTGTAATGACTAATCCTATGTCTATATGTGTAGCACGTTGTAAATAATGGTTTTCTATTTATGCACTATAATTACTGGAATAGATGTTATTAAGGTAAATAAAACACAAATCTGTACATCTTGTTTTATTTATTAACTACATAACACTGGTTTTACACAATGTTTTTATACAATACACATTAACATAATTTTCAAAATTTTATACGAAGTTACTTAGATACTTAATATTACGAAATGATGTATCTATTAGGTGTATATTAGAAAATAATTATAACATACACTTATTTCGCCGATAAACGAAAACACAGTTATTAGAGAAATCTACATACTTCAGACCTTTCCATATAACGAGCTTTTATTTAACTTGTTCTGTTAGTATGTCTGAGAGGGTTAAAACTTGCAACTGAATTGTAAACCATTTAACCTTAGGCTTTGGATAAGTGCATTTTACTAATCTAATATCCGAACCGATTAAGTTTACTTTTTTCATATTCGTTTGGTTGGTACTTAGATAATTAAACCAACTTGGTTTAATTATCTAAGGGTTGGAATGACAATTCGTGATTAATTTTGTGACGAAATTACCACGCTTTTATTAGCTTGACCTATATGTATGTATGTAACGGAATCTTTGAACTCTATTTTTACTCACTTTGAACAGTTCGATTAATTTAATTTTGAACAAATGTAAATAACCGATGACAATACACGATTTTAATAATTTTCTCCCATTCTCCTCATCGGAATCTTCAGGAATCAGGATTAACGATTTTCTTTGTGCGATTTTAACGTGGTTTTTAGTTTTTTAACTATAATTATTTTAAATTCATTATGGTGGATGCCTCAAGGTTGCTCATCATATGCATATTAAATAAAAGGGTTTTCTAATATGAGTACTAAAAACAAAATGACGTAATGATAAATTTAAGTTGACGTGAATCTAAGATGGCGAACAATTTTTTTTATTCACTCTCATGATATGAGTGTTGAATGAAAGGATACCTATTGCTGAGACAAATACGAAAAAGCTTGTTTAGAAAAACTTTTTAGATATACCCTTTTAATAAAATGAAGGTAAACCTACTTAAAGTCGATAACAAATGCTTATTTAATGCTGTGCATGATCTGATATTTACATCAGACTAACATATTTTTAAAAGTTTAGAAGATTATCATCTCGTACCTACACTTAGTGGGTGAATGTGATGTAGGATTATTTTCTATTTTGAAAGGGGTCTAGGGACGAAGTAAGAAAATCCATACACAGCAGATTCAGGTGAACTTATTAGGTAAGTACCATTTGCTCTTATTAACATTTTTGGTATAATTGAATTAAATTGGATATGCGTAAGCGTTGCATAGAATAAAAAATGTCGTTTTTGGAGTTTATTGGAGTTTACTCCTTAAGAAACGATTTGAGTTATAAGGCCCGGTACGGAAATTTTATGAGGAGTAAAATCAAGTGTAACACGAAAAGTTGAGGCGTAACGTAGAAAGAGACAAACATATATATCTGTAGGATTGAACGTGTAAAAGAATGAGATGGAATACATTACACAGCGTATCTCATTCTCGGGGTCTCCTCTTTGCGCGATACTTCGTAGTCTCACTGTATAGTTCACTACCTCCAGTCTGAGAGTTGAATGTGTGCGTATGTTTGTACGTGTGTGTTGCGCGCTAGATATGGTACAACTATTGATGCGGTGTTTTCACGATTCATAACTCATGTAACTTCCGAAGTTCACGTATCGTATTTCAGTTACCACAAACCTATAATTACAGTATTTAAGAATGATGTTATAATTCAAAGTGAAAGAAATCAACCATCCTAAAATTGGATTTGTATAAATTGAACACAATTATTACATATTATTATTATTATTTATATTATTTTGTAACATACTTTATGTAATACGCATTATTGAAGTAATATAAATAATCCGAATAATTACAGATATATGTTTGTTTCTCTTATCATTTTAGCAGATGCGTTCATTTACCCTTTTTTTCTATTCGATATATATCATAATTATCGTTCGTAAGGAGTAAACTCCAATCGTGCGTCGTAGCTGACACACACACACTTTTTTTTTTAATGAATCGAATCTATTTCTTATTACTATAATATCATTGTATCAAAAAAAATAACATCAAAAGGTAGTAAAACGTATTATGAATAATCATGTAATTTGTAACTTCTTTAAGCCTTACTAATCGATAAAAATACATATTAAAATAAACTTATCTTATTAGCAACATAGTAACGCTTTAATACATAATTAATAATACCTAAAACTTTCTACTAATAATAATAGGCAGGTAATCATAATTATAAAACGTCCCACTGAAACAAATGTGAAAAGGCCAAGTTTGGTTCTATTTTCGGCACCTGAATGAGTTAGAAGCCGTAGCCGTAGCCCCGTAGCTTAGCTTTAAAATAAAGTAAATGTTACGACATTCTTCAACTGATTTGAGTGAAATAATTTTATGTTATTTCAGTAATAGGCACCGGTAGAATTGATAACTTTTACATTTATTTTTCGTAGGTTAACAATTTTAAAGATTTGTTATATAAGGTACATTTGTAACGCTATCAACCTTACTTAAGCTTTTATTAATAGGTGCATACTTATTATAAAACATATATGTATTAAAATAATTATAGAACTACATTAAAATAGAATATAAAATTGTAAATATTTAGATAAACGTAAACCAAGGTTAACAATAATTGGCATATGTTAATATCTTCAGAACAAAATATGTTAATATCTAATGATATATGTACAACTTATATACTAGTTCTAGGTCTATAACATTTTAGTATTCACAACAGATGGCGCGAGATGAGGCGGGCGATGATTACCCGCTATTCAACTGCAGATCGTCCACGTTCAAGCACTGAATTCGAATGGTGCTAGAGAATTATACACTCTACCCACACACTCGAATGCAGTTGTCAAAACATGGCTCTATTGCTTCTTTCTTCAGAACTCTATCTTCTTTCCATTTCCATCGATCTTCAGTCCCAGCGAAGCCTAACACATAATTTATACATCAATATACCTTAAAGAAATAATTCCAATACATTTTCGACATTTTAAAGTGGACCGGAAGTAGGCGTAGTCTTCCGCCGCCGCCAGTGAAGACTTCACTTTGATAAAATTATATTCTACCTTAGCGGGTAATTGAATTCATACCTCCCCTTTTAGTCGTGCTACGCACATTCTCGGCTCGGCACGTTCGGCACTACCGATTGCTTTCAATCGTATAAGAGTGAATGAGCAAAATGAATTGAAATGCGTGCCGGCTTTACTGTTCGCCTAATAAACCCAAATCGAAAAAGTGCGTAACATTTTCTTGTATTCTACGAAGAATCTTAATCGAATCTAGTGTTGAAGACTCTCAGGTGATTGACCCTTATATTGAACTATTGAAAGGTGCGTACTTTTCGTTATATAAACAGACATTTGCGAATGAAATCAAAATCTGCCACATAAACAACTAAGAAACACGTGCTTCGAGAAAAGGGCGTTGGTCGGATCGACTGTAGAGAGTGATTTATTGCCACGTGAGTGCTATTGGTTGTTCTACAAATCACTGCCCCGATATTCCCAATCCCGAAAAGTCATACGTTGAACGCTTTCATTATTTACGTGGAGCCTAGCCTAACCTGTCCGGCGTATCGATCGCCGCCCGCCACGCTCCACCCTCGCGAACTCAGCGCTCGCTAAATAATACATACTAAATTATGAAAACAAATTGTCCGCCTTACACGGACAGGTATTAATTAAATTTCAGCGGTCACTGGCGCTCAAAGGCCGTATGCTTGAATAAAAAATTAAAAACTCCACATTAACCACGTTTAAGTAACATTTCTGTTTATTCGGAAATAACGTGTAAATATCTTGCCCCTACGATGGGCGGGGCTGAAATATGATTACCTATATGATCAATACACTGTATACAGAAGATTAGAATACATAAGCATAATGCCTGCGTAGCAATGTGCTAAGGCTGGAACAATCGCGTTACGTATTCATTGAAAATGTTGTATTCAATTCAGCCCCTATCTTGAATTTTTAAATTTAAAGGCAATGTAGAAGGTATTGATATTCATGAGCGTCTTAGTAGTAAAAGAATGAACCTTTTCTGAATAAAAAGATCGTTGAGTTAAGAAGATAAAGCGCTTATTTTAATTTGACATGACATTAATTTTGCAAATAGGTAATACTTACGCTACTTGCTTTACACTTAGATAATAAATACGAACGTTACATACATTTTACTCCGTACTTCTTTTGAGAATTTCTGCACGAAAGTTACCGTGTAAATATGGTTGGCATAATGCAAATACTGGCTGGTATAAAGATACACTTAACACGTAAGCATTTCTAGAACAATTGCCAGCGACCTATATGCGTATTTCATGTCTGCTGTTTTAACGCGATTATAAACTACTTTTGTAGAACGTCTAAGTATTGTTCAGTGAATTTACGTAACTAAAGAGTCAGAGATGAGAATAAGGCGCAAGCTATGTAGGACATTGTCCGGAATAGTACAAGTAATACGGAGTAAATATTATCCCTAGCCGGCGACTATTCACTCTTTATGTACGCCGACTGGGCAGATATAGTTCCACCGAATTCATATTCTTTGTTGAAATAATGTTTTTTACTGGAGTTTGGAGGGTGGTAGTTTAGTTGATAAAATATTCAGTTTAGTTGATTTGATTGCTACTAATTGTAACTACTTAATTGAGAACTGTCTTTCCATTTGATTATGTTCCATATTACGTTGTGAATAATGACAAAACAGCGTAAGCGAACAGAATTTAAAGCAATATTGATTTTTATAACAATTTATATAAATAGACTTGGGTATATTGTTATTGTTATTTATTGAATTCTATAGATATCACAAATTATGAAGTAACTCTATTGAAAATAGCTCATCAACAACCCATTACTGTCCCACTGCTGGGCACGGGTCTCCTCTTATAGTTCCCAAAATAGTTGTTTTAGTAAAAATGTCGATTAAAACCAATATTTCGGATGTTAATAAAAATCCTTGTAAATCCCAAACACGAGCCGATTTGAGACGTCACAAATGAAGAGTAGGGTAACAACATCGGGTAAACTGAACCAGGATTTGAACACGCACTGATACTAAACCGTGGTTTGCAGTAAGTTACTGAGTAACGAACACAACAGAGATGAGACTGATGTTTCTCCAGCGGGAATACCTATTTAAGGCAAACAGTTGTTCCACGCGAAGGCACCGGGACAATTAGCTAGGTGCATCCTGTCACGAGCTACCGCATCCCAGACAAAGACTGTAAGGGGATACTTCCTCTAACAATGCTTCTATTGGGATCTGGGGACGCCTTACCGCTGTGCTCGTCAGAGAATCCTGCTAAGTGAATATTTTTGTAGCGAGCGATAATAAGGCGTTAGTATGCATTTTTGCTACATATTTGTGTTTTTGTTCCAAAGAATAAAATTGAGTCTTCTGACGATTGCAACCTAAATGTAACATTTCAATAGACTACAAGTCTAGATGCTTATTTTATTTTGATCTAAACCCACGTTTCCCAACCTGTGGTCCGCGGACCCTTGGGGGTCCGCGAGTATATGTATGGGGGTCCGCGGTGTCATCTCTGGACCATACATAAATCACTCTTTAAATGCAATAGGGTCGCAAAACGAAAAATCAGCAAATTAGTTTTATTAGAAAAATGTGATCTAAGCACACGGTATTTTTAAAAATTAAAAAAGATGCATCCAATGATGTATAACACTATTATTAATCTATAAAAAAAAGGAAACATACATAAATTGTTTTTTCAAATTTTGTTTTGGCTCTCCTGTAAAAAAATGATATTTGGGATTGCGTTTTTTCGCTGTTTATTTTATCAAGGGGGTCCGTGAAAACTGTGCTTGACTTCCTAAGGGTCCGTGGACTGAAAAAGGCTGGATAACGCTGATCTAAACAAAACCAGGTATGACCAATTATATATAGTTTTTATATATCATTGAGTTGGACCATGTACTTGCCCGGTGTAAAACTACGTCTTATTTTTTCTTAGAGTAATTCAGGTAAATCACGACAATATCTAGGATATTTTATGCGATTTTGATTACATAAATAAATAATTAACGTATTATTAATTCATTTTCATATGTCATTCATTGAATTAAAATTTGAATAATAATGTATACGTAGGTAAACACCAAATAATTGCGTACATTTCTCAAACATTACGGGAATGCTGCCTTAAATTAATTTGTAGACGACAATTCCAAAATGTAATTCTTTTGCGAATAAATCTACGATTCGATTCCGGCGAAATTGAATTTTCTTAATTAGGTAACAATCAATTGGGCAACCCTCAAATTACATTCGTCGATAAGTGGGTAGGTAAGCAAATAAATTGGTAGATGAAAAGAATATACTTGTCGTAAGTACTTTTTATATTAGCAATCAACCTATGATTGTTGTGTGGGTGAGTGATTTAATTTCCTTCAAAGCATAGCACAAAATATTAAATAGGTATAGTCCGTGTAAAACTGCTAGTCCACTCTGAATACAGAAAAGAATCGCGTCGCCATAGCGAATTGTATGACTACACCTGCTCGCAACAACTTAAGAGCGGACTAGCAGTTTGGCGGGGACTATACGTGTTAACTAGGACATTAGGTATATGGGAAAATTACAAAACCAACACAATACAAGACATATACACAATAGGGACAACCATTATCAAAGATAGTCCTTGGTGCCTTGATAGTAAAGATCATAGACATAGTATTCAGGACACAGTAAATCTAGGTCAGACACGATGGCTGAAGGCAATTGCCTAGTCATCTATTATTTCATGATTTGAACATTTATCTCGTTTGTGTTGAACTACGAGAACATGTAGGGATATTCACAATTTGAGGTTTAGGCGCATTAGGCCCCTTTATACCTTTTCTTGTTTTTTCTTTTCGAGGGGAAACCTTCAAATGGTACCCGACGACGTGGGAGCGACGCCGGGTTCTGCCCTGGAGGAGCGTTCGCTCCTCCCACAACATCTGGTGATTACGACGGTATGCGACCACACATACAGCCGTCCTTCCCGGGGTAGCATACTGGACGGTTCGAGCTCCCACTCTTGCCGCCCGCAACCCCGGAAGCCCCCTTTTAGTCGCCTCTTACGACAGGCAAGGGATACTGTAGCCCTATTCTAGTCCCGGGACTACATGCCTATAAGGAATTCTTAAGTCGTATCTTGTACGGCTTAGGCATTGTAAGAAATTATTCACACTTTTTTGCCTTTGTGAGCTAAACATATTATGTTTTCTCAAAATAAGATACTATACTTGCAAGCAGGTGGTTAGGAATGAAGGAAAGCTTTATTGAACTTAGAAATGTGAAAATGGGATTTAATAAACACGAAATAAATACATCCAGCAGCAAATTTCGTTTAATCTGATACCTTCTTTCTATAATTTAGTCCTTATTTTATAGAATTTTCGGCTTTTCTTGTTAAACTTTTATCAAAAACACTATAGGTGCCGGTTGTGACGTAATTAAATATTTTCATATCTTCTCTATCTTTTTATGTTATTTTTCTATCTGTCTCTTAATCTAATTTATACTACTTCTGATTTATACTACTACTAATCTAAAATCCTTTCATATTTTAAAATAGTTTCCACATTACATTTTAATTCATTCGCGTTAGTAATTTTAAAAATAATTTCATGTAACGTCAAGAAGTTTATTGCACCTTCCGTATCACAATGTGTCACATTTTATGGACCCCTCCCTTCATAAAGATGTGATATGAATTTATGGATAAGCTTGTATACCTATTATTACCTATGTAGATATTGCAGAGAAAAAGTATTACACAGACATGACTGGTCGCGTGGCACTGAGGTCACCATTCTGCTTTAATACGGCATGATCCAGGGTTCAATCATCCGAGTTTGAGTTCAAATTGAGATTCATCTTGTTTATCTGGGTGTTTGTATTTGTCAATACCACAGGTGACACAGGGAAATCTATCATAAGAAGATATTAGTACAAAGCGTTATTTGTCTACAATAAATAAACGTTCGCGCAGTGGTCGAAAATCGGCCATGTTCATTGGTATAAAGAAGATATTTTATTGATAACACAAAGTTCGTCAATACCTGGAAAGAAAATCGGTTTACGTACAAAAGACAAAAATATTCTCAAGAGTTTTGTATTAGCCCATTAGGTATATCATATGATATACGAGAGAGAGAAAAATCCTAACTGTTATGTCTTAGCCTAGCTATATCATATGAACAGAATGCAGAAATAACAAAATATATTTTATTGCAACATTTCTCAATCGTAACTGCACCTTGTCACTTGATGCTAGCACAGGGGATCTAGTTGCGTTGAAACCACCGTGTGCCGTGAATAGAAATTGTATACCGTCGTGTTACCATTCAATACGTAAGGCGTGGAGAAATACGGCGCCACGCTGGGCCTCTATTAATTGTCTCTCAATAGACACAAGTATCTAATTCTACTGCACTACATAGTACCTATTTGCAGTGTTGCGTCGATATAATAGGTACATTGAACGGTCTTTACTTTACTAATATTTAAAATTTGTAATATGTTCGAGCGTCTGCCCGTTTGAATTGTTAGCTAATTTTTTCGGAGAAATCATAAATATTTTTTAAAGTAAAAAGTACTTTCCTCCACGCCTTGTAATTTTCATGTACCTACTTAAGCGTAAAATCCCCATTTAAATCGATTTTCAAACCAAGTTTACATGTTTTAGTAACATACAAACAAGCATAAGAATCTAAAAATCCCCCTGATGCAATTTAAAAATTTTAGTCTTCACCAACCCAGAAGAACACGTTGGGCTTTATATACAACGGGATTATCTTATTTGAAAAAAATAAAAATATATTAAGCACATTTTATACAAGCATTATAAGTGTCATGTGAACGTTAGCAAAAAGATATAATACCTGATTATGATACCAACTAAGTATATTTTTTACCGACTTTCAAAAGAAAAAGGGTTCGTAAATGAAAGACTTAGTCTTTCATTTACGAACTATACCTACTTAGTACCTAAGTCATATTGCAGGTAAGTAATACTTTGTATACAACCTACTCATACATTATTGCCTGCAAAAGTACTGAATAGCTTAGGGACGATGAATCTACCAACATTTTATTAAATTCCCCTTATTACGTAGAAGTAGGAGATGGCGGCGGCACAAAATTGATCTTTCATAAAGAACCGACACGAATTATAGCAGAACGTTTTGCGGGAAAAAGTAAATTTACCGACGTAACAAAAGTAACACAAATTACATTTATTTCTTCGAATCACTCGGTAAATAGGTCGCTGAAACTCGAACAAGGAATGGAACGGCTATTTAATAAAGTACATGTCTAAGTCAGCGAAAGTAGGTGTTCTGTTTTCGAGAAGTTTGTTCGCGAAACGGAATATACGCCACTTGCCTACTCCTTGCGTCGTCACAGCGTCTGTTTATTAAAGTCCTACAAGTCCTCCCATTGCATTCAGCAAAGTTTAATTTTATTTTCAAGAAGCCTTTTGATGTCGGGAAACGAGATCTGCGCCATTTTATGATATCGCGTTCCACAATAATTGTAAGTTTTGTGGTGGAAATCTTTGTAGTGTAACTGCGGCCTTACAGTAGCTATGTAACAATGTTCCCGTTTAAAGCAAATAGCGACGCCTTCGTCGTAATTGACTTTATCGACTTCATTTAGAACTCCTGCTCTACCTAGACGGTTAAATGTCAATAGACATTAACTGTGGAGATTAAGCTATAAGTTACAGTTAGCAAATTGTCTACTTTTATAAAAATTTATTACTACTTTAGGTGAGTAATCTTTCAACCTAATTTGGCTTTAAGTGCATAGAGGGTTCTATATAATTTAGAATTAATGAAACCTCAGACAAGACAACAACTTGCTAACGTTAGTTGAAAGTTGATACCTTAATTAAGCCTCGAGGAAGTTACCTTAGAGCTTATTTCACAATATTCCAGGAAGATCTCTTCGACAAAATTAGTGGCAAGTTTGTGGTCAAGTATGTAAGTCTATTCAAGTTGCCACTCGAATGCTTAACAACTCGATAGGCAAACAGATCTTCGCCGGGACAAAGAACAGGAACAATGGGTCCCTTAGTAAATATCCTTTATCGTGCCTACGTCCGCATCCCAACCGAGCATCGCACGAGGGTTGACAGATACAACAACTAAGATAAGATGTAAAACATAATCTAATTAATGTGTTATTAGGTTATTACACATCAAAGAAAATGTTATATTAGGTACATTATTGTGATTTTCTTCTGCTGCTTCAATTATGTCGGAATTATCTTTATTATTATTTCTTCCACTTTAGCGTTGCTGTGCTACTTTAGTTAATTAATTGCTAAGTTAGGATATGCCCATTCATAGATTAAGTAATTCCTCGAGTTTACCGCTTCTATCCTTTTTTATTTGTTTTCAGGAGTATGAACGCAGTTATTAACTGTGAGTAGGACTCTAGATATCTTAGATTTGGTGCCAAGTGTTCATATGGTGAATGTCGGTTTACAAATTCCACTACTTAAATAATTATCAAAACTTATTATCTCTACTAATTGTCTGCTCAAAGATAAGTGGATATCTGTACCTACAGTCGTTTTAGTGGGTGACTTAGGAAAACCTATAACAAATAATAACCCAACATTTTTCTGAATTACTATAACTATTTCCAGCCGCGATAAGTTTTTCTTTCTTTTGTTTATTAGGACTGTGGTTTGGGACTTCAGAGCTCGCCAACCCTACTTTTACTGCTTCCTAAATGTACTGGGCGTCTTCTTAATTACTTTTAGTTGTGGAGATAGTTTCGACGATTGAATTACCAAATTATCCCTCTGAGAATTTGTACGCCAGGACAGTATAATCATTTTTTACCAGACACTGCTACATATATATTTGAATGTTATCTAGTAGTAAAGTTCATTATTCCTACTATATTTCTTGTAGTGCTTAAAGTGTTTTTATAGGATGGACGTCTATAATCAACCCCAGAGAGGATTATTAAATTATAAAATATCCCTCTGAGAATTTGTCAGGACAATATAATCATTTCTTACCAGACACTATATTATGTTTATCCTATGTTATTTCTCCTATGTTTAAGATAGTGCCTTATGTGTTCTTTATACTATAGAAATAGACCACAGCACGGTGGACGTCTATGATCAACCCTAGGATCGGATAACGGATAACATCTCCATCTAACAGATGCGCTGCTACTTTTGAGGTCTAAGCTGGTAAACCAAAACATTGCGTTCATTCTGTAGGTATAAGACACAAATAGGTATGGTGGTGGTGCTTCAGAAGTCCATCTGCAAATAGTTCTACCTCCTTTATATATGTTATAATCTAAAAAGTATCCAGACATACCTAGGACTCTACAATTTTAATGTAAATATACCAGCAGAATTTAGGACTGTGGTAAAGACATATAAATATTTAAATATATAAAGAAAATAATAGATATTAAATATTTAATATTCTATTCTGAAGTTTGCTTTTTCAAACAAATTTACAATTGATATTACAAAAGCCGCCACAGTATACCTAATTATAAAGGGTTCTAATACCTTAAAATATTTTATTTAATTCGCTTTAGTACTGTTTTTGTTTTCGTTTTTCTTGTAAAGAGTATTCTACCTATTCTAACAAATATGTTTACTACAAGTACGTATCCTAGCCAGCAATAAATAATAATTGAGACAATTAAAGAGGTCGAAACAATAACAAACTAGGAGACGTGTCCCTTTTAAAGTATTTTTATAATATGTTTGCTTTCTACTGTTTTTGTTTCTTTTTAATACTAGATCATTTTCAGATCATATCTAGATCAGTGTAATTATTGATCAAGCTTCTATTAAACGGTAAAACTAGTAAGCGAGCATACATTCCATTTTATAATAAGTAGTCAACGTAACATGAGTTTTCAAAACATCCCACAATTTTACGTTACGTTTACACAATCCAATATTGTGTTCCGTTTGCTTCAATAGACTGAGTAAACGTAACAATAAGTAAGTGCTTAAGTCTTTCTGTCTGAATCTAATGTTCACAAAAGGGAGAGACAAAACATAAATGGCTATTTTGTCAATTTAGACATTCAATGTTACGTTACTGACACTATAGTTCTGATACAATCCGCTAGGGGCGCTGATTGGAATTTGTATGGGCATATACGTAAACAAATACCAAAACAGTTATATTTGTCAAAACGTAAAAACTCATGGTAGGGGTACCTACTAGTCACTATCGCGCCATTACAGAACCAGGGGATCTACATAAAGCCAATTACAGGATATGTAGTCACTCCTGAGGACTAAGTTGGATCATATAAATCAGCCGACATCCAGGGAAACGTAATAACCATTTCACGCTAGAAATAGATGTTGCTATGGTATCTCCTCGGTTTGACTGTAGGTACCTACTCTTTAAAGCATTTTTCAAAAAATAAGTTCGTTCTTTCTAAATTACAATTTTAAAACATATGTACAATAACGATAGTAAAAACATTTTGGTATTCATTTATCTCATAAAAGAATTTTCATGTTTTTATACGACTTAGCTATCCATCTCAATAGAATGAACAATTTGTGGCGACCTCCCGCTACTCGTCAAGAGATGGCGCCACGAGTATTCTGAATCACGCTATCGAAGTATTCTAAGTATATGGCATATATACAAGTTCCGAACTGAGACTGTCGGAGCATGGCCGCTCCCCGGGCATGATCACCTAGCCCGGCGGGAGATCTCCCTTTGCCAAAGTGGTGACCCCTGACAAGAATACGTCCCTTCTGACCCTCATCGATGGTGGCAACCTCACTCCCTGGATGGACTGCACCCTCACATCACCAGTTCAGCTGTCCATCAGGTTCATCGCAGCGCACGAAGACACGCTTCCTGATCCTGATCCAGCTACTCTCCGGTACTTCACGGACGGCTTGAGTAGCCATTACTCGCCCTCCTCACTTCGCTCCAACCTCAAGGCCTTGGTTCTCCCTCACATCTCGACTCACCGCAGACAGAGGGCGTTCCGAGGCGCTTGTAAGCTTAGGCGAAGATTTCACAAGTACGGAAAACCGAAATCAACTGGTATCGACCTCCGGTCTGAGCAGGGGGTGATGTGGCGACCTCCCGCTACTCGTCAAGAGATGGCGCCACGAGTATTCTGAATCACGCTATCGAAGTATTCTAAGTATATGGCATATATACAAGTTCCGAACTGAGACTGTCGGAGCACGGCCGCTCCCCGGGCATGATCACCTAGCCCGGCGGGAGATCTCCCTTTGCCAAAAATTTATTTGGGAACAAAGAATAACTAAGTTCGCGTGCCTTATGTATGATATATTTGACCTCTTTTATATTATTTCATGTTTACTACGTCCTCTACCAAATTGGAAGATATTTCTTTATTTGGTTAGTAGATAAACAACAAAAGCTAATATTTTAAGCTTAGTAAGAGATTATTGTTAAAATGTAACAATGTGTCACGAAAATGTTCAACCATGGTAATATTTAAAGAAATACGATATGTATTGTTTAGAGAAATACCTAATAAAATTGTGTGATGGGAAAGGATAGCCGTTTTTAAATAAAATCAAAAGGAAAAGCGTAAAAAGTATTTTTAATTCACCTTTTGTGTAGTGCCTACTAAAATAAGAAATTAATCAAGAAATTTTGGAAGGGTACTAGGTATATAATCGGTAATACATACTGTATGGTAAATTCTAATGATAAGGCACAATTTCCAGACAATTAACATAAAAGTAATTCTAAAGTACAGTAAGAGTAGGTACAATTACGAAGCATTTCGTGTAACTCTGCTACTCATTGTCCGTTAGTATTATTATCAAAGTGTATTGTTTTCTAAAACAACATTAGGAAAACATTGCGGTTCTTATCTCTTGTTTGTGGACAGAATACCGGTCGTTGCGTCCGGAAATAACGGTCAGATGTCTCAAGGCGGAAAACTAAAAAGATTGGTGCACACTGCTTAGTAATTTCCGGTCAATTCCTCATTCCATATAAGATATTATCTATATATCAACGTGTATTGGCCCTAGTATAGTGTGATATTAAGAATAAGGCGTATGTTAGTCAATACACTGGATATTTGGACTCAGATTTATGGCTACACTCGATGTGTAAAAAACGTTTTTGTTAGGTATACTGAGATAATTTAAAAGGTAAAAGAAACAATAATGACTAACAATTATGGAGAAAAAAAATTAAGTACTTGTATCGTGATATAGGTATAGTAGATTTTATACAAACTTATAATTAAACAATCTTCATAAGTAAAAATCATCGAGATATTTGACACAGTTACGAAAACATAGATATGTGAGTTTATATTTTTGATTGCAATATAAATGCATGACTTATATTTACCGGAGCGAAACCGGTACAAAACCGGAGCGTGTGAACGTGCCCTAAAATGATAGCTCTTTACACAAAGCTCCATGTTTCTTGTCTATCTACCCTCTACCTTTACAGTGTAATTCTGGAGAATAAGCATTGAGTTATATAACGGACAATAGATGGAAACAAAGGTACAGTTTCAAAGAAACGGAATTTAAACAAGTCAAGTTCCTCAATCCTCTTAACAAACAGGATAATGGTAGGAGCGTTTTGTAAGCCGAATGCGTAATTAATGGCTTGTTCATGTTTGCCAGTAAATCCTGCCTTTTGTTTGATATCCCCACTTCACATGATAGATGAACTTTGCGAACAACCCGTTCGCGGAAAACCTGTGGATTATGACAATTTCATAAATTCATGACTTTGGAATTGATTTTATGTAACGGACGGATTTTGTTGGTGAGTATGTGTGACTTAAAAATTCTACATGTAATTTACTCAAATATATAATTTTCTTTTTATTTATTCAAAGTTAACCTACATGGACTCTAAAGAAGGCCGACCGAGATCGCATTGACGCTTTCGAAATGTGGTGCTGGAGGAAAATGTTGCATATTCCCTGAACTGCATTCCGCACCAACAACTCCATCCTTCGAGAGCTCAATGTGCATACCAGACTCTCTTCCATATGTCTACGAAGAGTACTGGAGTTTTATGGTCATATTGCAAGAAAAGATGGAAACAAGCTGGAACAGCTAACGGTTACTGGAAAGGTGGACGGTAAGCGCCCGAGAGGCCGTAGTCCGATAAGATGGTCGAACCAAATCCGTGCGACACTCGACACGAACCTGCACGAGGTTCTTCACGTAGCAAAGGATAGGCGTAGATGGCGTGACATCATCCATGGAAAAATGACTCCATCACGGGGGGATCACGACTCTCATTAATGAGGAATACGACACGAAGAAGAGGAACCTACATGTTTATAATTTTTCGCACAAATATCTTATTTAAAAGTCTGACCCAAAAGAAGACTGAAACCAATTTATTCTGAAAATAAAATTTGATCCACTTTATTTAGTGCCAGACGATTGAACCTCTAACAATGTTAATTAATTATAAATTTTGAAACCTTTCGAAGAAAACGATTTGAAACCAGCAGCAAATATTTACTTTCAATATTATTCCTTAGCAAGTTTATAGATTTTGTAAAGTTAAATAACGGTGACGACTGATGAAATTGAAAACACAATTTGTACTGTAAATGTTTGATACTTATTACACAACCATTAATTGAAGGTGGTAGAATCCTTTGTGGTTCGACTGCGGCGGCACTACCGCCACACCTATTTCTGCCTAATAGCAGCAGTGTTAGGCGCTGCTGTGTTCCGTTTTAAAGGGTGTGGTAAGGGAGACATACTTTTCCGAGCCGTTCCAGCTTAGTTCTCAGGAATAGCGGCGCATCTGTGGCCGACCTCAGATAGGAATATGTAATCCTATCTGTGGTTGATCACAGATGTCCATGGGCGGCAGTAGCCACTTACCATCAGGTGGACTGCATGCTCGTCTGTTACTCCTATATTATAGAAAAAGGAATTAAACAGAAGAGTACAATATCTACGAAATAAATAAAAAGTAGGTATAAATGTATTTATTCTAAATAATTGTACATTAACCTAGTATTGTATAATCGTTTAGGGCGTCTACTTATTACGTATGCCGTGCTCGCCTATAACTGTGAGACACGACGTTTTATTATCTGCATTTTATCTTTGTAAATTGTTATTGTGTTTTTTGCGTTGGTGAGCCTCAATTAAATAAATAAATATTTCGTTTAAAACGAAGTAGAAAATGTCTATTCCACTTTCATCACCTGGGTGATAATTTTCCACTCATTAGTGCAGTTTGATTACCTGGCACATGGGTGTTCATAGGCAACTTCAAAAAATATAATGACTTAACTTCGGACTACAGGCCCATCGATCGAGAGGCCGAGTTTAAACCTATCACTATCACTGCTTTAAAATAAATACATCATCAACGCATTACTGTCCCATTGCTGATCCACCATACGGGTCTCTTCTCAGAATGAGAAGGATTAGGCTATAGCCCACCGCGCTGGCCAAGTGCGAATTGGTACACTTCACATAACTTTGAAAACATTTATTTTATTTAACATTTCTCAGGTGTGCTGATTGCCTCGCGATGTTTTTCTTCACCTTTAAAATAGTTTTTAATACGCGTATAACTTTGAAAAATCAGAGCCTGAGATTTTAACTTCGGATCCCTCGATCGAGAGTCCTAGTTTCAAGAACTAGGCTATCACTGCTGTATAATAAATTAACAAATATAGTAAAACATAATTCTGAATGGAACATGCAAGTTGAACATACTCGGCGTGAAAGCGTAATGGGCCGTATGAATACACCCCTTATCGACTGGCCGCGGCGCGTGACCTAGTAAACCTGCTAAAAATAATACGGAAAAAAGCCTCATGTGTACTTGCTCGTGTACCAAATTGATAAATTTTATAAAGCGCATTAGTGAAGTTAGGCAGAACAGTATTTTTAGGGCAATTAAATATCATTCAATTCATCAATTTGTCAAATTTTTGTTGGGTTGTTTACCATTTGACACTGCAGTGCTCAAAATTTGATATACTGTTATATCTTTCAAAAAAAAAACTACAAAAAAAAACCGAAATAAAATTGAGTCATCGATATAAACTGTTAATTCAAAACACATTTTTACCATTTTTTTCATTTCACAGTCAGTTATATTTTTACGTTCTGTTTTTACCTCTTCCGTGTAAACGCACAGATAACTTTTTTCTTTTCTTTATTATTTCTGTTATCTTTTCTTATTAATTTAGAGCAAACTGTTGCATGAATATACTGATATCGTGCTGATTTCCATACAATTACGCTCTCCAGAGTCCCATTCTCCTGGTTACGTAAGCCATCTGAAGCTCGGTCTATTGTTCCCTCATTTGCCTACAAATAAGAGGCGTATTTAAAACAAAAATACTGTTTTTGTAAATATAGGACGTGTTATTATACGTAATTGTTCATTTTATGGAGTGTTATTACTCCTTGGTAATTTATTTCAGTCACATTCTATTTATTAAGGTAGAGACTACTATGTGGATCGATTCGGGAAGCACCGTACACATTACATATTTCTGTTTAATAATATCATTTTCAAGCGCTACTGTGTTCTGGTTCGAAAAGTGTAATAACTAAGGTATGGCGAATTCCTTGCACTTATACGAGGGATTTTAGTTTAACACTCAAACCAACCAACCTGGGGCTGGGTAGGAGTCTAATTCTATCAAGGATTGGTCACAGATGTCCATGGAGGCAGTAGCCGTTTATCATCAGGCGGACTGCTTGCTCATTTACTACATCTTTGTAACATAATAGAAGGCTTAGATAAATACGCTTATCTATAAACCATTATTAAATGAAGATTTAAGGTGATGACCTGTATTCATTCATTCTTTCATTCATGTCTTTATTGATCTTGGTGCGTTCCAGATTAATCCGTAAAATACCATTAACTTCTTACGTAAGTATTTGGTATTAGATCAAGTTAAAAAAATTACACAATTTAATAAATCGGCAAGATCTTTTCATGAAATAATAATTAAGTGTCATAGGATCAAAAGAAAAAAGAGAGTTTCAATATTTTCCTTTTACCTACCTGAATTTATTCAATTTGGCACATCTTGAAGAAATCTAAATTTAATAACATCAAATCTACGGCGAAACGACCTACACTCGAAACTTGAAAGCTTTGATGGGTTTCATACAACGATGAAGTAGCAGAATAGACTCCTAATGAAATACGTATACTTTTTGGTTCTACATCACTTATATTGAAGACGTTACACATGCTAATGGAGTATTTGTTTAGATTCATAAGCGAGAAATCCAAATTATTCAGCATTTGCGATGTCTTACCACTAGATACATACCGCAGTATATACCGCAGCATTTTACATACAGAGATTTTGTAGTTGTAGTCAGTTGGAACGTATTTATCATTCAATGTATTAGCATTCCAAATAAGAACCGAACAGCTTTACACTATTGCAGTTTAATCTACACAGTTATATCGGGAGTCTATTTATTTACATCGTCTTTGCTTCCATATACCTATTAATAAAAATGTGTTATCCTCTTGGTTTCATTACGACATTAAAAAAAATGGAAATCTGTATTCAATTAATTCTTAACGCAGAGTAGCAATATTTTATAACTTGGACTGCAAAATAAGTATCAAATTTAAATGAAGTTTACTTATAAGCTACTTTGCAGCATTTTAAACTTTTATAATGGAAACCTTTAAGAGCTCTTTTGGAAGTTAGCATTAGCTACCAGAGAACGTTAAAATTATTTAAAATATGCTTCCTTGCGCAATTTGCATTCTGTAGGTTTTGTCATTTTCTAAACAGGATCTTTAGTTATTTGTTTTGGGATAAAAAATGTTAAGATAGAATTTTCTATTTTCATGCAAATTCCTTCAAAATGAACCATTTGTAAGATTAGCCCAAAAAAGAAGCATAATACGAATATTTCATAGTAAAACATAACTATAGAAGTATTAGTAAGATTATTGAATTGGTTGGGGCGCATAATTCTAAATTAAATAAAATCCAACTACAAAAGTGACTAAAATATTATTATTCATAAAGAGGGTAAGTAATAAAAATATGATATGATCGTTTATGGGGTGATAACCACGACACAATTTGATTTTATGCAACTGTTTAAGGCAACGCAAATCGATCTGTGAACGAAAGCGAAAAACCTAGAAATGACAACGTGAGGATTTTTTTGGAGTTGGTTAAAAAGACAGAACTATATAACAGTACTCCAGGAAACCAAATCTACTTACGTAAACGTAACTCATATGGATTAAGGATTACAAACCATGACAATGTAATCTGTATCTGAAACAAAGAGATTAAGTAGTTAGTACATAGGTTACAGAATGGAATTTGAAAAGATTTTCTAATAAAAAAAATCATATCGGTTTATGGATGTTTCATGTCGGATTAAATGGCGTTTAACAGATATTTCAGAACCACTCATAACCAATTGGTAATAAGTCATGATTGACACTCCCCATGTCCGATCTATTAAGACTCTAGAATTTAATGTATTTGTTCTAAAATAGTTTATAGAAAAGATAAAGATAGATAGATAGAAGCAAAATATATGTTTAAAAGTAATAATTTATTCTTTTGTGGTAATTCAAAAACGACCAAAAAATCGTACATGGGTATCCATGATGTTTGTTCTCGTGAAGTATTACGATAATACCTTCTTACTGCTATATGTGTCATGTACGAGGTGCTTACCAATAGGAAATCGGAAGGCAGCTCGTGAAATATTTACTCGTTCTGATTTAGACGTACGTTGCCGTAGGGTTGCCAGATTATTATAAATAATTTATATTAAATTATTATTTATAACTTATTTTCACTCGCTTGTACATGTACATTCTCCTTTTTTTCAATACTCCTTAACAATCCTATGAGTAATAAAGAAATTAGGTTAATTCTTGTATTGCAATAATATATAAAAATCAGGACCGTTCTTAGTCATCTGCTATGGTTTCAAAATTTTAAGTTAACTAGCATACTGTAAATTATAAAATTCATACACAAACATTTGTTCATATAGAGATTCAATTTCATTCCGTTTCGTTCATGTTTACTTGTTTACGGTTTTTCTCCCCAATGAATATATACCAACATACCCCTTAGTAAATAGGTTAACGGTAAACAAACCAATCGTCTCAATTTGCCGCAGTCACTTTTCTATATAAGCCGGATTGCCAGCCATTTTTCTAATTAAATAAAATCTATTTAGAATTTTATTCATAACGTTAATGGATTTAACCCGACAGAACTTTAAGGTGGTAGAACCCTATGTTGTTCAATAACAGCAGTATTAAGCGCTGCTATGTTCTGGTTTGTAGGGTGTGGTAAGGGAGATGTACCTTTCCGAGGCGGTTCCAACTTAGTCTATCTGGGGCTGATTACAGATGTCCATGAGCGTGAGTAGCCTCTTACAGTCAGGTGGTCTGCATGCTCGCCTGCTATTCCTATATTATAAAAAAACTCGGTAGGCTCAGAGCCAGTGAAAATAACAATATAACAAATTGTATATTTGTATTCATGTGCTACAAAGAAAAAGGGATTTTCCTTTCCAATCTGGCAATCCTCCGGCCGTTGCTACAGCGTAGAGCTTGGTGGAAATGATATTTATCGTTTTCCGTTCCTAGTCAATCGTTCACAATAGAATTTTATTACAGGCAAAATATGTATATGTATCGTATTTTAGATGAAATCAGCTATATACAAAATGTTTACGCGAACAAATTGTGTAGGTATTATTTACTTATGTAATATTTATTTCTAAAAGATAATACTTATGTAATAAGAATAACATACGTTAATATTACCTTTTTGAAATATTTTACGACATTATATTTTTAGGTTATATTTTTGTGTAAAATTAAAAAGTTAAGTATTTATTGCGGAGGGTATTCTAACTTTTTTGACAACTCTAGATATTTTCGGAGTAAAAAGTGACAGCCGTTAATTTCTATAAAGTACTTTTTAATTATGTCTTCACGTGACAGTAGCTTTAAATCATTTCATGCGTTTTAACGCATGATGATATAATATGAGATAATCCAATCAGTTATTTTTTTTTATGATACAAATTTGATTTTCCAACCGCCGTAATAACATTATTTTGTGTCTGTATTCATAATGTTTCGAACAAACGTAGTTTCGTTTTGTTATTTAGTTATTTACGCTTAGATTCATCCCACTATCATACAATTTGGATCCGCTCACGTTCCGATCTGATTCAATATAATCCAATACAATCTAACAACGCTTTACTCTCATACCCTTTAAACCTTCTGGCGTCCACAGTGCTATACATATCTGTGTAGTATATAAAGTATACTAGGTAAATATATACAATGACGGAACATTCAGTCTATCTAGCTGCCTTCTAATGATCGAAATTTGTCAATTTATAGGACTGTCAAATGTCTATATTCGGTGGACTAAACATCAGATGGATTGATGCGCTAAAGTTATTTATAACTATGAATCTGTGATTAACAGATAATGTTTGTATGTATGACTGAGTGTGCGTTTGTGCATGCTTGTACGCGTGCGCATGTATATGTATGTTTGATTGTGCGTTTGTATGCATGCGTGGTTGTTTGTTTGTATTGGTATATTGCACAAAATATGAATCGAAGGAAAATACAAAATAATAATATTAGCGTAGCGGAGTCGCGATACACTGACATTGCTACGTCTGTTTCGGTTCAATTATTTGCGAGAACATAAATTTCGTCTGACGTCTATTCGTTTCTGATCCGAATTTGTGTCTTCTTATTTATTCGCGTTAAGGGACATTACTATGCATTAAAACAAAACAAAATCCCATACACAGGAATACGTAACATTAATTGGACTTCTTTTAGTATTAAAGCAATTCTAGAAACATTTAGGTCTCGAGAGAGGAAGCCTAGATATCTGAGCTAACGATGCCATCTTGTTGAAAGATACCCACTTTATAGATATCGCGTTTCCTTCCTCACCTTTGTAAAAGACGCAGCAATGGATCGGAATATCGGAGAAATGTGCCCTCATATTTTCAATGGAAAATTTTCACACAGTAACATTTCTAGTACTGTTTCTAAAATGTGATTTCGAAATGTATCTAATACAATTTAGTTATTAGAAAGAGTCATTATTTAAAATTAAATAATGGCTCTTATTTGTATGTATATAACTATCTTTTATATAAGGGTGTTATCTTATATATAAAATTGTCGTGTCACAATGTTAGTTACCGTATTCGTCCGAAACGGCTTTACCGATTTTCACCAAATTTTATATGCATATTCAGTAAGTCTGAGAATCGGCTACTATCTATTAGGACCTTGAATAAGTTCTCGCTGTTTTTTGAAAGATGGCGTTGCGGCACTCTGTGCCCGGAATTTCGTACGGTAACGAATCACCAAAGTAGTGCTATATGTAACCTCAAATTATAGTAGAATAGAGTTTACCATAGCGTCAACTACATATTTATTTGCCTTTTGTGAAAATGTGTACTTTTGTGCCAAATAAAGTGTTTTTGCGGGGAATTTTATTGCACTGCTTTATTCAGAAAAAATCTGCAGCAGAAGCACACAGAATTCTCGTTGAGACATATGGTGACAATGCTTTGTCGAATACAACGTGCAGAGACTGGTTTAGGCGCTTCAAAAGTAATGATTTTGACCTTGAAGACAAAGAGCGTTCTGGAGCACCGACAAAATTTGAAGACAAAGAATTGGAGGCATTGCTTGAAGAAGATCCATGTCAGACGTTAGTAGAGCTTGGGAAAACGTTACAAGTAGATGCGTCAACAGTTTCAAAACGTTTAAAAGCGTTAGGAATGATCCAAAAGCAAGGACATTGGGTGCCGTATGAGTTGAAGCCGAGAGACGTAGAGCGACGTTTTCTCATGTGTGAATTGTTGCTTCAACGACAAAAGAGAAAAGGTTTTCTGCACCGTATCGTCACTGGGGATGAAAAGTGGATTCACTACGACAATCCAAAGCGAAAAAAATCGTGGGGTATGCCGGGTCACGCATCAACATCGTCGCCTAAACCAAATATCCATGGTTCTAAGCTTCTTCTCTGCATTTGGTGGGATCAGCGGGGCGTAATTTATTATGAGCTGCTTAAACCTAATGAAACTATCACGGGAGCTCGCTATCGACTTCAGTTGATGCGTTTGAGTCGCGCTCTGAAAGAAAAGCGGCCACTATACGAGCAGAGACACGACAAAGTGATTTTATTACATGATAATGCTCGGCCACATGTGGCAAAACCAGTCAAAACTTACCTGGAAACACTTCAATGGGAAGTTCTACCCCACCCGCCGTATTCATCGGACATAGCCCCCTCCGATTACCACTTGTTTCGGTCGATGGCGCACGGTTTAAGCGAGCAGCGCTTCCATTCTTTTGAAGAAGCCGAAAAATGGCTTGATTCATGGATTGCCTCGAAAGATGAGTCATTTTTCCGACGGGGGATTCAATTGCTACCAGAGAGATGGGAGAAAGTGGTCTCTAATGATGGACAATACTTTGAGTAATGTCATTGTAAGCATTGTATTTTAAATAAATTTTTTTGAAAAGAAAAAAACAGCGAGAACTTATTCAAGGTCCTAATATTTTTCATACCCCTAAGTGGTAAGGGTTGTTCACCCTTAACATTTTTTTATTTAAATGGCAACACAACATTTACCGGGTCAGCTAGTAGTTATATATAAACCTATCTTGTTAAGTAACATAGATAAAAAAATACATACGCGACGAATAGATAACCACATTTTTTTAGAAAGTCGGCTAAAAGCAAGAATATTAGTATCGTATTACTTACTAACCTACACAAGAGTAGCTAGTTGAAAAAGAATTTTCTCTCCTATTGAATTAAAGCTAAATGGATATCCAACATCTGAAGTTGGTAAAGAGATAAATGAATTACGAAGATAGATAGGGTTGTAAGAGGCTGGTAATATGAAGGTAGGTGTATGAAAGTTTGCTTTTGACAGAGCGCAATCGTAGGGTATGCTTTCACGTTTCACTGCTCCGTAACTAAGTTTGTTCAACACATTAGCTTTTGAAACAACCGAAGTCAGATTTTACAACCTTATTTGCAACTTGGCTCCAAGTTTTAATACATCATATAGTTACTGCTTTGTTTTTTATGAGTAGCAGACGAGCATGAAATACACCTAATGGTAAGTGGCTGCCGCCCGTGGACGTTTGTAATAAACCTCCAATAAGATTAGATTCCTATCTGAGGTCTACAACAGATACGCCGCTACCCGTGAGGACTAAGCTGAAATGCCTTGGATTTAAGTATGTCTCTCTTACCATACCCTTCAAACCACAGCGCAGCAACGTTTAATACTGTTATAATGCAGATATAGGTGTGTCGATGGTGCGACTGGACTCGAACCACAGGGGGTTCTACCACCTTCAAACTTTATTTTTAATCGATGTGTGAACAGGCGCGGCGCGCCACTGCTTATTCACACATACAAGTTTGTGTGTGCGTGTGACCTATCATTGTATTCCTGCTCTGCTGTCTTATTGCTGGCCACGGGATTCCTCTTACTGGTTAAGTTGGAGAGATTTAGTCCATAATCCACCGTGCTCTTTTTTAAAACCTCGAGGCCCGTAAACCCTGCGCCACGCGGTGAAAACACGCCGCGGCCTAGGACGACCGATATTGTATGGTATCGTTTTTTTATAGAAGTCTGACGATATTTGAATGTCATTATGTATTTATATTTTAGATACAGGTCTGTACTTAGACCGCTAGGTTGGGAGATCGAATTAAATTACAAATACTTGGTTTTCACTAAAATAATATTACGCTTTCTAATATGCTTAAAGTACTATTTATACCAGAAAAGCAGCTTTAAGTTCCGTTATTAATAAAGGTGGCTAAGACTCCGTAGATACGGTAGAACCCCCTTCGTTCCTACGATTACTACGAAGCCGGGTGGCGTTGTGCGTTGTCAGATGTCACGACCTCTTGCTTTGTTACGGACAGTTACGTATACCACGACCGCATAATACTCCGACCTAAAGCAATTTAAGCGTACGTAACTATTATTTAGTTAATTACAACGAAAGTAAGACGAAGTGCTACGAATTTTAAGTGCCTAGTGATGTACTAGCGTACGTGTTTTTTAACGTATGTAAGTATTAATAGTAGCTAGTAGTAGTAGTTCAAATGTAAAGTTTAAAACACGTGAAGTAAAGCAGAGGTCGAAAGTGGAAAGGGTGGGTACTTTATACTGAGAACTAACAACGTATTTAATGTCAAACACAAGTAGAATTCTATTCCTCTTTGAAGTAATCACAGATGTGCATGGGTGATTGGGACCACTTATAATTAAATGGACTGCTTGCTTCTTTCATAAAAAAAACGTAATACTGACGACCCGCGTGGCTGAGCGGTCACCATACCGGTCTGACGCGCAGTGGGTCCCGGGTTCGATCCCCGGCCAGACAGATTTCTAAATGATGAGTTTAGGTTTCGGTTTCTGGGTCTGGGTGTTTGTGTGTTTTTCTGTGTGTGTCCATAGCACCCACGATACAGGGAATCCTAGTGTGGGGTTGTGAGTGTAGAAAGCGTTTATTTAAAGCATTTATGTAGGGTATGCCGCAATTCGTAAAGAAATTCTTTGTCATAGGATATATAGCAACGTATTTGTTAATGAATTCGGTTTCAGTAACATTGTTCGGTAACACAGCGAATTAGAAATGGTTTGATATGAACAGTTGAACACTTATCATAAACTGTAGCCTTACCATGAGTTTTTACGTTTTGACAAATATGACTGTTTTTGTTTACGTATTGGCCCATACTATTTCCAAGTTCAGACACAACCCTAGCGGATTGGAAATTGTATGGGGAAATACGTAAACAAATACCAAAACAGTCGTATTTGTCAAAACGTAAAAACTCCTGGTAAGGGTACTGGACCGCGTGGTATAGAGGAAAATGACGGCATAAGAGAACGTCATGCCGACAAAACATACAGGTCCAATTTAGTTTACCACGTTTTATATAAAAAAAAAACATTTTAAATACAAAATCAGCAACATACAAAATACGCCACCAAGTTTTCAGTTAATTACTTATAACAAAAACTGACAAACTGAGCGTGTAAATTGGCCCATAACATTTTGAGCAGACTAATGATTTCACGCCAGCCTCGACCGACCCAAATTTGTATTTTAGGCTTCAACGAGGCCGCAAAGGTGAAACTGGAGTTATTTAGGCTTTTGTTGACACAATAGGATATCTACTAGAATAAATATGGATCCATAAATCGACTCATCATCATCATGATTATCAACAACCCATTACTGTCCCACTGCTGGGCACGGGTCTCCTCTCATGATGAGAAGGTTTAGGCCATAGTCCACCGCGCTGGCCAAGTGCGTATTGGTAGACTTCACATACCTTTGAGATTTTTTTTTACAAATCTCTCAGATATGCAGATTTCCTCACGATGTTTTCCTTCACCGTTTAGCAAGTGAGAATTAATTTCTAATACGCACATAACATTGAAAAATCAGAGGTGCGTGTTTAGGATTTGAACATCGGACCCCTCGATCGAGAGGCCGAGTTTCTTGACCACTAGGCTATCACTGTCGACTGATACATTTTAAATAGTAAAATTTGATTCTAAGATTTGTAGGTAAAAGAGGAGGGTCTCTGTAATTTCTGCATCGTTATTTTCTAAGCTTAATTCAATACTTCTGCGCTTGAAGGGTGTAAAGGACATTTCGGTACAAAGGCTTTACGCTCTTTGAACCCTGTAAAATCAATTTGGGTATAAAGGTATTTTTAGTTTTTAGTAATTATGATTTACGTCCTTTGAGCTTCGAAAAGTCAATAATGCTTATTTGTATCATACTAGGATAATTATATAAAATCTATTTGAAAATTAGGAATTGTCTGTTGACATAGCGTAAAGAATCTTAAATAAGTAGAATTTTTAAACGGTTATAAGGCATCTTCACCTCATCAACAAGCATCCCTTCATTTAGTAGAGAACACTAAGCAGACTTGATCTCCTAATACCATGAGGTCACGTCAAGGGCACATTACAGCCCTTGCGGTATCCAGTTCATTAGAGTCATGACTTTTGAACTTTGATTATTCTGCGCTGAACACAATCGATGCGTCAATAGTTTAATTGATTGCTCAATCAGCACACATACGTACAACACAAACGGATAGTAATCAGTACAGTTTGCTAGAAGAACTTCTCGGTAAATATCTAACTCTAACGGAGCGGTTATATTCTCTTTGAATGCCTCGATTCCTCGGAAGCGGCGACGTGACTTTAGATTTGAATTTTTTATGAGTTGAATTTTAAAATAGAAAAATATATAAAAGTTCCAATAGTTCCAATAGTTCTATCCTATAACTAAATCATGATTACATTTGGTTTAAGATATTATACACACATTCTTAATTACCTTAAATAGTGGAGGACATTTCCAAAAAAGTAAAAACATCAATTCATTTTAATCATTTAGGTCTTAAAAATATCACTGCATTTTCGTATATCAATGATTTTATTTGATGCGAATAATTTTTGGCCACATCATTATTTTGATCTAACGAGCAGTGAACACGAAAATATATTCGTACGCTTTATAGGACATTGCCAAAATTGAGTTCAAGTGCTTTATGGTTGTTATATTTATATAATTTAAGAGCCAGTATGGTTCGACCAGAGATACCACTGCCTCATCTACATATTCCTAGTGTGAGGGAGTTCCTTGAGTGTAAGTGTGTAGAATGTGGAAGCTTGCTGATTTACGAGTTTATATCGGGCGATCATCTCAGTCCTCAGTTTTAGCAACGCGTCTGTGATCGGCTTCAGGTAGTGCTCCTGTTCTATATGGATTATTGCCACGAACGTGCAAGATGTATGAACTTCTGAGGTATTCCCGGAGCACTATGTCATGGAGTTCCTTAAAAAGGTGCAAAAAGAGCTCTCATTCAAAGCCGGCAACGCATTGGCGACTCATCTGGTGTTGCAAATCATAGGCCGCGATGACTATTTTCCATCAGGTAGCATAGCGTCTGCCTCTTAAGGTTAAACAATAAAAAAATACAGATGTCCATAAGTGGCAGTACACAATACTTCAATTTTATAATAAAACCTTTCCAGTAGAGTGTCAAGCTACACAGTTTAATTTTCATAAAAAATGTTCATAACTAGGGTAATCTTCCTTTCAAGTTCAGTTTAGTCGTCGAACTAAAATCCTATTACAGTGACGATCTTATTATACTTAAACATAATATGCGTACCTGCCTCGACACAAGTATGTGTGAAGTAGATTATAGTACGGTCTAGATCGTATTTCAATACTTACTGAATGGAACATTGTGTTTGTACTGTTTTGGGACTACAGTACTACTGTTTGGGAATACAGTACTTAGCCACATATTGGTAGGTGCCTAATATTATTTCATCTACAATTTTATTTAACCTTAAGGTCTCAAAAGTAGAATGAAAAATATCTCATGCTAATCTAATGTTAGCATGCTAAGCTCATTTTGATTGTATAAAAAAATAATTGTCAGTATTGTCTAAAATTTTAATTTCTTTTGGAAAAAATACTTTTAAACGGGATCGTAATTTGCCCACAATAGCTCACGAATGATATTTGTGATGTCATTAATAACTCACAAGACTAAGTGTTATTTAAAATGATCTTATATTTATTTGTCAGTTATTAGTTAGAGTAAATAATATCAATGTTTTAATTTTGTAATAAAAAATATATACAGTCAAATATAGAACCTCCTCCTTTTCGAAGTCGGTTAAAAATATTTCATCGTCATCCGATTCACACACGCATACAAAATTTCAGTTTTTTTTTATAATATAAGACAGCATGCAGACGAACATGCACCCCACCTGAGGTCGGCCACAGATGCGCCGCTACCCCTGAGGAGTAAGCTGGAACGCCTTGGAAAAGTCTGTCTCCCTTACCACACGCTTCAAACCGGAACACAACAGCGCCTAACACTGCTATTATTAGGTAGAAATAGGTGCGGCGGTGGTGCCGCCGGAGTCGAACCACAAAGGGTTCTACCACCTTCGAAATCGGATATAGGGTAGCGAATTAAGAAGTATTCCTATTTTATTCAGCGTCCATGGGTCGTAGGAGCCATATACCTTTAAAGAATATACTTTAAAGAAAACTATACAGTCAGTAGAACTAAGCTCTGTCATAAATAATAAAGTTGCATCGTAGTTGCGTCGAACACCTGCCATGAGAAAGTTTGGTGCGCTTCTGAACCAGTTTCACTACTATTAATACTACTAAATATCTAACAATAACTTAGAGTCTAATACTCTGAAGTTAGGAAAGCACCTGCGGCTAAAACATCGCTAATGTATTGTTAGAAGTAAGACAACAGCATGTGTTGCTAATTACCAACAAACTCGTTCTGTCCTACTGCTGGGTCGCCTTCTCATTATAAAAAAGTGTTTAGTCAGTATTCAATTTCAAAACTTCACGGGTCGCTTTAAGACATTTGACTACGTCAAAGGTATTTTTTTAATATTTTTGATATTGATTTTAATGCGGTAAAAATCCCACATAGGTAATCCGGCGTCGCTCCCACGGCCTCGAGTACTTTTTGAAGGTCTCCACTCTCCCCCTCGTGAACATAACAAGGTAGGTATATACCTAGACTTAAAATCCCACACAATAATAGTAATATCTACTTTTCAGTTTGGAAAACGTTTTTAATTAGTCATCTAATGACCTTCAATTGACCTTCAAATGAAACTTTTGCTAAATGAATCAGAATTATTCAGTGGCTCTAGGGAGCGTACCGAGCCTCGTGGCATCAAATGATAATATTCAAGATAATTGGTTTAAAAAACTTGCGCCATATTATTTTACAATAGGCCGAGGTGAAATATGAACGGTTCCTTGGGACGGCCTTGGCGCGAGTGGCTCGCCAGCCGAGGGGCTCGCGTCTCGAGATACGATCTAATTTAATGTCTGCTACGATATAATCTGTCACTATTTTATCTACACAATACGTCAATTATTATTTTTAACACGCTTTTATTAGCTTGGGTTGTATGTATGTATGCATGTATGTAACTATGTAACGGAATCTTTGAACCCGATTTCTATCCACCTTGAACGTTCAGTTTAATTCAAAATTTTTATATTAAATAAGTAGCAAGCGAGCATGTAAACTAATGATAAGTACAAAGCCGCCTTTGGACATCTTTAAACCCATATACCGTAGGGACCTATCTCCAACTGGTCATAGACTTGTTGTTTTATTGTTACCCCTGTGCGACTATGTTGACAAATCTTATATAGGTGTAAATGTAAACCCTTTAATTCTATTTAATTAATAAAACATGATCACACCCTTTAATTCTGAAAAGAGCACTTAACACTGTTATTATTAGTCAAAAGTAAGTGTGACAGTGTTGCCTCCACTGGCGAAACACGTAGGGCTCTATCACCAATAATAACTTCACTCAAAAAATATATTTTGACGGCCCGCATTGCACAGTAATTACTATACTGATATCATATCATGCGGATCCAACATACGAATTTTTTTGAAGAAATTTAAATATGCTTTTCTGTTGTCTGTACATGTCATACCTAATACCTACAACAAGGAATCATATTTGACGACCCGCGGGGCGGAGCGGCCACCATACCGGTCTGACGCGCAAAGGATCCCGCGTTCGATTCCCGGCCCGATTTCTAAATGATGAATTTAGATTTCTGTTTCTGGGTCTGGGTGTTTGTGTATTTGTCTATGTGTGTGTCCATGGCACCCACGACACAGGGAATCCTAGTGTGGGGCTGTGAGTTTAGTAAGCGTTTATTTATTTATTTATTTTATATTGTGAGACCATTAATGCAGTAAGTTTAGTCAGTACCAGTACTATCATTAAACATTAGGAAAAATATGATAAGATTTCCTCCGAAAGTAGCTGCAGACAGATGATAACATTTTTTTCAGCAGTATCAGTATTGTGGTCTAATTGTGCAGTCATATGACACAAGACGTTCCAAAATAACCGTCAGGTTAAGCGATGCATCTGTGGCCGACTAATGTTACGCCGTATCGAATGCACATCACAATCATTGCCACTTCTGCAAATATATCTTGAATAGCAACTAGCTAATATTTGGTTTTCAAAATTTTACAGTTAATATAACCGCCATGAAACAAAAAAAGCGATGGTAAGTGGCATTCTAACTTAGTCCAACGAAGTGGGGTCTATATCCTAGCTTAGATACCGCAGAATCTTATCTTGATTGATTATAGATGTCCATGAGCGGCAGCGACCACTTACCATCAGTGAGACTGCATGATTGTTTACTACTTTTTTTTATAACATGGGAGTAGCAGACGAGCATGCAGTCCACCTGATGGTAAGTGGCTACTGCCGCCCATGGACATGTGTAATCAACCCCAGCTAGGATTAGATATCCCTACCTGAGGTCGGCCACAGATGCGCCGCTACCCCTGAGGACTAAGCTGGAACGCCTCGGAAAAGTCTGTCTCCCTTACCACACCCTTCAAAACGGAACGCAGAAGCAGCGACTTCTATATTATAAAAATAAAGTTTGTAAATAAAGCCAAAGTTGATCCTACCGAGGAGTATTTTAATGGAATCCCCAAAGTAGAAATCGATTACTTTATGTTACAATAATACCCAAAAATCTCCCGAGAGAGGCTGACCTCTGATACGAGGTCCGGTACAGATTGAACACTGATACTTTTATACCTTTAAACCATAGGTTCCCAAAGGTCCAATAGGGCTTAAGAGCTGTAGTTTTTTGGGGGGTCTCGCCAGATAAATGGGGTCATTATGTTTTAAATAAATAAATACAGGATGATAAAGGACAGAAAAATGCTATTTACCACGTAATATTTTATGCATCAGTTTACAAATAGCTATATGAATGGATGATATGCCTAACTATATTATGACAACCTGTTTAATGTAATTAAATTACTTTTAGGCCATATTATTAATAATATTACGTATATGCTTATTATATGTACAAATGAAATAGTGTAACAAGAACACAAAAATATATAATAATAATATTCTTTCAAAGATTTTTATATTAAACCGGTTATAGGGGAGCAGTTAGATTTTTATTGGAAAAGCGGTGGCCTAGAAAAGGTTGGGAAGCTACGCTTTAAACGAATTAAGGAATAGCTCCCAGTAGAACAGCTATTTTCGTATGAATAAGCGAGGTTATATCAGGAAAATTTCGTTGAAAGCCTACCATCTCTTTTAATATTTTATTTAATTTTGAGAATTTATATACATTTTGTTGTCAACGAGCATGCTGTTCAACTAATGGTTAGGGGCTACTGTTGCCCATAAATAAAAAAAAATAAAACGCTTTCTACACTCACAGCCCCACACTAGGATTCCCTGTGTCGTGGGTGCCATGGACACACACATAGACAAATACACAAACACCCAGACCCAGAAACAGAAATCTAAATTCATCATTTAGATTTCTGTCTGGCCGGGGATCGAACCCGGGACCCTTTGCGCGTCAGACCGGTATGGTGGCCGCTCCGCCACACGGGTCGTCAAAACCATGAACGTAATCAACCCCAGATAAGATTAGAGTCCAACCTAAGGTCGGCTACAGATCGGTTACTACTCATGAAAATTAAGTTGTCTTCAAATAAGTATGTCTCCTTTACCATCCTCAAACTAGAATACAGTAGCGCTCGTACTCGTAAGTAAGTTATTAGGCAGAAATACGTGTGGCCGTGGTGCTTTTGAAGTGGAACCACGAAGGCTTCTACCACTTTGTCGGAGAGTTAGTACAGCTACGTTGTTATTTTAAACACCCTCTAGTTACGTGGTTATCAATTACAAATTGTAATAGTATAAGTCTTAAAAACTGCAAGTCACTGCCAAGCAGGCATGTGAGGTATCAGCGAATCTGTGATGAAGTTCAGTTGAGGACTATGTACAGAATAAAGACCATATTTTTGTTATAGATGTGCCATAAGTGGCAAAAACAATTTAGCATCAGGACAGAACGTTAATTAGCAATTTATAAAAATTCAGAGTCGTATTTCTAGTAGAATTTTGTCAATGTATTAACCATCGCAACTAAGATCTAGACTAGCATTTTTCGATCCAAATCTTTTATAGAATTACTTTAGATGCTATCGTATTTTTAGTCTAGTCTGCAACAGCCTTCCCTTCAAGCAGCTTTGTAGGGTCATGACCCTGGCAACTTTTGAATTTTTCGCCCTCGAGACTTTTCTAAAAAGAAAATTGATCAAAATTAAGTTTTGAAAATTTTGATTTCCGTTTTATTCGGCAGTATTTTTTAAAGGTATAAAAAACGTGAAATAAAAGATGAACATAAATGATGCGAAAGTACATGATATCCTTTCGTTATGTTAATTTTTTTTCGCCAATTTATTGGTAAAGTATGCTGAAGCACCCGTCAGGTTAGCCCCTAGCCACGTCTCGGAGGCCAGCCCCTAGCTATTCACTGAAGTATAAAGATAGGGTCCGGCCCATATCATTCCAAACTTTGATTAACTTTAACGAAGGTATAACTTGCGACATACATATGTACATCTATACAGATACGTGAAGATCGTAAGCAATGTTTGAAGAATCCCACTCGACAAAACGAATTTGAGGGAAATCCAAAGAGATAGATAAACTTTTTTCGTAATAATTGCAGTAATATCACAAAAGGCTCTCGTAACTGAATACGAAATAAAATACGAGCGTGACTGTCGTTTACAGCGCCGTTTATAATTTATATGAATAAAGATGAAAAGGTTTTATTATTGCTTTACATTTTCACAGCGCTATATGAATATTAAATAGGTGTAGACCATTTTAACAGAATTTCGGGTTACACGTAAAATACTAAGCAGGTAAGCAAATTGTTTCTTTTTAATTTATTCGAAAACGTTTAGCTCTTAAATTGCTAAGGTTGGTAAGAGCTACATGTTTGAATACGACTCTCCATTTAATAGCCCTCACAGGTCTATTGCTTTAGAGGTTTTACCTGTGTGTGTGTGTGTGTGTGTGTGTGTGTGTGTGTGTGTGTGTGTGTGACGTCACCACATTACAGTTAGGTACTACAGTAACAAGGGAGAAGGCGATAATGTCTTTGTCTTGTCGATGATTGAAATAAAGTTTAATAATTTCTCAATTGATTGTCGTCGGGTACTCCTGCCCATGCCAAATTGACCATGTAGGTAATTGGCCGCTCGCTTTCATGATATATAAATGATTAAATAGGTATTTAAACTAATGTTTTTAGAATATACTCTCATTATATTATACGTTTTTGTGTGATTATTACGTTTTAATTGTATTTATAATGACTTGCTAGGAATGTAAACAAAGTATCAATCAGGTCTTTAAATATGAATAATTGAGACCATTAGCTTGGGACGAATTTTAATTACATCCGAATAAGCGTAACTAATTATATAAACAACCAAAACATTTAGAAAAATAAAACACGTGATTAATTAACGGGTAAAAGATAGAAAAACGTTAAAAGGTTATCTTTTCTACGTTAGGTTGATAAATCTTAAGTAGCGACGGTAAATTCTAGTTCCAAACGTTTTCCTGCACGCGAACTCTACCGCATAAATTATTGATACTCAAACTTATATGTACATCTACATCATTATTTATTACATCATTATTTCATACGTTTGTTTATTTTTTTAATATAGGTGTTGCGCTGAGGACGGTCACCAGGGGGGGTTTTAGTGCGGTAAAAATCCCACATAACCCTGCGTCGCTCCCACGTCGTCGGGTACCTTTTGAAGGTTTTCCCCTCGCAAACAAAAAAAAAAAGACTAGATATTCCACTACCACTGCTAGTCCACACCCTTCACAGCAGCGCTTAAGACTACTGCTAATAGACAGAAATAGGTGTGGCGATAGAGCCGCCGGTCGAACCACAAAGGGTTCTACCACCTTCTAATATTACTTTTTTAACGCCTACTTGATATGACTTTTCTATTGATACGATTTTCGTATGTAGCTGTAATTCTTTCAGGTTCATAGTAAACGTATTCTTAGGCTCCTATACCGAAAGGTACCCTATTAGGAAGGTATCTTCCTATGTCGTACTCTCGGCCCTTTGTACCCTTGTAGAGATTATCTTTTTCTTATCTTTTAAGCCGTGCTAAGCTGCCGGTTATTATATTCAAGACATTATGTAAGTTAATAAGGAAGGTATTCAAACAAGTAAAAAATCAAGAAAAACAAGATGGTTCCCAAAGGCGGTTCGTAAAGTGTAGGCATGTGTTAAAAATATGTAACTTAATTTTCTCATAGCACATTTTTGGATAGGATAGAACCCTGAGTAGGTAGATACGCAAGTCCTAGTCGATTTTTAATCCATTTCTAAAAAAATAGTTGAAAAAGTCTACCAATAGACATAATCGACCTGTAACAAATAAAACAAAACCTAATTTAGTTAATACAATTATTTGAAACGAATTGTATATTTATTCTATATCATTGTTTTACAAACTTGTATTAGGGCTTCATTCGTAATCTGTATTAGTTCTTTTATTAAAATATCGCTATCGAAAGCAGAAGTTGGTGGCTGTACGTGACCGGTGTAAGATATTACTACGTACGGCGCGGTGCATAGACGGCGGGGTTTAATAAAGTTTTATGAGTTAACTTGTGTGGCCTGCGCTAGTAAGATATCGCTAGTATAATATGTACCTATAATACCGTAATACGGTTGTGGGACTGCGCCGTAGTAAAACTGTTACCCCTGTGACTCCTGTCAGTTGCCGCTTTATATGTGGGCGACGGAGAGCGACCTATTAGGTCTGCGACGCGATGTTTTGTGACTGACCTACGACGTTTAGTGTTTTTAGGGCTAGGAATTAGATTTTTTAATGTAATAATGCGGCTTTAATTTTCAACCAAATCGGCCTCGTTACTCTTTTTAGCATTTGTCGCTAATGTTTATAGTTTCGGATTTCGCTATCCACGTAGGTACACTTGAAGATTATAACCTTGTATAGTCATCATTTCACATCAGCCCAAAATTTTATTGAAGTTCATGATCACGTGTCAAATAAGCTTTGGCGACTCACACTTTGAAAAACGCTGCACTAAATTAAAGTTACTTCAGATTAATTTTACTAAGCCATACAATTCATTACAAATTAAACTCTAAAATGTTAATATGCAACACTAAAAGCTTGAACTTTGTCGCTAAGGAATTATAGGGTTTAATGTAATCGCTGTTATTTATTTGAGTGTATTTTCACGTCGCCTATGTTATAATGTCGTACCGACGCCAGGGTACGGCTTACTGCCCCTTACTTTGGATTAACGGGTAACGGATGTCATATTTTCCGAGTGAATTCACTCACAAATCTTTCTTTACCGTAGGGGGTGTTTTAAATCATCTTGATGTTCGTTCAGTTGAGAAATTGGCAACCGAATTAAAATCAGCATTCAGTAGCGACAGTTATGCAAATAAATAAATGTGTTTGATTAAGGATTGTGGAGTAAGAAAGTGGGACAAAAGGAGGTAGAAAAGGATAAAAATTAACGTAGTAAAGGCGGCTATGTCATCAAAAGATTAATAGCCCACAGCTGGGCATAAGTCTCCTGTCAGAGGGAAAAGGGCGTAGGCGTAGTCACATGCACTTTTCTCACGATTTTTCCTTCATCGTTATAGCAAGTGATAATATAATTTTAAAGCACACCTAACGGGAATTCGAACTTCGCACCCTCAACTGAAAGGCTCCTTTCTAGGCCACCACTAGTTTAACCACTGGACTATCACTGCCACTCAAAAGATTACGTTCAAACTTAATTAGTCAAGGCCCAGATTGAACGAAGTGTATTTGCCGCAGCGGCGATGCGGTGCCTGTTTGCACGAGCCATTTCACCTTTATTAAAATTAATTTAGTTGAACAGAAGCAACTGCAGACGTCTCAAACTGGGTCAATAGCAGGTTCCCTAGAATAGAACTCACTCGAGGGGTAGATGAGATCCATTGTTATCCGTGCGGTGCCGACGAGAAATGGCGACAGCATTATCATTTGATTTCTGTTATTCCCACTTTTATAACGAGAAAACAATCTGCTTGACGCATTCTTGGAAACTGTTTTCTCGGACAACGGACCCTTCTGTTTCAGGCAGTTTGGTAACAAGCTTAGTTGGGAACTGCTAACTTGCGACATTTCACGATTGATCGAAGTTAATCCCGTTGTATCGTTGTACAATAGCTACACAAACAAACAATATTAAAGTTTGTCTGTTACGCAAACAGGATTTTTAAGCCCATATGTTTTTAAGACGTGCAAAATTTACGTCCTCAATAATCTTAAACCTTAATTATTAACTAATAAGTAATCTTGGAAACAAACTTCAGTGAAACTTTCATATTTTTATGGAAATACTAGCTGACCCGGCAAACGTTGTGTTGCCATATAAATAAAAAAATGTTAAGGGTAAACAACTCTTATCACTTAGAGGTATGAAAAATAGATAGTGGCCGATTCTCAGACCTACTGAATATGCATATAAAATTAAAAAATGCATATAAAATCGGTAAAGCCTTTTCGGAGGAGTACGGTAACTAACATTGTGACAAGAAACATTTATATATAAGATAAAGGAGTCGGGAATTAGATGTGTGCCCAAGTAAACTTCTTTCGTGCTTTGAATATCACGTATCTGTGTTGTTGAATAGCAGTCGTGAAATTATTTAACCATGCCAAGAGAAAATAATAAATATATTCATAACGGGGTGCCCACTAAGCTCTGTATTTCCTCTACGAATACCCGAATTGTCGAACCGTGGTAGAGTACGCTCGCCTCTTCCAGCGGTGGGAAGATTTTTGCTTAGTAACACATAAGGACTGCAGTCAAATCTACTAGTTCTACGACTAGTCCGCTCTGACGTTGTTGCGACCAGGTAGTCATACAATTTGCTGTGGCGACGCGATTCATTTCTATATTCAGAGCGGACTAGCAGTTTTACGCGGACTATAACAAAGTACTATTTTCGCTACAATATGTAGGCCATCTGCGTAATGCCATTCTGCGCATGGTAAACTGGAAAGCTTGTTAGCAAATAAAATACCCGAAGAACATACTATATAACGAACAAACATTGAAATTACTAAAACGCGTTTGCTTTATTACTTTCCCTACGCCCTTAAGTATAATGTAAAAACAACATCAAAGAAAGAACATATTTCGCAATATTATTTACGTTATCCTAATGACGAAAAAGTCTTTCTATTTGCAAAGCCATCCTAAACTTTCCTCATTAAAACATTTTGCAGCACTGATTCCGCTTTGAGTTCCGCAAACTGGCGTCCTATGATTGGTTATTCAGATTTTAATTATACAAACATATAAATGAGTTAATGAGTAAAAAGCCGTATTAATTACGCAATCCCTGTAGATTTGTGCTGTAGAGTACTCTAACCAAATGAGTTTAAATTTAAGTGGGTTGATAGCAGTAGTTAGTATATAATAGTAGTAGTCTCGGTTTATTTTGAAATACCTGTAGATAGTACATAGGCAGCGATACCCTAGTGGTTAAGAAACTCGGCCTCTCGATCGAGGGGTCCGAGGTTCAAATCCCCGGCATACCTCTGATTCGGCAAACATCTGATTTGTCAAAGTTATGTGCGTATTAGTAATGAATAATCACTTGCTAAACGGTGAAGGAGAACATTGTGAGGAAACCTGCATACCTGAGAGATTTATAAAAAAAAATCTCAAAGTTATGTGAAGTCTACCAATACGCACTTGGCCAGCGCGGTGGACTATGGCCGAATCCTCCGTGCCCAGCAATGGGACTATAATGGGTTGATGATAATGACCTGTAGTAATAAAATATAAGTTATGTGCGTGATAGTAAAGTTATGAAGGTATTATAAATTATTACACACGAACTATACACTAGTATACGATACTCATGACTTAAGTTGCCTATTATCCGCGTAACATAGGCCACGTGTATTGTAATTTACCATTATCTAGAACGGTGAAAGAAAACATCGTGAAGAAACCTTCATGCATAAGAGTATGTGAGCCGTCACGGGACGCCTGGCAGATGTGAAACATCGACATTATTTTGTAAAAGTAATATGCAGAAAAGAACATATTGTGATAGGAACTAAATATGTCATAATGATAAAATAAAATATTACGATTTTTTTCCAGATGACGATGACTATTTATTGAATAAACATTTATTTTCATTTAATACAAAAATTTACGAATTTATTTCAAATCGTGACTACTTAATTCGTTTAATCAGCGACTTCACAAAACGCCACACCGTACACACTACTGCATATAGACTGTATATATATACCATCGTATAGCGTGGCGACGCTACGCCACGGCATGCGTCGCCACGCCAGAAATCGGTTTTACGTGCGGCTATAGATGTTTCACATCAAAAAGCTAGTTCGCAAATGTGTATGAATTCTACCAATTTGTACTTGGCCAGCGCGGTGGACTATGGCACCTTACATTGAGCGGAGAACCAGTCCAGTAATGGAACAATAATGGGATAACGGTGACGACTACCCTCCTTGGTTTGAAAAATCCGGGAACAATTTTATTGAACGTAATAGGGAACTTAAATAAGCTATATGTGTGTATTACAAGCTGTCAAACGTTATTAATACGGTTTTTATATTTTTTTTCAAGATGTCAAAAGATGCCAAAAGATTCTATTAATGTTCAACTCCAAAACCCCGCACTGCGTGTGAGCTGACATGTGCTTAGCCGCTTTTAAATTACATGTGGCACTAATTAGTCCCCCTTATGGCGAGCTATGCATTCTCTATCGGACCATAAGCACAACATTTATTTCAATAGTAATGATTAACTGAAAAGGGAAGTAATGTTTCCTCTTAAAACGAATCTAAGGACACCTCATGCGTATTCGACACGCCGTTTGGACTGTAAAGCATGTCAAAATACTCCGGTTGCGTTCCGTCGGAGATCCCGGAGGCCTCTACGCAGCGCCGAGGATGGCCACCGGGGGGTTTTAGTGTGGTAAGAGTCCCACATAACCCTGTGTCGCTCCCACGGCACCGGGTACCTTTTGAAGGTTTCCCCCTCGTTAACAAAAAAAAATACTCTCGAAAGACATTGCCCTCCGCAATCGGGATTATTTACTGTCTACAACGAACATAGCAACAAGCAGCAGCTAGTGTAAACAATATCTAGATAACTTTATTTACTAAATGAGCGCCCAGCGAGGAAGGTATCCGAATAACTAAATTATTAATCCCACTCCGTTTCTTCCGAACCTTAATCAAAAGGGAAGGTAAATTACAAACAACGATGAGCTCAACTTCGAGAACACTTTGTTTTTATTTTCTTCGAACTTAAAATTCGCTTTCCAGTTTAATAGCTTCGTTTATTTAGGTCAGGCGCGATCGTAGCATAAGATTTGGGGGGGGGGGCAGAGGGGTCAAATTAGAGGAGGGGGCTAACGCGTTTTTTTTTTTAATTTATTGTAAAGTCTGGCATATCCTCTCCGCTATCCGCGTGGCTGAAAGGAATCCAAAAAAATCCAGTCGTACTCGACGGTTGGGGGGGGTCATGACCCCTGGGACCCCCTCCCGCACCTGATTTAGGTGTAGGTTCATTTGCGATAGCTTAAACAATGCCTATTACTTACGAAGTTAATGCAGCGGTTGACGGTGACCTATTTCAGCTACCTCATTAATTTCTGCGTGATTAAGCAACAAATTGTAATCTTTGTTAAGCTGAGTGTGAAATTTTGTTGATGATGAGTTGTGAAAGCTGATGTATTATCTCTCTATGTATCAGTAAATACGATATATACGACGAATGGGAAGATGCCCATACAACACTCGTATGTATGTAACATACCTACGCCACAAAACATTTGCAATTTCTGAGTGTGTAGCAATATGTCATAGTTAAGCAATTTTCCTGAAGGAAGTTAAAATATTACATCTTAACACTATTTTACAACACTACCTTCTACAAAATCGACTGCAAAAAATCTTTCTAAAGTTGTTTACTCAAAATTAATTCCACAACATTGCAAAATAAACCATTCGTAAAAATTTCTATCGTTACTCGCGTTCAATTCGTTCTTAAATATCAATTAGTATTTACAGTTTCTCAGAAGCTTTATAAAGACCTTGTTAGACCTTAATTAAATTTAGAAATACCTACAACTTTAACAGGGGCTTGGAAAGCTTAAGTGTACTTCAGTGCAACCTGTTTACTTTCGTGCTTGTACGTATATTCGCGTGGCTTATAAATGTTTGTGCCTACATGCTACTATTTCTGTGCTTTCGGAGTCTCTGCTACGGATTTTAATTAAGTGCTTCGGAATAACATATGTTTTTATACTACTGTGGAGTGCAATGTTTTTGTATGATATGAGCGTACATTTAGAAATACCTACAACTTTAACAGAAGCTTCCGAGGCTAAAGTGTTCTTCAGTGCCACCTGTTTACTTTCGTGCTGCTTATAAATGTTTGTGCCTACATGCTACTATTTCTGTGCTTACGGAGTCTCTGCTACGGATTTTAATTAAGTACTTCGGAATAAGATGTGTTTTTATACTACTGTGGAGTGCAATGTTTTTGTATGATATGAGCGTAAATTTAGAAATATCTACAGCTTTAACAGAGGCTTGGAAAGCTTAAGTGTACTTCAGTGCAACCTGTTTACTTCCGTGCTGCTTATAAATGTTTGTGCCTACATGCTACTATTTCTGTGCTTACGGAGTCACTGCTACGGATTTTAATTAGGTACTTCGGAATAAGATATGTTTTTATCCGTCTGCGGAAGGTTACATATGAGAAGTCGTTTGATTCGGCCAAATTGTGGGAGGTGGTCTATATTTTTAACCAATCAGGTTTAAAGTTTCTATCATAATGTTCTACTCGTCTGTATGCAGATTTTTAGCTGGTAATGATGATCAATGCCGTTCATGTAGGAGTGGTCGGTCTCTTTGAGGTTTGTTAAAGGTGTCTGATTTGATGAGGGACATGCAACGCCATACTGCTGCTATCCAAACACAAGCAAATTTACACCTCCACTTATAATTTATGTAGATATAACTTTTTTTGGATACATACAATAAATATATAAAATAAAACTTAAACTAAATTTCCCGGACACTTACACGTGTCTAAACATTCTACGGAGGTACTTAAATTATTTGTAACTGCGACACCCATTTACTAAACCAAACTACATTATTATTATGCGACATAAATATTGGAATCGAGCTAAATTTCAAATTCAGGGTACAATTTTCCCCACCCTCTCATTACTGGGGGCTTCTAGCTACTTCGCTTGAAGATACGTGCGCTTCAGTAAGGGCCTTAGCAGACTAGCTACTTTTGCCAACTGCGATCGACGATTTTGCTACTTGTCGGAAACTAGATGCAGAGTTCAAATACTACGTCTAAGCTTAAATGTCAGTCGCCGCCTACTTTTGAACGCTTAACGTAGCAACAGAAAAACACTATACAGCATTAATGGAGTCGCTAAAACGCGTCTTTTCTACATCACGACCTAACGCAGTCGCTAAAACAACGCAGTATTGATGCAATCGCCTAAACGCGGTGCTAAAAGTAGCTAGTTTGCTACGGCCTTAATAGGTAAGTTGGGTATCTTAATCGCAACTACTCCTACCTATTGCCTTTCAAAGAACTCGCTCAAAGGAAACTTCTTATCTAACATAAATTTTAAATGTACTTATCTATGTTTAAATTTATTCAAGGATTTGATCCTAGTTGATATTCTAAGCTCCTGAGCTGCTTAAAGTCAGTTGTTTCAGAGATTGGTTTGAATAGGGATTTCCATGTTTTCATTGCGGATTATGTAAGTTTTCTTTTAACCTTTAATCGATGTAATTTATTTAGTATGATTGGGTTTATTTATTGTGTCATTATTATCATTAAGAAATTTTATCAAATATTACTTTTATCAAATTTCGAAATATCTGTTTTTTCTAATCTACTTGCAACATGCAAGTACTGACTAATAGCTAAGAATTAGTCATAAAATACTGTTTTTATACCAAGTTTTGAATAGAGAGACGTATAAGTTTCTATTCCATAAGAATTCCCATATTGTTAAAGAGATACAGAGTAACAAAGAGCAAGACGTGTCAATGGACGTGAAATTGAATTAAATTCTGATGAGATTTGAATCCACTTGTAAATGCCGTCTTTAAAGCTACCTTAGGTCATTGATCCTCTGATGTCAAGGTTCTTGGGATACGAAATTAATTATTTAAAGAAATGTATCGAAATCTTTTTAATAATTTAGGAGAATGAAAAAAATTGGGCAAGCCAAAAACGATAAACATTTGCCCGCAGTGAGACGGGACCATAATACGAGGAATATGTATGACATAAAGGATATAATATTTTGTTAACACAAAATTAATACGGATATTATAAAAAGCTATTAAAATTTGTGTTAAATTCTCATAATGGCGGTGTCACCAGCTGGTTGGCCTAATCAAAAATTACGTTAATTTACCCAAACTCACAGCCTGACTTTTTTTGACAAAGTGGAAATCGAAATTGCTTTCATCTCCCTGAAGTCTCTCAACTTTTGGGTTAATTAAGTCGCCATTGTTCCCATAATTGAACGTCACTTCAAATATGTACGGCTACTTTATCATAAAAAAAATCATAATTAAAATTTTGATTGCCTTGTGCGTGAAAATTTTCAATAGATTAAATTTCAGTATTAGAAAGTTTCCCTAATTACTGAAGCAAAACATCGTGAGAAACCTAGATGCCCGTGGCTTTTTCAGTAAAAAAATCTTATGAGTCTAAGACGTCTACCGATTTGCACTGGGTTAAGTTAGGTTAGGAATTGGAATACGGCTAACCCTTCTCACAGTAAAAGAGATCCTTGCCAAACAGATTGACAAAAATAGGTTGAAGATGATCATTAGATGATAGTTAGACTTTACGCATGCGTCATGCGTATAGGCATAAAGTTGCAAAATAGCTCAAGAGACGATTAACGCCGGGTCTCAAGTCAATTAATTACAAAGGGTGACACGTTGCCGAATACGTATATAGACACCTAGGAGTCTATACCTTCAGTTATTATAGCTCAATCTGCTTCACATAGGTAGGTAGGTTGAAGAGTAAGTAAAGGAGAATTGTTAGGCTTGTAAGTTTTCCCGTAATTCTTTTCTTCTACGTTTAAATAAGTGGTAATTGCGCTGGCCAAGTGCAAATTGGAAGACTTCACTTAAACTTGAGGACTTTTTTAAAAGAACACAGGTGTGTTGGTTTATTTGCGATATTTTCGTTCGCCGTTTAATTTATTATAGTCGATATAATTGCAAAGTACATGTACCTAAGCATATACATATTGCAATTCTCATTATCGCCGAAACGTCGCTTGTCTTCATATTACCAATCTTTTTTCTCAAAGCCGGCCGCATAAAAGTAGGTATAAATTTCATTACTTCCCGGTAGTAAATTTCTTGATCAAGCTTGCTTATGGGTTCAAATACTGAAAAATGGGAACAATTTTCCTTCGTAACTTGTTTCAACGAAACCACAATTTATTGAAAATAATTCTAAGAAATTAATATCAATTCTGAAGGTATTGGATACCTTTTTATTTAGGGAATCCGAGAACCCAGCGACCCTAGTATTGACAAGAAAAGAGATTTTTTTTAAATAGCAGAGGCTTTGTATCTTTTTCCACCACTAATAAAGGTTTATCCACGCCCATGCTTTAAAATAGAAAGTATAGTACAGAATCAAAGATACTATAAAAGCAATAGATAGAAATAGACTTTGTATAGAATGAAGGTGGGTAATAAAGGAAACGGTAGGCGCCGCTAGCACTTGCAAACGTCAATAAAATTGAAGGTTTGATTTACAATCATTCATGATATCTGTATGGTTATCAAAAAAGCTATTGCCATAAGCTGTCAGTGCCTGGCACTGTACGTAGCTTTGTCAAAATATGAATGTGTGGACATGCAACGCTCATCATAAATTATATTAAGGAGGCACCTTGTTTACCATTTGGTGTGTAGACTTTATTTTGATTGATGGGACTTATAGGGAAGATTGTTGCTTACTTTGGTTACGTGATTTCATGATTCTTAGAACGATGACACACAAAACTAACTTACTATCAACATCCAGCGTCCAGGCAGAAGGTTGAGTAGGGAATGCCATCAGGCATTAATTTTGCCTTTTTGTTCATTTATTTATAGAGGTGATGTAATAAATTTGAAAGAAAAAAATATCTTCACCGCATACGCACCCTGCTGAGATAGCCAGCGGCGATCACGTGACATAACCCAATATTCCGGAAGCCACGAGGTAAACACACCCTTCAAAGTAAAACACAGGCAAACTCGGAGATAATTTGACCATATTTTGACGATACTTCTATCTTCCCGGTTGTATAATAGTGTAGAAGTGTGATAATGCGTTTAAGATCCTTGAAGAACTCCTTTCACTATGAATGTCGAGAAAGGTACGAATATTTAATTGAACATCAACTCGTACCTAATTTTGTTTCTTTATTTTATAAGTACTCCACAAAGGCCCAGTAAATTATTTGCCGTTATAATTAATAAATTATTCTTAATCTTTTGGGTTTTCGAATGGCGACAAAGCTTTTCCCAATTAAATCGTCGAATAAACAGCAGAAAATAACGCTAACGCTACAGCAGAAACATTTTTAATTACGTATGGTAAACTGGAAATTTCTCATAATATTGCTAATAGAAAAATTAATTAACTCTCGAGTTTCTGCACATGATGGAATCTTTGATGGCTGGTGACCCTCGCCAAAAGCGGAGTGTTTCTTCGTATTAAATAACTTTTATCGACCTACCGTCCAGACGCTTTACGACATTTACAGAGACCCTCTGTGAACTGCTTCCACCCTAAAATACCTACTTACGACGCAGAGCACTTTGTAGACATTTGCAGTAACTTCTCTGAGTACTTCTTCTCGTTTTGGAGAATTTTAATCTGGGATTTTAACCATGATATTAAGAATAGAAATAAAAGCTTTTCCTGCCTGTCCTTATAGCTGCTAACTATCCTTCTTCTTGGGTTGAAAATTCATAAAATTAGTAAGTATTATAGGATACTGTATAGAATCCTTGCTTTAGTTTCAGGCAAGTGACAGGGACACCGCGCTCAGAGAACCCCGGTTCCATTGCGCCGCAGATCCCGTAGTCCTCTATGTAGCGCTGAGGAGCGCCACGGAAGGGGTCTTAATAAGCTAAAATCCAACAAAAATCGGTCATACTCCCACGACATCGGTACTTTTCGAAGGTCCCCCAACCTCCCCATCACAAAAAAGTCCCGTAAGCTTAGCCCGTAGCCCGTAGTCCGTATGCAGGCCTCAGTCAAAAGATCCATCATCGCCAAGTTGCTGGAAATATATGAAGACAATATTAGCTATAGGTAGCTAAGCTATAGCCAATATCGTGTAATTCAATATTTCTAGCAATTAACTCTCGTAGTAAATGAATAGTAGAAGAAAAGCCGCAGAGACAAGACCCGCGAACAAAAGGTACGCTTGAATAATAGCGTCCTTAATAACAAGGTTATGAATAAAACATTCCTTATAAGTGATAGTGCTTGTACACCGCTACATACCGTTTTGTTTGTCTGTTAGAGCAATGAAAACATCCAAACGTTCTCGTAGTAAGTAAACATCTAAATATGAAGTAAGTATGTAAGCAGTTGCTATTGTAGAAACTACGTGCGTATTAATAAAAGTACCTAACCCTTATATGGCTGATCAGCGAAATAAATAATGTATTAGGCACTTTAGCAAATATTGTATTTCCTAATGGAATAGCGTGAACCTACAATAAGATTTCATTATTCTGTTATTATGCTGGAATTTTATTGCGGTTGCCATGTAACCGCAAAAGCTAGTGAACCTATGTACTTATAGAATACAGGGCGACTCAGAAGGGCGCCGACCACACAGTTGAGATGACAGGCGAGGTCGGCAGACGAGGTCGGCCTCAACGCCCTTAGGTATACCTATAGTCCAATAGACATCTTGCGTGTGGTAGTTTTTGGAAACAGCTATCTATTCTAATGTCTGTTGTCATTTATTCTCATACGGTTATTGATAATCAATACATCCAATTTTTACCAAAAGTCGGACTTTGAATATTTGTATGAAAAAATTGAAAAATGTTCTTTCGTAGGCAAAACATTGGATAGATTAATAATAACGGCCATTGATTGAATTTAGATCACAAAAGGATTTTATTCACACATAGACAATGAATGGGGATTATTTTTAACGCAGAAAACAACTAAAAATGCACATATGGGATTTGGCCGGCGCAAAGACTATGCGATATCACAAAGAGAACTATAAAAAGAAAAAATGACAGATTTTTTTTGTCGTCTGCAGAACGTATGTATGCAGTAGGTATACACAATGGTAAAAATGAATTATCACATGTGTTAACCACATGAATTTGATTACTCCCCAGTAGCTATTGATGTAGGAACAAAAGTTTCACTAATTCTGACGATGATAAAAGCATTCTCCTGCTCCACAATGTGGATCAGGTATAGTAGAATAACTATTACAAGAGGTTGAGGAAAAATCCTCTCTAATTGTGTGCTTTTGTTTAAATTTCGGATACTGTGCGAGTCTCCAAAACATATACCAACGTGCTGTATACAAACATGGGCATAGTCACGTACACAAGAGAACATAACATAGGGACTATTAGGGACAGTACAAATTACAAGAAAACACAACATAGGTACATATAACCTAGTATGTCCTCAAGTGTACCTGATCATAAATTGCATCGCTCGAAAGAAGCTTTTAATCATTTTAATGCCTGTTAAATATTGCATATTCCACTTTACCGTGTTAAATTAAAAACGTAGGTATGTGAAAGATTAATTAATGATAAAGGCTGTCTACGCTAGACATCGAAGTGAAATGTGCCACTTGAGTTTTGAGGCTATGACCCCAATGAAATTCGGTTAATTGGGCGATGTCGGCCACAGGCCGGGGGCCTAGGTATCTCATTTTATACCTCGTTTATTTTTTCCACCTCACTTCACCTTTGTTTACCTCATTCTTTATATTTAAACGTAAACGAGCATGCAGTCTACTTGATGTTAAATGGTCAATGTTGTTCATAGACATCTATAAGCAGCTCCAGGAATAAGGGTTCCACCTGAAACCCTTCATAGATGCATTGCCACTAAGGAGTCTAAGGACTAAGGAGTAAGATGGCCACCTCACATACGAGTTATGTAAGCAAGTGAGCAGGAAACGCATCTCTCCACCTATCTAAAATAAACTCTATTTCGTTTATAAGGAAATATTTTAAGTGAATTACAACTTACTTAAGCACTGTTAGTTTTAATTGAGGTACCAACTAATTAGCTTGAACCAAAGCTCAGAATTTCAGGCATCTGCGACTCATTTCTTTCTTGTGCTGTAAAAGTAACAAGATTTTTAAAATTGCTTGTTAAAATGAATGTTTGTACCTACACTACCGATTTATTTAAGATCCCCTGCTAAAGCAACCAGGCAAATAATAAAAAACAAACGAGAAAAAAAATCCTTCCCAGAATTTCGTCCTTATAAGCAACAATATCAGATAGTGGAATAAAATAGAAGTGTATTTTTTCAAACTGAACTCGTTCGATTCCAGGCTAGGGAAAAAGATATATTAAGAAACTAATGATGTAGTTTTAGTTTTTATTAAAATCGGCCTAGTAACTCCTTTCAGCATTTTCGCTAATCTTTATAGTTTCGGATTTGGCCCTGAAGGCCTATTTGAAAAATTCACCCTGTATGTACAATTATATGATCCCTACTGAATATAATATATACGTACTAACTGACCCGGTAAACGTTGTGTTGCCATATAAATACAAAAATGTTAAGGGTGAACAACCCTTATCACTTAAGGGTATGAAAAATAGATAGTAGCCGATTCTCAGACCTACTGAATATGCATATAAAATTTGGTGAAAATTGGTAAAGCCGTTTCGGAGGAGTACGGTAACTAACATTGTGACACGAGAATGTCGCGGAAAATTATTATTGTTGGTTTATAACAACGGGCGATAATCAATATCTATAAAAAATAGAAGTAGGTAGGCATCAAGACAAGCTTATAATAAGGAAAGTTATTTTACGTGTAATCAATATGCGGTACGTGACGGGATGGCATCCCTGGCGTCGCGCCGTCTGCGTGACGAACCCACATCTAGCAATTTGTTTGCAACCGCAATAACCCATCTGCAGATAGGATTATCGATTCGAGATGAAATGTGGTAAACGTAATCACCGTCAAATGTCTTATATGTACTAGCGTAGGTAAAGGTAGGTACAGTCCGCTTCAGAAGTAGATGAACAGATGAAGATCAAAAATACCTAAGTATAGATAAGCTATTTTTGCGTACGTTAGTGTTCAGATACTTTTGATAATGTTTATCTATTTTTGACACTACGATATTTATCTTATCATGATGCTTAGCTACATAGCGGTGCTTAGCTACATATGAACGCTTGGGTGTACAGGTATTTTTGAAATCTTCATCTGATCATCTACTTCTGAGGCTGACTGTACATAGTAATAAAAGAAGCAGAAATATACAGCGCAACTTTAATTGCATTTTATGCCATTTTATAACAGCTATTATATTGTATCACTTTTTATCTAGATTAGCTCTTTGGAGTTTGTGTAAATTATATCGAGCTGTTCACGTTTACAATGAACGATAATATACTTAGCCTTTTTCTGAATAATTATGATTTATTCATCTTTAATTTGTAGACTTATACATGTAGAATAAAAATTATAGTTCGAAACTGAAGTAGACTTGGTAAAGTGTTTAAAGACAAATAAGTCAAATACGTAATTTTTAATAATTTATTTTATAGAAAAGCCATTACTAAAATCTTAACAATATTAGTTTATTATTTATTAGATTCAACTAAATTTAGTTCTACAATTAGGTACCAACAATAAAGCAGTCATCAATATGCGACTGACGTAAGGAACCCCGTCGTTTATAAATGCGGACGCCATGCTACGTCAGGCAATTTATTTCTTTACGCAATAAACAGAAACACCAATAAATAACATGCGCAGAGATAGTGTTATGAAGAAAATCGATTTGACGCACAAATGTTGGTACGCATGTCCTACGTTTTTTATTTATAAACGACAGACTTAATATATTTAACGTATTTCCGTACGCGCCCTGTTATTTATGTAAGAAGTGTAGGAGCCTACGTGTACATATTTGAGCGTAAAAATAGTTTGTAACACGATTTTTTCTATACAATTGTTTTTCTTTATGTCAATCAACAAGCTACCAAACAAACACAAAAATGTATAGCTTAGGATGGACTAACCTAACCTAACCTACCTGTGGCCTAATATTATATTATTTTTTAAAATGTTCAACATTTTTTTTTCTGTAGATATATACCTGTAAACCATTTCATAGACGTCACGGACTAATTAAAACTAATCATTTACCCCCTTTCTGTTGTACCTACCACCAAATTCACCTATGTTAGTATGTAACAAAAACTTCAAAAAACAACCCTACATAATATACGTAACGATAGGTATTATTTTTAACTGACTTAAAAAAAGGAGGAGGTTTCTCAATTCGACCGTATATATGCTTTTTTTTTACATAGGCGCTTATCCCAAACCTTTCCTTTTACTTTTATTTCTATCTTTTCAAAAGCGAAATAAAATGCAATCATTTTCTATTATGACAGAATTTTTCCACATTTTCTTTTCGCAACACGATTATCTGTTGGCCTAAGAAACGGGTCGCGCCAACTTATCACGAAAGTTGATACTAAACCACAGTTCCAAGATATAAAGGAAAAAGAAATTCAGCTTGTGGTTTTTGTACTTTTATTTATTTAACATGAATAGCTGTAGACGGATTTGTTATATTGTATTGAATTTTGCAACGAGCGTGCAGTCCACCTGATGGCTACTGCCGCCCATTCACATCTGTACCCTTACCAGGAGTTTTTATGTTTCGACAAATGTGACTGTTTTTGTATTTGTTTACGTATTTGTCCATAAAATTCCAATCAGCGCCCCTAGCGGATTGTGTCAGAACTAGCAAATCGTATTGGCCCATACGTAAACAAATACGTCGAAACGTAAAAACTCCTGGTAAGGGTACTGTGATCAATTTCAGTTAAGATGATAATATTTAGATTCCTATCTGGAGTCGGCCTGAAAAATTTTTGCTACTCCCGCGGACTTAGTTGGAACGTCTCGGATAATCGTGGTAAGGGAGACATGAATATGCCCTTACCACGATACTAATTACACCCTTCAATGCAGAACACAGCCGCGCTTAACACTGGTAATATTAGGTAGAAATAGGCGAGTCGAGCCGCGGAAGGTCCAGAACTTTAATTGAAACTAACTATCAAGTGGACTCTAAGCTCATTACTACCATATAAAAAAATCTCACTGCATAGTTTTTACTTTTAACTACGAAGCTACCTAGTCATGTTCTGTCAAACCACAAACCACATTGCTCAAAGTCAGTCTACCAATTAAGCTACGAAAATTCGTTATTCAGAAAGCAAATTTAAGTTCTGTGAAACCAATTCAAAATAAGACATTGACTACTTACTATCTACTTTATTTTTTTTACTTCCAATCATATTTAGAAAGTTAGATACAACTTTACTTTCAACATGTCTATAGTTTTTTGAAAACGTTTCTTAACCTGGAATGTGGTAAGATTTGAGTGGTAGAAATGGTCATGTAAGGAGAAAAATGGTCATGTGTCCCTGCATCCGTCACGCACTTTATTACATACTAGCTGACCCGGCAAACTTTGTACCGCCTCAAAATCTATTTATCAAATATATTTCATATAAACTATAGCCTATGTTACTCGTAGATAATGTAGCTTTCGAATAGTCTAAGAATTTTTAAAATCGGTCCAGTAGTTTTTGAGCCTATTCATTACAATCAAACAAACAAACAAAGTTTTCCTCTTTATAATATTAGTATAGATACGTACTAAGCTAAATTAAGGTGTGATAAGTGACCATAGAGCATTTATTTTACATTTCAATTTCATGTATAGGTACTTAAAGAGTGAAGTAAAATATACTTATAAAAGCCGGTAGGTGCCTTGCCACAAAATGTTTGACGTGAAATGTAATTTCGGTGGCCCTCGATCGTCCCTGGCAATCTGTCGTTTCACATTTCCGTTGAAATTGTAATCACTTTACCTTTTGGATCCGGTTATTCAAATTGCGAAGCGGTGCTACGAATGTAGCGAAGTTTACGTGTAACTATCTCATTCCGAATTCTAGTTTCCAGAACATTTTCTTTGTCCCTGCCCTAACTACTTACGTCATTATATATGCTGTTCACTTCGTCGTTTTTGTTCATTAATGAGTTCTGGGTTTTTCTTATACAGTTTGGTACACACGTCCCGCTCCTCTCCCCATAACTTGCGACCACCGACCCACGGGCCGAATGTGGCCTGCCTTGGTTTAGGATCCGATTATCCGAGCCATGGCACAAGTTATAGGGCGGCTGGAAAGCCTCTTTTTGTTGACCAAGGATGCAGAATTGTACTGAGATCTGAGGCGGTACGTTTAAGGGGCGGACAAAGGCATTTTTTTCGTTGCCCTATTTTAGAAAGCAGTTTTAATCCTTGGTAGTTTAACCCGGAACTGTTCAAATGTGACAACACTTAAACATCTTTGTAATTTGTAGAAGTACCCAAAATAGTGTCTTTAAAAATATCCCGCCAGTCCATTTCACACTTAACCAAGTTTTATGGAACAGAAGTACGAGTACGAACCGCACGCCTCACATTAAGTCGTAACTGCCGCCTAACTGCCGCCCAAGCACAGCTATACGCTCTCCATGGACTCCGTAATCCTTAGTTTTAAGTTCATTAAATACGGTGCTAAAAAACCATACGTCTAAAATATAAAATAATTACTTAAGACAAAAAAATATACTTACCACAGTTTAAAGGACTAAAAAGTACAAAATCTACAACTAGGGACGCACGATTCAAATTATTTACAGTTATAACTGAGTAAAGACACTATCAGATTGATGACGTCTACTCAGTTTACATCATTTAAAGTGAACTTAATATAATAATCAATGTATTATCTATCGGATACGCCCCGTTTTTCGATAAAATTGTATTCTACTTATTAGTCCGTAAAAACATGGTATATGTTTTCACATGGTTAGCTATAAATTTCGGGTAACTTTTAATTGCCCCGGGCCCTAACATACCCTTTATGTAGATATTCATAGTTTGATAGCTTTGTAATACATATTGATGAATAAAGTTCACGTGTTAGTTTACTTTCTATTCAAATATGTGTTAATTTGGTTTTGAATACATACGTAACTTATTTGAGTTTGAACTTATTATGAAATAATTAACAAGAAAAACATGCACATTACTAACGTTAGGTAAAAGTTCGGATTATTTGACCTCTTTGTAGCTACACTTTTTTAACGCGGAGAAATCCTTATGGTCCCCCTCCCGCCAGAGGGAACGTAAGGGGTATGTCGAACTCTCTCTGAAAACTCTGAAGCATTCCTCTAAACGCTCGGTGCCGGGTTGCGAAAAGCATTTTAGTTACACTACATTATGACTCGCAAATAATATTAAACAATGTCTTTTTGAATTTAATAAAAGATCCACATCTCGCAAAGCTAAATCCTAAACATATAAATGAGTAATTAAAAGGAATATCTAATTTTTTTTATAATCCACCTAGGTATGTAAAATTGTCACACGCTCTCATTATTTCTTTTATTCCTCTGGCCTGGCCTGGGCAACCCTATTATTATTTTACCTTTCTCAATGATACATTATTTACCAATGGTCTACAAAAACAATGAACAAGCTAAAACTATAGCGGTTCCGATCCCTATTATTTGGCTGTGGTAACCCCAAGGGAACAGCTTAAAAATTGTTAATGACAGCGACTATAATTATCCAAAACTAAACACATTGTGGAAAGCAGACACAAGCATCCTAGCCCCGTTATGATAAGGCACGCACATCCCCACGGCGAGTTTCATCACGACCTCCTGTTTTGCGCCTTTATTTACTTTGCCGAATAAATGCGACGCCATCTTGTGATTTTTTTAGTTTAGTGTTTTTAATGACCTAGTACACTTATTGTACTTGTGTTTTTATTGTTAATTTTTAGAGTAAATAAATATTTTTTCTAATCAACTAAGTACAAAAGTACGGATTTTATGACAGTTTTCGTTAAGTCGTTTCGTAACACGACATTTGCGATCGCACGTGCAAAGCTTACTGTACCTTTATTAATTAGTTTTAAACAAAATAACATAAACCGCGAAGCCTTATATTATAACAAATATTTATTAACAGTATGTATTAATGGATTAATTAATAATTTAATAATAAGTAGGTACTAAAATAATGATTAAACATGCTGATTGGTAGGTAGGTAATAAGCAATTACTCAAGAGTTACTTTCGCAATAAATCATCGAGTGACAGCGTAAACGGCATCGTGACGCCCGTACAAATGCTATGTTCATGCAATTCTTAACTAGATTGCAAGCACTTCCTAAAGAAAATTGCAAAAAAACAATAACTACATCTCCTTTCAGAATGTCAGGAGATTTTCCCTGGTTATACCTGTGGAATTGACAGACGGCACAGACCTTCAATGTTTATTTAAAAAACATATTTCTCTGTAAAAATAATAGGTATATCCGACCTATGTTTGAGCCTTCTAAATCCACAATTGAAAACCGATATTCATATTACTGAACAATGACCACGTACATATTCAACAATAATCCGGAAATTTATTTCAACGACATAGGTCAGCGAAATATCGGCTGCGAATGAAAACCACACTCCGCTCGTTTGGCAGGCCACAGTGTGTGCCTGTAGATAAGGTAGTTATCTAGCAAACTCGGCTATTTGAAATTTCCGTTCAGAGCTAATGACTGAGCCTCTAATCCCTCTCAGCGGGGATTACCGTTAACATCTTACGACTCAGGAACCTATCAGAAAACTACTGATAGAACCAACTTTGACGCGGAAGTCGACCTATCTAGGTTTTTTCATGTGTAGGTATAGTCTATAGGTATCTAATGTAAGCTGTTCAAATAGCTTATAAAGCTTACTCTACTACTAACAATCATTTTCAATCAGAATAGAAAGCGCACGTTGTCTTATAAAATTTAAATAGGTAGTCACTACAGCTCATGGACTTAAAACTTCAATTAGTGAAGGACGCCCACATAAAGTCGATTGGTTCGTGGCCCGCGCCATAAAAGTAAGCCTCTTACCAAAGCCGTCATTCTAGAATAGAGTGACATAAACAACGGCAGGTACTATATAAGGCAGTACCTAAAACCGATCCTAAACCTCATACTCTTAGATTCTAATACAGAGGGTTCTCCCACCTTCAATATGTTTATCAGATCAAAACATGTTTATGATGAAGCAACTTCATACTTTCAGGAACATCGAGCATAAAAATAGAATGTGTATTAAACTTCAAAGAAAATTGGTACGAGTAATGAGTTATCCGTAACACATTGATACCATTATTATAATTATAAGCATATTCGATGATCTTCGTGGAAAAGTTAAATATAACTTTGGTTTTAGGTATTCAATTATAACTTGGCTTCGTTAAGAAAATTTCTCTGAAATGTTTTCATTTTCATGTAGGTATTTTATAATTTCAAAGTCTATGTTTGTCTAAAGATTAAAAGAAGGAAGAAACCAATAAGAACGAATATCGAAATAAAATATGTATTGAAGTATGGACCAAAGCATTTGAAAAAGATCCGCATACAGTGTCAAAGGAATTTTGTTCAGTCGTATATCCAGTTTCGTTAGCACACGCGGTGAGTATGGATAAAATCAATATAGTAATGGATTTTTTTATGTCTCATATTACGACTGATAAGAATGGGGAGAGAAAGGCAGTTCCCAATTTTCCATCGCGTTTACGATCTAGAAAGGAGCTGGAGAATTCACATTAAAAGCGCGCGGACGAAAAACTACGAAGCAATAAATGTCGAGCTCGCTAGAATAGGGTTAATATCTTGTACTTTAGACTAGCAATTCTTGTATATAAACATATATGTAAATGGTTTCTTGAAAACGACTTTATAGATTTTAATAAATACAGAGTAGGGGTTTTTGGTGTTGAAAAACCAGATTATTTAGGAGATTGAGAAATAGTAGATGATACTCGTATGATTGCAAAAATCAAGAGCACTAAGTCGTAAAAGTTCTTAAGTACCTTTGTCTTATTACTACCATTAAAACTGAAATATCTTGACAGTAGCGAAGCGAAGAAACAAAATGAGAAATTGAAATAGAATATTGGTGTCATGGGTCGGTGTTCGCATAAAAAGAGCAAGTCAATTTATTAGCAAGCAATGTTGGCTTTTAAGAGAATGAACAACTAGAAAAAATTCCAAGAGAAATGAACTTTGAAGATAAAAATGAAGATAGGTAGAAGATAGAAAGATAGAAAAGAATTGAATATAGAAATATGGAAAATAAACGAAACTTACATAACGATTTAGGTATAGAAGGGAAAACATCACTTATTTAAATAAAAGAGCCGTATAATGCTTAAAAATATTGATATGTAAAGGTTCGATTAAGTCATTTAGGTACCTACCTATTCTAGGTTTCTGGGTTTTCAACTTACATTCATTTTTATAAATATGGACACCTTACTTTATTTATTTAGAGATAAACTTCGTACCATATTGTACCATCATACTGAGTCAATAGTGAATTAGTGACGTTAATTATAAATAACAATACTGTACCAGTAGGTAATTATATTGATAAATTATGAATAACAGCTATGTAGTCAAATAATAAATACCATCAGGCGAAACGCCTTACATTGAAGCGGTTTAGCGTCTCTTATCGGTTTCGAATCCATCTATAAATAAAACGGTTCTATAAATCGAAGGGTTGAATCAGTGCCCAACTTGAACGTTTCTCGTCATCCAAGTAAGTTTGTTAAAGGAGTAAAAATGTGCTTCTGAAGCAGCATTGGAGCTCATGATGAATAATTCAAATACAAAGTCCGTTAGGTTGGGATTGGAAGTTGAGTACGGTCTTGGTGATACGAAGATCTACGTACGCAAGATTCTTATTTATTGCATGCATTCGCATTATGTTTTGACATTAAATATATTATTCTATGAATTAATGTTGTTCGGAAACTTAATTAGCATCGTTGTCTGAATTCTTGATCAAATTCGCCTTTTTTAAATCTAGGTAGGTACTTTTGTTCCTACCCTGATTTGCTCGCGAAAAAATCCGCATGATAATTCCGCTTCAGAAGGAATCGTTATGAAAATTTGCATTTGTTAATATTTAAGAAGTTTAAAAGTCTCATATACCTATGACTATAAAAATCTCGTGGTAAAGTGAAATGCATTAAACAAGAACTAGTAAATATACTAACCTATTTAATATTAAATAATTATAGTTTAAAAACTAAAATCACGCTAAAATCGCACAAAGAAAATCGTTAATCCTGATTCCTGACGATTCTGATGAGGAGAATGGTATAAAATTATTAAAATCGTGTATTGTCATCGGTTCTTGATAATTATTCAAAATTTTAAATTAATTGGACCGTTCAAAGTGGGTTCAATATGGGTAAAAATCGAGTTCAAAGATTCCGTTACATACATAGATACAACCCAAGCTAATAAAAGCGTAGTAAAATGGGGAACACGAAATACAATAATAGAAATAGCACGGTAAATTACTTCTATATGAAATTAAAGAAAGTACTCGTTCCTTCCACTGTCACAATCATGAAAATGTCACGGATACTATCTATACAATTATTATAACGTGTGTAACCGCGCCACTAACGTCAGGAAAATTATCGGCAAACGCAGTGGTATGAAACACATTAAAGCGTAAAGTATCACTTGTATTTTATTTGTGTTTACTTTATTGGTTGTTTTATTTTAAAGATATATTATTTAAGATATATTATTATGCCTAACATTCATGAGCATCAGAGACCAGTTATGAGTTTAAGTAGAAGTAAACGGTGGAAGAACCCTTTATGGGTAGACTCCGAAGGCACCATCGCCACATCAATACCTGCCTAATAACAACGCACTCTGCGCTGTTTTGTTCCGGTTTGAAGGATGTAAGGGGATATACCTACTTATCGGAAGCGCTTCCAATTTAGTCCTCAGTTAGAACTGTAGTGTATCTGGAGTCAACAGATATATATGGGCGGCAGTAGTCACTCACAGGTGGCCTGCCTGTTTATTATTTCTAGGTTATAAAAAAGAAAAATAGTCCATCTTATTATACAAAAAACATACAGTTAATAAATAAAACCTCAATGGCCATAATTATGTATTCGTAGGTGAATGTCATTTGTTTATTTATAAAGGCGTCACCCGCGCATTCCACAGAATTTTTGACGTCGAGTTATATCAATGTGACAGATATTGACAGTCTCATTAACTCTTTATGTGGGTAGGTAGAAATAAACATAAGCGCCATCTACATAAGGCTTCGAGTCGCCTACCTCTTGAATAACACTGCGTGACAACACGCGTGGATCGATAGGCCTATACGAAACAAGTTAAGAGAATAAAGCGGAAGCAACGCTAATATATAAATGGCTTTTATTCATGAAACCACAGTGTCTATTCTTCTATTCTAAGCTTTCCTTGACTTAAATGACTCAAAATAGTAAGTACATATAGTTTATTTAAAGGCAAATTTAAATGAGGAGGTCTGTTGTCGGTGTTTCATATGTTTGCCTTAAATTATTAATATCATATTTATTGCATCCTCCATTTGAACACTGCTCTAATACAAGTGTACAATCAAGTGCAGAACAAAGTGGTATCAAGAATTTTATTTTCATTTCCCTTTTGTTATTCTTGTGTATGTAAAACCTATTATAATTAACATACTTAATTTTCTTTTTGCGCATATTTTTGAACATTTGAAGACATATTATCGGTGTAATATAAAGTGGTCTAAATGAAGTCCAAAAAATGTGAAATTCAGTGTTAAAAACGGCGTTCGTATTACATATGTACGTTACTTGTAACACACGTATGTAACTTGGTATTACGTACAAAACTGAGGTATGAAAGCGAGTTCATTACAGTGAAAATTAAAGGCCTCCTTTGCACGAAACAGTAATAATCTTACCTTCCTGGCTTAAATTTTGTCTCTTTCATCCTGGCGCGCCGTCTTATTTAGTTAAATAATATTATTTTCATCTCATTTACTTTGTATGTTTTGTGTAGAGCAGATGTTATTTTCTTCTTTAAAAACAGAAAAATATAATAATTACGTTCGTAGGTAATGTATTGAAAAAAGAGCTATGATTAGTTTTAGTGTAGTTTAGTTTAGCCTTCTTAGGGTATTATTTTAACCTTTTAAAACATATTATAAGTCTGTATATATGTATTTACATGCATAGGCATGTTTTTCTTTATTTATTTATTTTATTAAGTTCAGCAACGGTTGTAACATTAGGTATACATATTTTTAAATTAAATATACATAGTTACAATGCAAGCAATAAATGTACGACCACTTAGAGGTAAACATTACATGCAATACAGATGTTTATCATTTTATTTAAAGCACATTAATATCACTATATAATTTAAATCAATCAATAATATATTTCATCGTAAATGCAAATTTCATTCAACTTATTATCAGCTGTGGCAACATGCGATTAACTAGGATTGCGTGAAACCGGAGACAGCGGTATCTAGTGTCAACCAACCTCCATTCTCATACATCTGTATATATGTAGATATCTGGACGCATAGGTATCTTTAAGTAGCGCATATCAAATAATTTATTGCACAAAAATACATGGCCGCTGCAGATAAGTTATTTTTGCAACATTTTGAAATATATCAACAACATATTGAATGTCTTTTAGGCATAGATTTAAAGGCAGTCTTCAATTCAATGCAGTGTTTTGATTTTATTATAGTATACAGTTTAAAACACCGTGATATTTTCTGCGAAATCGGACTAATATTAGCGCAAATTTTAGTGCCCGTTCACATTGGGTCAGCTAAATTGTTTCAAGGAACGCCGACTGTCGTATTGTGTTGTTGACAATATACTGAAGATATTTTTTTAATCTCACCTAATGTAAAAAAAAACCCTCGTTTTTCGCTTAGTGTGCACTAATCGGCGGTTCGCAAATACCGAAACGGTCAGGCCGACTTAATGTGAACTGGCACTTACATTTTTCATAAGTCGAGAGTAATAATTTACCTCCTAATAATTCCATATCCATCATTCAAAAAACGAAACGTTGTAACTTAAAAATTTCAAGTCAATACCCCTCTACATGCTACAAAAAGAACTAGGAGCGGTATCTAACTAAACCTTTAAATATATAGCTGTTAAAGTCTTGTAATTAAATAAGGGATAAAGACGTTGTAAACAAGAACTATATTTTACAGTTTACGGAGAATAATGGTTATGTGTAGTGCTATCTAGAAATTAGCATTTATATTGGCTAGCCAGCCCGCGTCAACCACTGAAATGTCACGTTGTATCTACAAATGCGTAGAGGTCAAATAGGAAAAACTTATAGGTACATAGGTTTGTGTCTCTAGTATATAAAAAAACTTTTAAGTGCTTCTATTATAATTTGGTTAATCAACTCCACGCATAAATAAAAACAATTTGGCACATAAATACAAACTTAAAATAAAATGTACCAAACACAAAATTTGTATAGTATGTATAAACGTATAAACGATAGTTGTATAAACACAATAGTTGTGTGTATTTATACTACAAATTACACTAACAACCCGGTCTTATTTTTTGTTACTAATATTTTATTCGGAATTTATCTACAGCAGTTTAAGTAAATAATTTATGAAACTTTTCTTTCAAATCTACAAACTGTACTTTCGTTCAGAGAAAAGTTTATCATGTCTAAGGCTTTAATCAACATTTTATTAAGTACCGAAAATGTATTTAAGTACCTCATTTTGAGTCACGAGATTGTAATGAATGAACAAACTAATGTAACGACTTCTTCTGATCTCAGTAAATTACTTAATTCCCTCTGGATCTCAGAGTAATCACTTGTATCAAGTTTAATAATATAGTTAGCAAAGAGAGAGTAGCCAATGATTAAATCATTAAAGTGTTCGTAAAAGAAAAATGTCGTACTGGCATCTAAGAGACCTACTTTTTTTTATAAAAGTAGCTGACGGGCAGTCTAGCGTTTTTTTTATATAATATAGGAGTAGCAGACAAGCATGCAGTCCACCTGGTGGTAAGTGGCTACTGCCGCCCGTCTGTAATCAACCCCAGATAGGATTAGATATTCCTACCTGAGGTCGGCCACAGATGCGCCGCTACCCCTGAGGACTAAGCTGGGACGCGTCGGAAAAGTCTGTCTCCCTTACCACACCCTTCAAAACGGTAGAAATAGGTGTGGTGGTAGTGCCGCCAGAGTCGAACCACAAAGTGTTCTACCACCATCAATTCCTACCCTCTAGCTGATGGTAAATGATCAATACCGCCCATGGAAATCTGTGGTTCTACCTAAAGCTGATCACAGGTGTGTTGCTTCTCCTGAGGACTAAAATGATCACCTCAAATATAAATTAGTCGATATTTACAATACCATACCCTGCGAACAAAATGTTAACTCCACGTTAGAAATAGGTGTGGCGATGGTACCTTCCCAGGCGAACCATGCTAGTTCTAACACCATATACAATACCAACCAAAGCTTAATAAAGAAGAGAAAGAAATTAAAACAAATAGGTACATCTGTTTTCATAGGTGAACACAATCATAAAGAAGCACTTTTTTAAATTAGGTAACGTTTAACAGAAAATGTCCAGGTGGCGATTCATTTTGTAAACCCGGTTTTTTTGTCAGTTCTAAACCCCACTATAAAACGCATGAACAACAACCCAAAATATCCTACACAAAGAACATATCTACATAGGATTTTATTTTGCTCCCCCTATTAGTCCCTGTGTGGTTTTAATAAAAAATCAGCCATTGGGGCGATTATTCCTCGATTCCCGTTCTACAGGCCGGGGGCATTTTGCGCGGTGGAGGCAGTGATGACGTCAATACGTGCCCTGTCCAATACTTCGGAACGATCACGTGGCCGCACATTCGAGTATGCGTAATCACAATATCGTCGATCGTGCAGCTCCCGTTTCCCGCTCCCAGATTACCAGTTGGTTGTTAGGTTGGATGGTCTTTGTTGTGCTTTACAGAATACTCATTTTTGTCCTCGAAAGATCATATAAACGGAATGATAAGTGTGAACGACTGCTTCGTAAATTTGACGACTGACAATAGACCATATTGTTTACTCCGTAAAAAGGATCCGTATTTTTCGTACTTATATTCGTAAATGCAAAAAAAAATAAAAAGGTATTGACTGGTTTCCATTATAGGTACTCTTGTTTTATACTGTGACATTTCGGGTTTCGCGTAGGACGGTGATATTTTTCATAACTTTTACGAGATACATAAGCATGTGATGCTTAGGTGACTGTCCAATTACTTAACCTTAGGGTGTATATTTACAAATAATCCATCAATGCCGTAAAAGTTACGCGTCATTTCGATATAGTGAATCACATGGGCGTGTGACCAAAATATATTTGTAGATACTTACTATCAACTAGATCACTTGCAATTTTAGCCACGCGTTTTTGCGTATGAACAGTTGAATGTATGACCGAAATGACCGCTGTGGCCGAATTCTATCAAAGTTAAAATAAAGTTTATACATATTTTCGCGTCTCATCTTATCTTAGATATCTTAGGTATGTAGTGTAAGTACACAATGACGTTTCTAAGGTACGACTCGTAAGTCACAAAACATGTCAATAATTGACTATCTATAATTACCACTTTGAAAGTTCACATTTTCCAAAATGCCGTAAAATACGGGCCATACAAATAGTCGGCTGAAAAAAAATAATTTGTGCATTCGTATCGTAATATGCACACGACACACAGCACACGCACACGCACACATGCAGACATGCGAAATAAAGTTTCAGTTGCGAATATACCCTAATGGGATAGTAGTTTGAAGTAAAAATAGTTTATAAATATGGTTACCTTTCACCCAAAATATTGAGATATCTTGTAAGTAAAGAAATCGAGGACTAGGTAAAAACATTTGAAGAATTTTTTTTTAATTTAATATTATAATTAATTATAATTATTAAGCTTTTGTGCCATAATGAAAGTAGGTACCCTCGTATATCTATTACTCACAGTATTTTACTGGAAATGAAACTCTGTACAGAAATGGATAAAAAATTAATGAAATACCAAATTTTAATTTCGGTTTATGGTTCGTGCTCGAGTCGCGCCACGAATATTGCCATTTTAAGGGCTTTTATTTTTAATTCAACGCCCTCAACTCAACTCATCCGGGTGTTTTTGTAGCAAATGTTTGCCCGGACCGTCAGCGACCAAATAGAAGGGTAGGGGTTGATTAAAATCCAACCAATTGCGACCGAACTGCGAATCCGGTGAGTTTTATGTGATTCACGCACCGAAAAATCGAAGACGCGAATCTTCGACAACGTTTGCGATTTCAACATCTCTTGATCGCTTAAAATGGTGTATTTATAATTTGTTATTAAAAGACAACATAGGTACATAAATGTCGAATTGTATTCTTAAAATGATTTTCTTTCTTTAAATTGGACGCTCGAAACAAAAGTTTTGCTCTTTTCGCCTATTATAAAACTGTGTAGCTACTAAATTATTTAATTGAATCGATAAATACATTAGTAGTTTATTGCTTATTTAGAGTTAAGAGTAGGTAGCAATTATTTTAACTATGGAAAACACATTATAACATAAACAAGAAACAAGAAACATAAAAATAAACAAGAATGCTACTTATACATAAACATTATATAAAAACTAAATTAGAGGAACTGCTGAACGTTAGCATTATAGCATTTTGATTATGAATGAAAAACTAATTTAAATAGTTTTTTAAGATTTAGTGATTTAAACACAAAAAGCTGTAAATGTTATCTACTACATAGGTAACGTTGTACCATAAAACATGTCATTTAAAACCAAGCTAACTTACCAATGTCATGTCAAATATTGGCGTGGCGTCTCCGCTCCCGCCAATTGAAGGATCACCGAATACACAGAACGCACCGAACACGGATAGAGAGGTAGTACGCGATCGATATCCGTTCACTGCACAGCCGAGATGGCTTGCACGCAGCGCGCCGTGCATCCGACGCTCCTACCACACAACATATTACTCTCAAGTTATTATTTTACAAGTACGTCCACTCATGAGAAAAGCAACCTGAGACGACCGCAGCGTTCGAAACCTTAATACTTCCCTTCGCTGCAAATATTAGGTGACAGCCGTCGACGGGTTCGATCGAATACCTTAGCGCAATTATTTCGCACAACTAAGCCGACGACCGACAAGTTAACACACCGAATTTCACTTTATTTAAGTCAGTTTTCTTAATGATATTGATAAAGCGCGTCTACAGCTAATGAAGTGCAGAGTACGAAAATTCGTGACGCGTCAAGCGACTACCAATATAAAAATAATATGAACAATGTGGGGACAGGAACAGGACCCGCGTAATAATAAGAGAACTCGCGTGGGGATGGTACGGAGGGTGCATTGTGCACCGGCGAATTTCGGAAGGGCCCGTCCCGAAAGCCCTTGTTTTGAGCCCCCTACACTTGCGCAAGATGCGAACCAGTTTTGATTTTTGTAAACCGTTCACAAAGGGGAGTTATCCAACTATACCGTTATACTGTACTGGACCAAACAATTATTCAACGCGTTTCAAAACTTAAAACATACGTGCAAATATTACAACCTTTTGAGAGTATAAAATTATATTATTATTCTTGTCTATCTGTAAGTGTTGATACTTACTATTTTACTATAGGTTACTGTAGGTGTACTATCGTACTATATATTTGTATTTCTATTGTATAGGTAGTATTGTACTGTAAGTACTGTAGTTGTAACATAAGTAGGTTGTAATATAATTATCATACTGTTCAAAATACTTATAGGGTTTAATACTTGTCCAGTTCTTTCAGGTTTATCCTTATATTGTTGGCAAAAATCCAGCTCAAAGGACCAACGTAAGGAGAATGACAAAAAAGTCGTATCTCATTTGGTTTAAAAAGGGTACATTATATAATATACTGAATATGTAATATTTTTATCTACAGCTATTGTCCGTTTTAATCTGCATTGTGTGACTGTACTTCAATCCCTTACCCAGTACCATATGCGTCTGCGCAGCCCTTTATATCAATTCTACTGAGCTCCAACAAAAGGTGCACCCAAAAATGCAAATTTATGAAGTCGAGTGTTTCGATATCGAAATAAAATGTTTATTACAGAGTGAGTTCAGCCAAGGACTGATTTACTTTCGCAAATTGAATAAAACTTATATAATTATACAGTGTACTGTCACATGAAAGATATTTGTGTAAATTAATAGCTAAAGTTAGGTAGGTCTGAGAAATCAAAACTGGCTATTTAAATGCCGCTAATCATTGGCTCCTAGAATACGCGTACCTACAATTAATTATCACCATTCACCAGTCTATTCATAGTTTTACTTAGTTCGCCGATGACTTCTTATATATAATATAAGAGCGTATAATCTCTAAGCGTAATGTTAGAATCATAAGTGAAATAAATAACATTTAATGCATAGACGCCAAAACATTTAAACCTAAAAAGGTTTTATTCAAAGGACAAATCAGCTTTGCACGATTGCTATATTATGTGGTTACGGGGGAAAAAGATTTTACCGTCCGTTTTATCGTATACATCTTACCTATTACTATAAATCTTTTTCAAATAACTATTTTGTTCCTTATTTTAGTATTTCTTTGCCTGCCATGTAAGGATCATAATAATTGGCTAAATGCGAGTCGGATTCGCACACCGAGTGTTCCGTGGCACCAAATTTCCATTTTTTTTATGTTCGAAGGTATTTATAGCGGCCATAGAAGTAAATGCAATGTGAAAATTTGAACTATGTACCTACTATGGTTCAATAGATTAAGCTAAAAACGCCGAAAAATAGCGGTCCCTAGTATGGCGACCCCCATTTATTTTGAAGATGTTTTCTTAGTATAGTCTCTGTTATTATAGCGGCCACCATATATGCGTTATACATATTCTGTAAAACTTCAAGTACCTATTACAGTTCAACACACTGAACAGAACACTGTTACAGACGGTCCAACAGCGGAGCCTTAATGATAGGGTTCCGTTTTTATGCTTAAGGTACGGAACCCTAAAAATTAATTACCTACCTAATTATTGTTTGTGTGTTTTGGGTGCCCGTTCTTACGAAATAATTAGGTGTGCGAACAGCATGCGAAAACATGCGAAAAGCTGTTAAGATTAAATTATTTTGAGATAAATCTTATATTGTGAACCAATTTTCCCGTAGCATTTTTATGTAATGTTCTTAGTTACGGTATAGGCTAAAACCTTACCAGATGATAAATGTTGTGCCTGGAGATCTTCAAGCCCAGAATAACAAAGAAAATGTACATAGGCAGTAGATACAGTATACCAATCTTCGATCACTAATAGGAATTCCTATTAGTGATCGAAGATACCAACATAACTAGTTTATGATTCATGCATACTATGGTATATACCTACGATAGGATAACGAAAAATAGCCAAATGTTGGAAATTAAAAAAAATGTAATTTATAATATTCATAAAATTTTGACATTAAAAATGTTAAATAACAATTATTATACGAGGGAATGAAAATTTTAGTTATAAAATATGTGATACACAAATAGTATTTTCTAGTAAGAAAAATCATTTTAAAATAACTGTAAGATAATTTATTAGAGAACTATGTATTTGCATAAGTAAAATTAAGATTATGACAATTTATATTTAGATTTACAACTACGACAACAAAAATATAAATGGAATTACTTTGTATCTATATAAAAGAAATATTTTATTCATGTCATAATGATATCAACGCTATGACAACAAAAACCTTTTATAAATATAATTTATAAAAATGTAATAATCTGCCTTATTGCTAATTCTATTATTTTGTAAGACAATATAAAAAGGACAAATTAGGTAGATATTTATCATGTGGTGCTAAATTACAAAAACGATCTAACCGATAGGATTAAAAAAGATCAATGAACTTATTTAGTATTTAAATAATATATTACCAATACCTACTGATACCAGAATAAAAAAGGATTATTCCTGCTGTTTATAATTAAATACCAAACGATCATTTTTTCCAGCCATTCTCTCTTTAATATTGTATGTTACATTATAATCATATACAACTACAATTGTAGGACGTTTATCCTGTAGCATCCGCCAATAAAAAGAGGAAACACCGTATTTAACATTAGAAGTTACGTATTAAATTATACGTATGCTAGTAATGTACTAATCAGTCCAGAAACGTTATACAAAGATACAAGAAATCAATAACCACAATAATGTTATCGCTAGTAAATTAATTGCCTCATACTAATTTTTAAACTACTTCATACGTCGATAGATGGCGTGGAACTCAAGACAACGTACAATCATATTCTCTTTGGACAAGCGCTGCGCTGGTGTATCGATTTTAGACGACTCGACGGTATTATCATGATTAAAAATTCTTCCATACGCTTATGTTCTAATAATAGTTTTTTCTTATTTGTTTCAGTGCAGCGTTATAATAAAGGGTTATAAATAGATTTCAAATGGTTTCATACGCATTTGAGAGGCGGAACGCGCCGTTTTAATAGATTTGTCAAATATTGTTGCGCAGCGCCCTCCTGGCAACACACAAATGTCTATGAATTTGACCCCGAAGCTCGTGTCCGGTGCAGAAGGAGAGTGTGGTGTAGGGCCAGGCCCTTAGTTTTCGGTCTTCACCTCGGTATTACTCTGTAAAATGGGCACATAATAGGTAAATAAGTTTTCATTTATCGAAAGATGTTAATGAGACATCGTTTATTTCGTTTGATCGACATATTTTTATATCATTAAAAATACATCGCGAGCGCTCCGAACGAGTTACTACTGCTAAGAATATCGTCAAAGTTGCGCACTGTTCCTTTTACTGAATAATTTAATGACAGTGTTATTTATGAAATAATAATTATGACCTTTATTATTTCAAAACTCGTCGTTTAATTTAATAACGCGAAGAAGATTATTCTGTGATTTTCATCTTAGAGATTTTTGTGAATGTGTTGAGACAATGGTGTATCGATTATTTTGCGCTAACGAAATGTCATCCCGGTGCCGTAGTGTTAATATTAGAAGTCTATGTTTGTGATCACGGTAACTATTGTCTAGGCATCTACGCATTTTATATTAAGCCTGAAGATTGAATACAACTAAAATTAATCAATATTTCATTTTAGTTTTGATAGATTATTTAGTATCGTTGATCAGTAATAAGTCGATTTAATTAGTTTTTCACAATTAAATACAACATAACAGATAAAATGTCTATAATATTTAACAAAGTTTAGGGTAACAATAATAAAATATTTGGAAAGTACTAGTACTACACAGCAGTGAGAAGTTGCTTTCGATGTTAATTTTAATAAGGCATGAATTATAAAATCATTTTCCCTCTAGCAAACCTGTTTTTTGCAATGAATGTTCGTGTCTATTGTCTTAGCATTTTTTGCTACTGAACATCAAACCATGCAAAATTGTTACTAGATATACGTAATTTTGTTTTTAGGCGAGTGAATTCATAAAGTATTTTGTATTGTTACAGTTCCATACAGTATTGAAGAGATTTGTGCGGAAAAATACGCCGTCAGTTGCCCATTTTGAACCAGGTAAAGTATATTGATTTAACATGGCCAATCCAAACCGTGAAAGTGTTAGTACTCGTTTCTCCGATAATTATGACCTTAAAGAAGAATTGGGAAAAGGTGCTTTTTCAATAGTGAGACGCGCCGTTCAAAAATCTACCGGACACGAATTTGCTGCTAAAATTATCAACACCAAAAAACTTTCGGCTAGAGATTTTCAAAAATTAGAAAGAGAAGCACGTATTTGCCGAAAATTACAACATCCTAATATTGTAAGATTACATGATTCTATCCAAGAAGAACATTTCCACTACCTAGTCTTTGACTTGGTAACTGGTGGAGAATTATTTGAAGATATTGTGGCAAGGGAATTTTACTCTGAGGCAGACGCGTCTCACTGTATTCAACAAATTTTGGAGTCCGTACACCATTGCCACCATAACGGCGTGGTACATAGAGATCTTAAACCTGAGAATCTATTACTTGCCAGCAAAGCTAAAGGCGCTGCAGTCAAGTTAGCTGACTTCGGATTAGCTATTGAAGTACAAGGAGACCAACAAGCATGGTTTGGATTCGCTGGCACTCCGGGCTACCTATCACCTGAGGTTCTGAAGAAGGAGCCATATGGAAAACCAGTAGATATTTGGGCCTGCGGTGTAATATTATACATCCTACTCGTCGGCTATCCACCTTTCTGGGATGAAGATCAGCACCGACTGTATGGACAAATTAAAGCAGGTGCTTATGACTATCCGTCCCCCGAGTGGGATACGGTCACACCAGAAGCGAAGAGTCTTATAAACCAAATGTTAACGGTTAATCCTAGCAAGAGAATTACAGCATCCGAGGCTTTGAAACACCCTTGGATTTGCCATCGTGAGCGTGTTGCTTCGGTGATGCACAGGCAAGAAACCGTGGACTGCTTGAAGAAGTTCAACGCCAGGCGCAAATTGAAAGGTGCCATTTTAACTACCATGCTTGCTACGCGAAATTTTTCTGGGAAATCCATGGTAAACAAGAAGGGTGATGGTTCGCAAGTTAAAGAGTCTACTGATAGCAGTACTACTCTTGAAGATGATGATTTAGATAAAGACAAGAAAGGAGTAGACAGGGCATGTACTGTAATTTCAAAAGAACATGATGAAGATGGCCTTACAAAGGCAGATTCTTTTGGTAAAGCACGCGGGGATAGTAATGCTTCTTTACGTCGCGCCGAAGTTATCAAATTCACTGAACTTCTCATAGATGCTATTAACAATGGTGATTACGACACATACTCTAAATTGTGTGACCCGAATGTGACCGCTTTCGATCCAAGTGCTCTAGGTAATCTGGTGGAGGGCGTAGAATACCATAAATTCTTCATTGATAATACGCCAACACATGTTAAGACTAACACCACTATTTTAAACCCTAGAGTGCACCTTCTGGGCGACGACGTTGCAGTTATAGCTTATGTTTGTGTTACCCAAAGCGTGGATGCCGAGGGTCGACGCTCTACCCATCAATCCCAGGAAACTCGTATATGGCACAAACGCCACAACAAGTGGACAGCGGTTCACTTTCACCTCTCCAACTAATCCCTTCTTCAGGCCACTACGCCAGAAAATAATGGGTCTCAAAAACCAAATTAAGAGCAATGAATTTGCTATTAATGTAACTATTTATGGCGTAAATGACTTCAGAGACCTCGTAACTAGATGACAACATAAAACTATTTCAAACTTGGTATCAAATTCTGCTATGAAAGATACACGAATTTTATTAGAAATTCTTTGTAATTTCAAAATTAAGTTATAACTTCTAGGTAATTGATATCTTTACCCATATAAGCGATTCAAATGCTTACTTTTCATAGTCGAAAGCCCAATTTTAAAAGGCATTTAAATAATATTGTGGCTAAAATGTGATACCGTTGAAATATCCAATGCTTGATGCTAGTTATAGTAGAGTATAAAAATCCTGATCTCTGCCACTATCGAAGATTGCAACGAAGTTTTATTAAAATCGTTGTTGATCGTTGAATGAAATCAAATAATCTCGAAACTAAACAGATCTGATACTAATGAATCTATATTATACCTAATGTAAGTGATCCTATAAATCAGCAGAAATTTTCAAGGTTTAGAATTATTAGCACATTTCTCAATAAGTCTCTCTACATTTTTAACTATGAATGTTTTGTCGTGCTTAAAGATGGTGTTCTATTTGTTATTGAATACCTAGCTAGTAAGGTTTAAGTAACTATTCATGCAGTTATTGGCACTACGCAAGCATCAGTGAATATATTTCTAGTAGTTAATAATTTAAAGTATAGAAAATATATTATATTAATTCTCTTCAACTCCTAGTGTTAGCTAGTGCAGTTTCATTGTATCTTTTTAAGTGAATTATATCAATTTTGTCAATTTTTAGATTTAAAGTTGTTATGATTGATGTGCTTCTGGCTTCACCCACAAACATTTGTGTATGTTAACTAAACCTAATTATCGAAATGTTATTTTTAAATGTTATCCACCTTGCAATTTTTTATAAAATCTGAGTTTTCTGTTAAACTGTTTGATTTTATATTTTGGTAGATAATTGAAGTGCAAACTGTGCTACAAATTGAGCTGCTTTGTTATAAAAACATAACAAAGAGGATCTTTGAAGACAGTGATATTTAGTACCTTTAAAATAAAGTAACTTGCACAGTTTCACTTAAAGTACCTATGTGCTATTACTATAAGTCTACAGAAAATTCAGTATTTCCTAGAAATATATTTAGATATAAATTATGACAATTATTCATGTTTTTTACGATTTTGTAACATATTTTAGTATAGTTAGCAAAACTTAATTTTCAAGATTATTGAAATGTAACTAAGTATATTATGAAATGCATAATAGTTAACTTTAAATCGCGATGATGTTGTCGCTGTATCTACAGTACATAGTTGTGCCATTACCATTGAATTTAGTGCCAATAACTGTAAAACCTAAAAAAAATGTATTCTAGTCTTTATTGTTACGCATATTTAGTATTTAATCAATGTTTTGAATTAATTTTGAGAATTATACATAACTACATAGTAACTTACGATATGTACATAGATACTGATTTGCACGTTGCATGTTTGAAAGTCAACTTCAAATTTTCTATATAAAGTATTATCATTTTTTTATATTGATACACAGATGTTTTTATAATTTATTTAATATTGAATTTGTGCCACTTCTACAAGTGTGCATAGGCTTTGCTTGCTGGATTTAGATGATAGGTGTACCTTGTAATGTATTGAAAAATCCACATTGAATGACATTATCTATCCAGTTGATGTGTGGCTCTTTACTTAACAAGTTAGGTCTTATAGAACAACTATAAAGGACTAAGCTGTTAAAGTTAAAAAAATTAACCCTTTACTGCCACCATGTAAGCTTACGTCCCATCTGATAGTAATTATCTGGGAGACTAACTGAATGGTGATTTAAATATTTATTTGCTTTAATATACTTACTTTATATATACTTACTTAACTATTTTTAGTTAATAATTGTCTTAGGTGCCATAGTTTGTTGGTGAGCAATATTCAAATGTTATTATCTTATACAATTTATATTACACATAACTACCAGTTACATTATTAAATATAGTATTAATATAATAATATGTCCCTATAATGTTATTACATTTAAAACCATTATTAATCACAAGATGTTTAATAATTGGCAATTTCTCTGAAGGTTGCAGTCACTTTTAAGATATAAATACCAATCAGTATAATAATATGCACAAACATGCAAAACATCTACATTAAATCTCTCTCGTTCTTTCATCAATAGTATACAATCTTCCTCAAACAGTGTTCCAGATATGAATTGCATATTGAAGAAATAAATTACAAACTTCAAATTTAACTACTTTTGGAATTTTTATGGCAGCTCTCCATGTATTATTATGGCACATATTTTCCTGTTTGCATGCACTAACTTGCTCGCTTTTAAATTTAGGAGAGCTTTTTAAATAATGTTTGAATATTGCCTATTGAATGAAATGTATATCTTCTTAACAGTAAATATAATGGAGTATTAGTTTTCATTTTAAGGATATGTACTTACAATTTAATTGTGTCAAATGGCCATATGCGTGCACACATTACATCAATGACCAAGACAAAAGGACTTTGCACTCATCACAACAAATGATTGTGCTGAATCTCCTATGGTTTATGATGTAAACTAAGTAAATACATTTTAAAGGGTGCAGTGCAATAATATGGTACTGAAAATGTTATATATTTTTTTAAAGCTTCTGTTGTTTTTTTTATACATTTTGTAGTTTTATTTTACTAACAGTACCCTTTTCTAACTAACTTTTTGACCATTCAGCTAGCATATGTATTGTGTGGATACCTATAATGAAACATAATGTTATATGATAGGGATGGTTTGTTAAGCCTATTATCAGCATTGTAATGAAATAATATAGGGTGTACTTAAATTGAGTGAATAGTAACTTTAGTTAAATTTAAATCATTATAGCACCCTATTAGGTATATGATTGAGATTTTTTGTCATAGTTAGGTCTAACAAAAGTATTTTATACTTTCATGCACCACTAAAATATTTTAAATTTGCTCTTTATTATTATATAAAGGCTAAGTTTGTTGTAGCATAATTTCAACATGTGAAAGTGTAGGTGTATTAAAATTTGTCAATATATTCTATTCAACATAATTTCTTGAACCTCTGCATTGCCGATTATCATGTAACATTCTCTAAAATAAAATTCTTTTGATCTATAACTAAACTTATTTAATTTACTACTAATTACCCATTACATAATTAAGCATGAGACATAAGTTCTAACACTGACCTATTTACTGTCTGTTTGGTCGATCACCAACTGCATTGTCCCCAATTGGTTTAACCAAATTGATTGGTTACATTAGGTGGGTGACTCACAGTGACAATTTTTATTCTGGCCAGTCACTGCAAACTTGCTACATTAAAATACAACCACCCTACGTTACATTTGCATTAGTCCATGACCAAAATAATTTGTAGGAGATTTGCTGACTTAGTATCTTTCGATCTATTTCATAAATCATTTATTAAAAAATTTACTTCAACATATTGAACAGATTAAACTGGTAATTAATATTAAAAAATCTAATTTTATTTCTTATGGCAATTTTTATTTATTTCTACATTTTAAAATCTTTCTTACAAATATGTGTTAGAACTTACCAACTTGGCGATTTAAAAAAAAAAATACCATATAAAAATAAAATAATCTACATAAATAAAATTAAATTCTAAATTTTACTAACTACTGATTAATTGAAATAATACTAGTATTAATAAATCACAATTTTTAATTAAATAATAGTCATCACATACCTCAAATTTACAGATTCAATAATTTTATCTTTGTGTATACACCTTTACAACCATCAACTGATACATTGAAATTTTTAATAATATCATTATATACTTCTTCGCTCAAGATTTTTGTACCCAATTCCTTTTGAATACATCTTCGCAAGTGTTCTTCGGTTAAGGAATTGAATTTTATGAACTTTTTCGAAGCATTTATTTCTTGGAAGGCTGCCTTTAATTCAGTATAGAAAGAATAATCACATTTCTTAACGTACTGATCATTAATTGTGTCGCAATTGAACACCAATATTATCGTGATATTCTTGTTTAAATTCTCGCTTTTATCAATAAATTTTCTTATATGTTCCTTAACGTACATATCAGTTTTATTCAAGTCGTCAACAACAATCGTTGAAGCAGGACACAGAGTCAGTCCGAGCATCAAGTCTGTTGAAAATGTATCGACAAAACTTGGCATTGTGTAGTGATATACATTTGCATAGTGGTAAAGATTCTCTAAAATTAGTGACACGGTTAACGTTTTTCCAACTCCTGTTCCACCATAGAACACTAATATTTTACTTTTAGACTTGTCTTCGAGGGATTCAATTATATCTTCTATTGCCTGTGATTGCCCAAACAAGTTATTTGACAACGATTGCTTAAGCGCGTTCAAGTCTAATTCTTTACTGCAATCGAAATTCATAACTTGGTATGCTAGTAACGACAGTAATGCTAGAGTGCTGATAATGACTGATAGCGCAAAGTTAGACACAAAAGGCATTTTTTCTTTACGTGTAGGAATTTTTAATGAAAATCGTTTAATTATTGTTGGAGCTTGAATGATTTCTTCGTCGTCAATTCGTTCTTTACAGTCTACATAGTTCTCGTCGGCAGGTTCCTCCTTAATTTTAATTAAAGGTATAGTATGTTCGATATGATTACTGTCATTATACGAAATATCCATCGCGCTTACTGAATGACTGCTCAAATCTATATCCATGGGTTCATAATCGGAGTCCATGGTGGTATTTGTCTTCATTGGTCATTTGTTATTTGAATTTGAACAGGAATCCCAAGTATTGGTTTCCGCCGAATGTCGTTCCTTTGCGTCGTCAAAAGTATAAAAACAATTATTAATTTTAAACAGAGTTACTTGGTTGATTGCATGTAGAATTCAAATCCAAATACAATATTATTAGTTTCATTCGATAGTTAAAAAATAAAATAACAAATAAAAAAATAATCAACGGACCCTAATGTCACATAAATTTGGCAATTTTGGCACATGTCAAAACGTATCGATGAATTTAGTTGATTCCAGCTGGCTGTGACATATTCGATATTCTATATACTTCTATAAACTTGCCACCCCAATAAAAAAATGTATTATTATTATAGTGGTGCGACTAGACTCAATGTATTGGTGTAATACGATCATTATACTTAGTCAAATTTAAGAAAGGACTTTATTTCAAATGAATATGATTAACAAAGTAATAATGAACAAGTCTAATTGCTTAACTCAAATAACTTGAGTAAATTTACTATCAATAACAAGTATGTTTTACTTTCATCCGCCCGGATGTTTCCTAGTTAAAATTTATCAATAGTTCAAAACAAATATTGTGTATCAGCTCTTTAATAGACACACGGTACACACTACCTATCGTATTGCATTCAATTTATAAAGTTTAGAAAGTAAAAGAAAGATCTCACTATTTTTAAAATGGTAAGTATGCTATATGAGATATCTGGAAATGATATCACAGATATTATGTGGATCAGTTTATATTGAAATATTTTAATATTAGAAATTTAATAAAAATCATCTCTATCAAACAAAAGGTTTTAATACTTTGGAAGACTTATAAAGCTAGAAATACAACGAAGGAAAAACGCATTTATTTTATAACAAAAACAATACATTACGTATCTGATACCAAAGAGTATTCTGATACATCATATATATCATAGCAGCTACTATTATCATAAAGGCACATATGTACTACTGTTTTACTCTCTGGTCACAGAAATGTTGACGAGGCTAAATAAATAAAATAATGAGTTTAGAACCTTTGCTGAGTTATTATCTATTTTTTTAAATATAATAAGATTAAATATTCATCAAAGATGAATATTATAAAATATGAAAGAAGTATGGTCCTATCATCTTTGCCCCCCTTCGATCAAAATCAAATGGACACAATGAAGTCAATGAACGTTAAAAAGTTGTCAAAATCACTCAAATAGTCAAGTCCATGTCCAAAACGTTATTTTCGAAATGAGTGCTAAAAATGATGGACCTAACAAAAATTTTAAATCTACACCCCCAACAAAAAATAAAGTTCGCAATCCCTTTGACAAAGCTCTTATAGAGAGATTACATAAACCGATATGCAGGTAAATAGAGAAAATAATTGGTGTTTATGTTCGTAATTAAGTTTGGTAAAGTGAGTTTATAACAAACATTATTGTCTAGCCCTGGTATGTGCAAGATTTACAAAAAGAAAAGCGGTGGTTCGTTCAAATGGGATATAGACCAAGCCTGCACGCTGGTGCCTACGGATATCGTCGTGTGCAATAGTCAGTTTGAGCCATCTCCCGACCCCGCTCTCGAGAAAATTGCTGAAGAAGCTACTGAAAGGTAAGTATACGATGATTTTCCCTGAAAGTAACAAATAAACAGATCTTCAGATTTTAGAAGGTGGTAGAACCCTTTGTGGTTCGACTCCGGCGGCACCACCGCCACACCTATTTCTACCTAATAACAGCAGTGTTAGGCGCTGCTGTGTTCCGGTTTGAAGGGTGCGGTAAGGGAGACAGACTTTTCCGAGGCGTTCCAGCTTTGTCTCAGGGATAGCGGCGCTTCTGTGGCCGACCTCAGGTGGGAATATCTAATCCTATCTGGGGTTGATTACAGATGTCCATGGGCGGCAGTAGCTACCTTTTTACCTTGAGGTGGACTGTATGCTCATCTGCTACTCCTATATTATAAAAAAAAAGATCAGAAACAGATTGTTACTAAGTCCATACAATTCAGGAGTGCTAGGTACTTGATGTTGATAACTGATTCATCACTGTTCACTGCCTGTAGTGATGGCCTAGTAATTTGAAACACTGTCTCATATTCTAATTTTCCATGGTTCGAATCTCAGACGCATTTATAGATTTTCGAAGTTATGTGCTCAGCAGTGAAACTGTAAAAGGTTGATGAAGACACTGTCCTAGGACATAGAAGTTTTTAATTCAGCAATAATTGTACTAGTTGAAACAGAAATAGTTCCATTTCTGTAGGTTCATCTTAGTCATTAAGTAATCAATAAGTAATATTGTTTCAACAATGAAGTTAAGGGTAACATACTATGTGACCAGTTACTGTACATCAGTGGTTAGGAAATTTTAAAGTAGTAGAACCCTTGCTAGTGCAAATCTAGAGATAACACTACCATATTGTGTTCTGGTTGATAGAGTGCTAAAGGGACACAAGTCAGGTGAGAAACAAGCATAATGGCCAGATGCAACTACCACCCATTGATATCTTTAAATCAATACCAGATAATACTCTTATCTAGGTCTAGGTCAGCCACAGCCATATTTTTACCCCTGCAAGCTAAGTTAAAATGATTATAAATAAATAACATAAATTAATGTCTTTTCCTTATCAAACACTGTATAACCCAAAACACAGCAGCACTTAACTACTGTTACATGGCAGAAATAAGATTTGTAGTTATTGTTCACTGGGAAGATTCACAATAAAAACCCAAGAGTTGTATGTAATAGGAATTTTATTTTTTAAAAAGAAATATTTAGACCTAATTTTTTAAATTGTATTGTTATCAGGGAAACCATACAGATATTATTAAAAATACTATTATAAAAATAACAATATATGTAAAAGAATACCATTTTAAAAGGTACACAAACATAGTAAAATGATTCAAATGTTTCTATCTGTTTGAAATGTTTCTATTCTATACAGATGGTCATCTGACTGCAGTTGTCAGTCAGTTGAACTACTTACTAAGTGTTTGCTATTATTTCAGATTTTTCTCCCAAGAGATGGTAATGCCTAGTCCACTTGAGTCATCAAAGAAAATAAAGCCCTTAATTCAAACATGTGTTGATGCTAGTATCCAGATAACTAGCATTGTTAAGGAAACTACTATTGAAACGAGGGAAGGTAATGATTTTACTTGGTTTATGTACAATTTTTTTAATAGTTATAGTGATGAATTCATATATTGAGATTTACACAACATATAGGCATAGACACCAAAAGAGCAGTTTTACATAAGTTACAATAATCACAATAAAATTAAAATTACTTTATTATACAAGACAGACATAGACTATAATATATTATAGGAAAATTGCAAAATGTATCTTTTATAATGCCTTTGATGTAGACTGAGATAAAATTACATTAAATTTGATTTTTAATTCTTTCACTCTTTAATCAATCGAATACTCCATATAAATGTAAGTCATATTGAAATAGTGTGGATGAGGCCTTCCATATCTAGCAGGCACATGAGGTGATGGGATCTAACCTAACGTATAATATAAAAGTAGTGGCTAAAGCTTACTACGTAATATTAATAGTACATTACAATACGAGGACGAAAAATTTTTTTCTGACAAGTGTGAGTTTGCAGGCCGAGTCGCAGGCGAGGACTGCAATCACACGAGTCAGAAAAACATTTTTCGTCCGCGTGTTGTATAAAATTTTATATTACGGGGTCGGAAATGGGGGTTTTGCGCACGCGAAGCGTGCGTAAAACGTCCATTTACGCACGCCGTGATATAAATGTAATTAATGTGTAGTCTTAAAACCAGATACATGATATCACTCTGCTTTTTATGGTAACAAGTGCAAGTATAGATACCATGTATGCACAAGTCATTAATAATTTGGTGCACAGTTTCAGCTCAGACAGTATTAACATTGCCACCAATTCTACCTCCAGAGGTGGAGAGCATCTTACAGCCATTCTGCACTTACACTCAGGTAATAGTCATGTAACATACCATACATAAAGTTTACATCTATAAAATTTGTATCGAAAATACCATTGCACATATTGCATTTTACTAAACTAAAAATTTAGGCAAGGTTCTTCTTCCAAGGTTGGATTAATAGTTATATTTATAGATGCTTGTAGAACACCTTTATAATTTTTACAACTGTCTTATAATTTGTACAACTAAGCTTTATATTAATCAAAAAACTTTTTACAAGTCCTGTACAATCACATACAATTAGGTGAATGGTGTATTTATATGCTTATATAAATATCGTGTTTACCAAATTCTGTACTACAATATACAAAAAGATTTAATTTACATTTCAGGATCAAAACCTTTTATCAGATGAGTATGAAATCACGGCGAATGGATCGCTACGGCGTAAGTTGTTCTTCGAAGAACACAGTGACATGGAACACTATGATTCTGAGCAAACTGATGAAGAGATACATATAGAACCCCGTCCTCCATCCAGATATGAAGCTCACACTCCTGTGATATTCAGTCCGGACTTAGTAAGTTAATTTTTTAAAGCTATGTAAAGTTTTTAGGTTTATATCTTTAGTAAGGAATAACACTTTTTAATAGCCTATACAGTGGTGATTTTGGTCTCGCATTGGGAGTCCGTTTTGCATATGTTTCAAAGGTATGTGTGTGTTAAAAAATTTTTATCGCTTTCTCATGCTGAGAAAGAAAGCATCGTAACAAAACCTATCACCGAGAATTCTCTAAAAAGTGCTCAAGGTGTGTGAAATGTAGCAATTCGTACTTGGCTAAGTAGTGGATTTTAAAACTGTAACCTTTCTCATTCTGAGTATGGAGTTCAACATTGAACAACAACATCAACAAACAGGACAATGATGGGTTGATGACAATCACCAATAGTTAAATATTTTTACTATGTTCTTTGATAATTGTTTCCATAGCGCTCCAGCGTAACCATTTTCGTAACAATTTTACCTTTCATGGCGCACATTTAGAAGTTTCACTGCAATAAGCTCTATTCACTTGAACAAAACCCATCTCCACATTTCAATGTCTTACTTTTCCATTTACAGAGCCGTGACCTAGTCGCAAAGGGTATGAAGCGTACATTCGGCACGCCGTTGCAGAAGGGCAAAGCGGGTACAAGCAAGCCGTGCTACAGGAACAAGATTCTGGACGTAGTGGACTTTGGCGAGCCTTGCTTCAGCCCTATAGAGTTCAGGACGCCGCAACGCCTTGATCCAGAGTCGGCGACGTCATCGTCACTCGCTTCGGTCTCGATATCGCCGGTCACGAAAGCCACGTCTAGTGATGAAGAGGTAAGTCTGTAAATTAAGAATAGAAAACGATAGAATAGAAGACGATAAAAGCAGTAGCAAACAAACATGTAGTCCATGGCTACTATAGCCCATGGACATCTGTTATCAACCCATGATAAGATTTCCTTGCTATGCCTGAGGAATGAATAAGATTGAATGCCTCAGAAAATTTTGTTTCCCTTACCTTACCTTCCTTTACCTGTTTCTACCTAATAACAGCAGTGTTAACTGCTGTGTTCTGATTTGAAGGGCACATACTTTTCTAAGGCATTCTAGCTTAGTCCTCAGGGGGTAGCGGCGCATCTGTGACCAACCTCAGTTAGGAATCTAATCCTACCTGGGATTGATTGCAGATCTCCATGAGCGGCAGTAGTCACATACATACAATTCTATAATGCGTTTCAAGTGTTGTTTAGCTGTAATGTATTAAAATATTTTTATACAGAAGTTACTATATGTTTATACTAAACTGGGATTGTTTGTAAAGCTAATAATATTGTCAGTGAAATGAAGCATTAACAAAATATGATTTCAATATTTTCATCAACTTATCTGTACATATATCTATGAGATGTATGAAAATAGAATATTGGTTTACTATATGAGGATTATATATTATGATAAATCATTGAAAAACTAGTAATAATTACTATTAATATGTAGATTAAGATTCTGTCGTACATTTTGGCACTGAATTTGACATTTTGGCAAAATGCATGTTTCTTTGCAGAAAAACAACTTTACATCGCCAGAGTCAGAGGCAATGGCTACCTGCCTCGACTGTATCGAATCGGAACCAGAAAGTGCAAAGAAGGGATTGTGTCTTTGTAAAATAACTCCAAATAAATCGCATTTAAAGAGAAGTGCGTCCCTCAAAAATTCTCCATATAAGAATAGGCGAGGGTCGGATTCGTTGTCAGAAAAACGAAGCCTGAGCATGTCCAGTTTACATAGAAGCCGATCAGTGCAAAAGTTAGACTTTAGTATGGACATGAGCATTGATGGATCATTTCACAGTAACACACAAGGTATGTATTTTGGTTATATATTGAGTCATAATTTCATTTTTTTCCATTTCAATGGCAGCATCGGCCATTCGTGTTGTAGCGATTGTATCGATGCTGCATCACGTTTTGGCTATTGCATCGAAGCTAAAAAACTGGTTTGGAGTGTAGCGTTGACCACTGAATCTTATTTCCGAAAAGCAGCTAATGTGATGTGTGATGTCTGTCTTAAGTAGTATGTTCTTTTTTTTGTTTTTTTTCTCATGGAAGGTAACTAAGAGATTGAAGTTGATTAATATCAACCCTTATCACAATGTTTTCAAAGTCACAACAATATTTTTGACATTCAAATATTTTAATTTCAGCTGATTCGGAAAGCAGTCCTACACAAAACAAGGACACATCTTGGTCCATAGTCGAAGACACAAGCATACAACAACTAGTTAAAGTACAGTCGTTAAGGGAAATATCTCGCGAAATCCAGTCTTCCAAGGAAATATATCATATTAATCTACTAGATGATACTCCTATCAAGGGGAAACGTAAAATAAATATACTCTCCCATGAGATTAGTAAAATACGTGCCCCGGTGACACTCAGCCCGGCGCACATGTCTCTAGACAGTAGCCTGGATAACTTCGAGAATCCACTCTGTTTAGAAGATAAAAAGATAGATTTTAGCAAAGTAGATCTCAATTTTTTGACTGAATCATCACCTCAATATAATTTAAATGCTAACAGTGCCAAATATACCAGTGATAGTACGACGAGCTTCAAGAGAGTCGACAGCGGCTTTAATGAGAATACGTTTTACGCTAACGCTTCTAGTTACTACGAGAGTGCCATAAAACCGTCGGAACTGACCGTGACTAATTCCTCCAAGTTGAACGCCAGTAATAATAGTAAGAATGCTCTTAAGGAAATATCCAATATTAATTGGATGAGAGTTGATAGTGGGTTTAAGGATGAAACAACGGGAGATAGTATGCAGTTTTATCCAACAAGTGAGAATAGTGAACGAAAGTTTGGGTTCCATTTCTCTGAGCCTAAGTTGGATGATAAAGAAAACGTAGCCTCGGGCGATTTGGAAAGACTATTGCAGTCTGCTAATAAAAACGAAGGCATGTCTATATCGGACATTTTTACTGAAGACTTAACCTTCAACTGCAACTTCTCATCTACTCCCTCTAAGAATAAGTCACGCAAGATCAATCAATAACGGTTCATTTAGTTTTAATTTGTTTCTGTCAATTCAGCTGTCCTTAGTCTTTGGGTATAGATAGATGGGATGTGTGGGCGCGTATTGGCATCATAATCAATTATTTTTAGAAGGGTTAAGTCCATAACAATGTAAGCGTGACATCATTGGCACCTTTAGTGTTACAATGATGTAAGTGCAAATACCATGCAAGGAAAATACAATAGGAAAAATGCAATTGAAGGACATTGAAAGTGTTATATTAATCCTCACTGAATCCAAAATTTAAAATACAATCCAGCTACTGGAATTTGCGGTTATTACAAAGAGACAAAGTTTGCACATTTGTTCTGTTGTTTGACCATTATTCGACTTATTCATTGTAGTGAGTACAGGTGTGAAATTGTTTTGAGTATGTTTTTTCGTAAGTTAATTAAAATTTAATATATTAGTGAATTAATTTATTAGGTATGATTTTAATATTTTTGGGCTAAATGACAAAGTACTATAGAAAATTAGGAGTTTAATTAGGCAAATCTCTTTCCAGGCCATGATAAGATAAATTTAATTTTTTTTAAGAAAACTTAATAAAATGGTTAAGATTCGCACTGCAATACATAGAACCACATCTATGGTTCAATCTATTGTAGTGTGAGAGATAGTTAAGTTTAAATGTATTGCCCTGACTGAAATTGTAATAAGAAATTCTTTATGAAAGCAAATTTTGCTGTAGTCAAAATACTTTAGAATCTCTTGATTTATAAATATTATTAAGAATACAAATACATCGGTTTTAAGTGTAGAATACAAGAACAAGACTTATTTTCGTGAAGTACTAGCTGACCCCGCAAACTCAGAATCTATTTATGAAATATATTTCATATTTACTCACCTTTTAAACCTTCCCTGGACTTCCATAAATTATTTTAAACTAAAATTAGCCAAATCGTTCCGGCCGTTACCGAGTTTTAACGAGACTAACGAACAGCAATTAATTTTTATATATATAGATATTAGTATTCTTGTGAAATATATAATTATTCGAATTTTCAAGGGCTACAGTTAGTAGGATAGGTTATGGCTTTATAACCTAAAGACTGAAGACTGTTGAATTGCACAGAATGTAGGATATTTATAGGATTATGAATTTTATAGACATTTAGATATTTTGGGAACATTATATTTCTGGTTTGTATTGACGTTGCTCCATTATTGTGGATTGATTTATCGATTATGTTGACATTGTTTATAGATAATAACTATGTAGTGACATTTTTGCATGAAATAATTGTTTTGAGATTGTGTGTTTACTTGGTCCAAGTAAGTAACATTTAATAAAAAGTTAAGACTGAACAATGGAATATTTGACTAATATCATGAATAAAACACTTATTTATTTAATTATTAAAATAAAAGTAATCATATGCAGAACGGTACCGGTTTAAATTCTAAAAAATAGTGTCATATTAAATTTAGATTTAAAGAGTAGTACTCTTTTAATTTACAATAAATTTATTATTACTTTATAATGATAAATATGTTTTAAAATTGAAATAAACAGTACAAAGAGTATTACAGTATCAATTTAATTAGTGGAACATAAGTATATTATTAAAAAAATAAACTGTTTATCCAATGGAATGTTAATATTATCCAATATATAAATCTGAAATTGTATCAAAATCTATAACCCCAGTGAAGCTAGATTTGGTGCCTCATAGCCTTTATATTTTACAGTACAATTACTATTTATTAGCATTATTACATTTATTATAATGACTAGAAAATATCCTTTTTGCACGACTGCTTACGGCAATGTTTTTAAAGAGTACATATGTATGTATTTTTCATTCCTTGACACAGCATATAGGTCGAACGGCTTGACGAATTTTACATATGAAATATAGTTAGATTCATCTAAATTATAGGAGTGACATAGGCTATATTTTTAATCGTAATATTCGTATTATATTCTCATTATAATAAGTGCAAAATTCATTCTCATTGTAATTATTGTATTTTATTTAATTACCGTTTAGTTGCGCACCAAATAAATATGCGTATCTACTAACCGCTAAAACATCAAAAAATCCGTATCCTCCAAAGCATATATTTCACCGAATCATTAACCAATTAAGTTGTTTTTGTAAAGCGTACATCGCGAATTAATTTGTTAATTAAGCTACAGATGATTTATCACAACGCGGTTACAAAGTCCACGATATTGTTTACAACGAGTTTTGTAATGAATGTCACCATATTTTCTATTATCTCCCTAATTTAATTATACGGACTTATTCTAAATATAGGTGTGCGTTAATAATGTTGTTTCTGATTTTATCGAATTCCATGAAGATCTTTATGATATTAATGATTGATTCTGTGGAACTGGGGGCTGGTGACATTCTTAACTTAGAAAAGATTACTTATTAAACGCAGGGAATAAGATGACATATTAACTAATATCGTATACCACGAATCCTTATAAATACAAATGTTCTAAATACTCGAAGATATATAGTAATAATTAGGGAATAAAATCACTTGGCTTTTCATAGCTTAACACTAAATAGTATATATAAATAAAAGTCGTTAAGCAATTTATTATAGTATGACCAGATTTTATTTATAATTAATGTGGTTAAAAAATAATATCTCGGAATTATAATAATATGTCGAAGTATGTAACTTTTAATATTTCATGAATATATTCGTTAAGACAATAAAGTTCTTTCAACAAGATTATTTAGATTTTATGACGAAAATAATTAAAATCCATAGGGCAAAGCTTGTTGAGAGTATCACTAAAAGAATATACAGGATTAGGAAAACTAAAGTTTTCGCAACACCAACACTTTATTAAGGACTAATACCTTTGTAATGTTTTGTATGACCAATTTTTAACAACGTATCACACACATCTATATCTTGAGACATTCCAATCGAGGTAAAAGAAACAAAATCGATGAAAGGAATTATCAAGTGATCCATGTTCTTGTCTATCGACGCCATCGATCGACGATATAACAGAATGGATCAGTCTACGAAAATCGTTCATCAAATTAATTTTAAAGACCTTGTCGATAATTTAATAACCCCGCGACGAAGTCAAAACTACCACAATGTCGTGTGTATGTCGATCGATCTCGATCAAGGGGATCGATCGACGATCGAATTAGCACCCAAATGTAGCTTTGGTAAAAATATTTACCTGCTCGTGTTTATTTTTATTTATATATTTTCGCATAACAAGAACATGTTCTAAAATAATATCTGCTTAGTATCTTATCATAGGCTTGAACTTTGGCCTGTAATCATATATTTTAAATTATCCTTCAAATTAAAATAAATATCATACATCTATCACATAGTGGCGGAAGTAGATAAAACGTTACATAGTTATTCAAATGATGAGTTAATTAAAACGTGATTTATACTCCAAACTGTTTAACGTGCATACGGTTGTGTTAAGAGTGCAATATTTTTATTAAATTTAATTTAAAATTAATAAATTAAGTTTATAAGTTATATTTGCCATACTAGAGCTTTGTTAAGTTTTATTTAACGAGTTGACAGATAGTGATTATTAGGAGGGTACTTGGTCAATATACCGTTGTCCATTGACAATTAAACTCACGGTGTTTTATAGTTTTCACAATCGAGCTCCGTGATCGAGCAGACCGCTCGTGCGTCAATCGTATTTAACAAATAACCGCAGATTGATAACGCCGTAACCCCTGTTATCGGTATCCCGGAACGTCTGCGAAGTAGCAATGCGGATCTATTAAGTAATTACATGTACCAACGGAGGTTGTGTCCAGTGCATTTATGATTATGAGTCCCTATATAAACATCGGGTACGAAACAAATCGTTACTGTCAACCGAACAATTAGCAAGAACGGTACTGCGTCGCCTGGGGTCAATTGCTGATCGTGTTTCATTACGCTGAAACTGTCGATAACGCTTATTGACACGTGAGCTCAAATTGCGGGTGTCTGTTCGCACTTTCGTCACTTTCGTTAGTCGCGGTAACAATGTACAACAAAACGAGTGCAACGTTGATGCTGCACACCATCATGATTTTGATGGAAAAGCAGAACGCCACTGACGTCACGAATTTCCCTAGCACGTTCTATGGTTAGTTTATTTTATGTTTTCTGTTATGTATTTTTATATTCGTTTCTTTGATTATACTTTTTAAAATGTAAAAATATAGTTTTGGCCTTTTTACGTTTGTGGGTATTTTTATTTAATTTTGAAATTAATGTAATAACTTTTAAATTTTAAGATGATCCGGAGATCGAGCGTTGCTATAGTGTGTACGGGTGCTTTTCAAAGGCGTACCCCTGGACCGAAAATAGACCTGACAACTACTTTCCTGCATCACCCGAACAGCTAGGAGTAAGGTAAAAAAAATCATTATTAACTTGCCCAATTAACCCAATTTCTATATTGAACTTAAGGTCTCCAACTGTATCTAAATTCGTCGATATTATTTCTCAATTGAGGAATCCAGATATAAGTTTGGAAAAATGCAGAATGTCCACTACAAAATCTGTTTTACCAATAAACCTTACATAGTGTTTTTTTTTAATGGGCATTTTCCATGTTATTTCTTTGTATACAATTATTTAATACTAATGATAAGTGTTTATAAAGAAAGAAATCTATACCAAAAGTTTCGCTCCTGCACCTGATCCAAATTTACGCACAATAAATATTTGGCATTGATAGAAGACAAATTGTTTTATAGTGGAGTTTCCTGTTATTTTTTTCCTTGTGAGGAATTCCTTCTGTCCAGAATTCAGGGAAATAATTATCGTACTAATATCCTTATTGATAATATTACACTCTTACATATCTGCAATTTTCGCCCGTCTTGACACAATTAGAGATTATTTTTTTTTTTTTTTTGGTAAGATTGAAATATTCAGGCTACAATTTAAAATTAATCTGACTTTAAATTTAATTATTGGAGGATTTTTACCTGATTTTAACCCTAGGAGGGTTAAAAATAATCTGTTTAAATGAATATACTGAAAGTTTTGAAAATAATTGAAAATGTACTTTTCAATTATATTCAAAACTTTTTATTTTTATAAACATAATGCATAACTTTGATTGCTTACATATATTTTTTAATGAAAATAGATAAATAACAGTTTTTTTGTCTTTATACCTTACAAATTGGATATATTCATACTGTTAAAATATAATGCATATGTAATATAATATACAGATCATTAATATATATACGTATTGAGGGTGTGGTCATCAATAAACTTATTTAATTGTTTATCCTCAGCAGTGATTTATGCTAAGCAATATAATTAATTGATAACGAGAATTAATGCAAAGTTTTGTTTATGATTAAGGAAAATGCTCTTCGGTTATCAAATCTACACCATTCGGAAAGGAGAGGTACTTCATTTTGATAAATATATCACAAAATTTAGGTATGATGGCAAAATCTCTCAAAATGTAGGGTGAGACTTTTTCCTTGTAATTGTTTATGTATTTTATCAGATTTCTTTTTATTTTGCGTATGTAAGTAATATTGCAAAAAGAAAATAAGGACACAATTGTAGTCATGGTAACACTCTGAAAGTCCAGTATTTAACTAAACATTCGTCGTACACTTAAATAAATACTAAAACAATAATTATATGGGTTTTGGGTGTCTTAATTTTATTAAACGTTACACGAGAAATTGATTGAAGACTTACTGTAATTGATTTTGTTCTTAAGGATTGCATTTATTGGTGAAAAAAAGTGTGTTCTTAATAAAAAAATGCGTTTTAAAGTAAAAAGAACTAATTTTAGAGGTGTATGCTGTTAAGTAAACACCTTGTAATATTTTAATTTGGATAATAAAAACGAGTATTTACGTTTTAGTAGTAGGTAGGCTCAAAATAAAATATTAATATTCCCAAGGGCTATGACGTGGGACTCTTCAAAAAAGCGTAAAGATGTTTCCTCGAAAGCCATCGATGCAATGGCAAATCCTCTGGTGTTACAAATGTCCATAGGCGACGGTGGCCCGTCTGCTTTATAGTTTTTATATATATAAAAGTATTTAATAATGAACTCATAAACTTGTACTACTTTCGTGTCAGTATAAAAAGGTTATTAAAATTGATATAGAGACCTCTATAAATAGGCTTCCCTAGTTTGTATCGATACATTTTATCAGTCTACTGTCTCAGCACGAACCCAGATAAGAGGCGGGGGCTCGTCCGTGACATCGATCCATCATTACCGAAGACTAAACAAATATTTACGTCCCATTATTGCATTCGTGACGTTTCTATATTATACTTTACACTGTGATAAACACGTTTCATATTTCTGTTGCAATGTGTGTCTTATCAAGTGGCCGTAGATATCAAAATAGGGTCTAATGACCTTTGAACTAAGCCCTGGTCTGTGGGTGTGTTGCGTAGGTTTGGATTGTTCCGAAAATTTCGTCACTATCGTATAGAATTGTATGATTAGGAATCAATCTACATTGGGTGCCCCTGTACTTAATTTTTGTTAACAATAGATTTATTTATTGCTAAGAATGAATGTAGTGAATCCTTGTTAAATTCTAATTTCTCACTGCTGGGCACGAGAATTCCCTACAAAAGGCAATCTCTTATCTTGGTCCAATGCAGATTGGTGGAGTATATTGCCTCATTCATGTTGGATATTTTTGAACCGCCCTTAAACATGTTGAGGTTTAAGGGTTATTGCTATCCAATGAAAATTATTGAGCAGCATCAGCAAGCATCGTAGCTCCATCATCATCATAAGTTTACTTTCCCGGACACTTTTTCTAGAAATATAATTATCCTAATTTATTGGCTGCATTACTTTATAGTTTATTTCTACACCATGCCTTTTTATTTTTCTTATGTGGGTCGGGAATGTGCACTCTCCTGAAGGTTGCACCAGTGCCAGCCGTTCAATTAAAGTAACCTGCACCGGTCACTCCTAACTCCCGACCGATTTTGCTAACTTTTTAGATACAAGGACCAATATACATTCTTTAGCGAACCTTACGAATACTATCTTCATTGGTTACAGATTCGCAGTGTTCACAAGGCGAAATAGAAGGTTACCAGTGATGCTGCGTGCAGATGATACTGATAGAATACGGAATGCGAATATTGATCCAAAGGGACCGTTCTACTTCATATCACATGGATTCTTAGACGGTGGTCATAAAATTTGGGTATGTCTTTCATTTTCACGTAACTTATAGTTAACATAAGTTAACTTATAACTAACTATTTTGATAAGTTATCTGAAATGATCTGTCGAGTTATACCCCTCAAAGCTGATATAACTGCTACATCTATCTCTGTCTTATAAAAGTAGTGTGAAGCTGGTTTAAATAGTACGGCAAGTAAACTAATATAAGTATACTATGTATACTATATATGTTTTCATAGGTCAAACTAAGGCATCTGCTTATAAATTTGTATCCGAACGTATTTATCAATATCACATAAATTTAACTGGCCCATCACATACACTATACTTTAGTTATTCTTATTGACTTGATTTTTTAACATTACAGATACAAAACATGGCAGAGGCTCTCCTTAATCTGGAAGGTAATGCAGCTGCGACGGTGGTGATAATAGACTGGCGGAGAGGGTCTCAGCCTCCATACGGGCAAGCAGTGGCCAATATTAGACTTGTAGGGGTCATGACCGCACATCTCATCCATAAGATGTATGTAAGTATCGGATTTAGAGTTCTGCTGCTTCGAATACATACATAACGACATTGTGATTCATTTGAAAATTAATTCGTATTTATAACAAAATCTCATACTGTTCTCTTTGTGTGAATTAAATTAATCTATGTTATTTAAATTTGTTGATTACGATAGCGCCAATTTTTTATCAAGAACAACAACAAGTCTTTTGAATTTGTTTGAAACGAAAAAGTAATATAATTAACGTTAAGTATTATAATTATTGCCGACAATTTTCCCAGTGGCATCATTACATTAATGTAAGGTGCATATAAATCAACATTTTATAAATAACTTCATAGTGCAATTTTTTTTTTGTTCCAAGGATAATAAAATTCTCACACCATGAAACTTTCCTTACTTTCCAGGAAATCTTGGGCCTATCCAATTTGGATAATTTCCACTACATCGGTCACTCCTTGGGAGCGCATTTAGGAGGGTACTGTGGACATGCTTTACAAAAGGTTTGTTCCTATAAATGTCTATTACAATCTTTAATATATTTGTTTTTATTATATTAGTTTTTTTATTAAAGTTAAATGTGATAATAGTTAACTAGGATTACCGAAATAAAATTATGTGTTTGCAACTTTGCCTGTGTTAAAAAATACTTTGGTCGCTACCAGCAGAAATAAAAAAAAAATTACTAATATTTATTCCTATAAATGAAACTATTATAATATTATCGTCAATATAACTAACATGAACTGCAAATTACGTTAAAAGAAAAATTGATAAGTATGAACAATAATATAAAGAAATACACTGTTATTTTTTCAGAAATTCAATCTGAAACTGGGAAGAATAACTGGATTAGATCCCGCTGCGCCGTATTTTAGTAACACAGTGACTCTTGTTCGCCTAGACCGCTCCGATGCGGAGTATGTAGACATCATACATAGCAATGCAATGCCGCTGTACTTATCTGGTATGTATATTATTCCGGGTATCTATTACTTTTCCGGGATTAATGTTTATGAGATGATATGTTATGATGTGGTTATCATACTTGTTTAATGCAAAAGGAGTTCCGGGTTCTAGGATTTCTGTTTTTTTTTTATAATATAGAAGTAGCAGACGAGCATGCAGTCCACCTGATGGTAAATGGCTACTGCCGCCCATGGACATCTGTAACCAATCCCAGATAGGATTAGATATTTCTACCTGAGGTCGACCACAGATGCTACGCTACCCCTGAGGACTAAGCTGGAACGCCTTGGAAAAGTATCACACCAGCGCTTACACTGACTTTATTAGGCAGAAATAGGTGTGACGGTGGTGCCGCCGGACTCAAACCACAAAGGGTTCTACCACCTTTTAATAATTATATAAACATCTAAATTTTATTTATTTATTCTGGATTGCGTATTAATGTTTTTGTGTATACAGGGTTACTGATAATTCGATACATTCCCTTGGAGGGGTAAAAGTAGAGTTCATTTGCAATAGGTTTTGTCATTAAGTACCCTAGCCGATAGTCATTTGTTTTTGAGATATTTAAGTTTTTGTGTTTTTATTTCTAAGTACCGATTTCAGGCAAAAAATAAAATGCTCCTAAGTGAATGTCCTATTTTGATCCTATTTTTGTGCATAATCTTATACCTAACATCGCAACACTTTCTTAAAATAACAATACGCTGTAGTAGTACCCTTAAACTTTACGTTATGGAGGTCAATTTGCTAGAGTTCAATTAAAACACCCTTATTATTTCCACTTCAGAGTGAATTTGGATAAAAAAGATGTATGGAATGTATTGTACAAATGATTAAAATAATAGCCCTATCACTAGCTATCGAAAGTGCTACGAAATATTACGGTATTTTTTTAAATAAAAAAGTTATTAGCTAGAAACAACTACTCAGAACATCAGTAATTTTCGGATACGCATACTGCACTAGAATCTTACTGTTCGCCACAGGAAGCACATTACCTTAGTTAACACTTTAAACTTGTTATTGTTGTGATTGTCAATGTAGATAAAAGTTTTATGCCATTTTGGATAGCTAGTGAAATAGGGCTATTATTTAAATAATTTGTACGACACATTCCATACATCCTTTATATGCAAATTCACTCTGAAGTGGAAATAAAAAGGGTTTTTTTATTGAACTCTAGCAAATTGACCTCCATAACGTAAAGTTTAAGGGTACTACTACAGCGTATTGTTATTTTAAGGAAGTGTTGCGATGTTAGGTATAAGATTATGCACAAAAATAGGATCAAAATAGGACATTCACTTAGGAGCATTTTATTTTTTGCCTGAAATCGGTACTTAGAAATAAAAACACAAAAACTTGAATATCTCAAAAACAAATGACTATCGGCTAGGGTACTTAATGACAAAACCTATTGCAAATGAGCTCCACTTTTACCCCTCCAAGGGAATATATCGAATTATCAGTAACCCTGTATATAGCACACTAACGAATCCTGGTATGATTATTAAATATTTCTTATTGTGGTATATATTTTTAAATATTTGTGTACTTTTGTCCCGACTGTTGTAAACACTTAATATCAGATCATACATACACACCATAACATAGATGCATTATATGTCTTACTTAAATTATATTATTAAGTCCTATCTAATGATTTTTTACAAGTATAATCAGAAGCGTAGGCCTGTCAATCACTTCAGGCCTAGCTATATAGAACGTTTATTCTAGCGCCGCGCTAGGGCGTTCTGTGTAACCGCTTATTACTAACTCAGTAAAACTCAGCGGCGTTAGGATTACTTCTAGCGTTAATGCCTAGCACGGTGTTAAAATACGCGTTCTGTTTAGTCAGGCCTTTACAGGTTGTCCCTGTAGTTCCGGGACTAGAACAGGGCTACGGTATCCCCTGCCTGTCGTAAGAGGCGACTAAAAGGGGGCTTCCGGGGTTGCGGGCGGCAAGAGTGGGAGCTCGAACCGTCCAGTAAGCGACCCCGGGAAGGACGGCGGTATGTGTGGTCGCATACCGTCGTAATCACCAGATGTTGTGGGAGGAGCGAACGCTCCCCCAAGGCAGAGCCCGATCCGGGCATCGCGCTTGGAGGACTCCGGTTGTGTTCCGATGGAGATCCCGGAGTTCTCTAACAAGCGCTGAGGACGGCCACCGGGCCTTTACAGTATAACATGCACAATGAACACAATAACATTTTTAACACTATTCTTTCCAGGCTTCGGTATGTCAGAGCCTATCGGTCACGTGGACTTCTACCCTAATGGTGGGTCAACGCAACCGGGCTGCAAGAACGGTGCGAGCGGTGACGTTTACAAACAAGTGGCGGCTTACGTCAGTTGTGATCACGAGAGAAGCTACGAGTTCTTTACGGAGAGTGTGGCACCTGCTTGCCCGTTTATGGCGATACAGTGCAGCTCGCATCAGGTAATGCAGCATTGACTGTATTTTTTTCTTCTTTTTGTGTGATTTAAGAAGCTAATGAGCATGTAGGCCCTGTGACGGTAAATGGTTATTGACGCCGATGGATATGTGCCACCAATGTGCGTCTATACGCATATATATAGTTTTTAATAATATACCTATATTTTTTATTATACCTATACACCAGTAGCATACGAGCATGCAGTCCATTTCATGGTAAGTAGCTACTACCGCCAGAACACAGCAGCGCTTAACACTGCTGTTATGAGGCAAAAATAGGTGTGGCGGTGGTGCCACCGGAAATGATCCACAAAGGGTTCTACCACCTTTAAATATACGCATATTTGTTGTCATTTACCACTCTTGAGGACTAAGATAGTCAACTCATGTATAAGTCTGCGAGCATCCACTAGTAAATAATGTTCATTGTCCTGATGGATATGTGTCAAATGTTTCCTATTCTACCTGTTCAGAATTCTGGTGTAGAGTAGTTGCATAAAGTTTGGAAAATCCAAAAGTGCACGCCTCATAATCTCATTTTTAAAATGTAGAAATAGAAAAACACCTCAATGGTCAATGTAACTTTACAGTGTCTTGTAAAAGAGTACCATTTATAGATATCAGATGGAGTTATATTCACGAGGTTACAACTTAAGATTTTACATTTGACTTTTTTTTTTAAATTTTTTATTATTTATTTCTATTCAATAAACAAATAAAAAAATGATTTTAAAGAAGTTTAGCAATTTTTTTTTGATTGTTGTTGTATTCGTTTTTTATAAATAATAATTTAATGACAGTGAATTAAACGCTCATATTGACTAAGAAATTATTTCGTGTGTTACTTTAGATAATTAAAAAAAAAAAAATCCGATACGATCATTTTTTCGACCAATTTTGATGCCACATAAACCCGTCCATACACGGACGTTCAGAAAAGATTATGTTTAATATTATTATTTACTATGTTAAACAAAAAAATTGTTATTAAAATATATTTTATGTGCCTGATAAATTATTTGACTTGATATTAGTGCACTCAAATTAACCTATAAGTGCAATATAAATAACAAAAAATCAATTTCAGTTTCGAGAAAACTGCTTTTTTTGAAATGTCGAGAGTAGAGCACAACCTCAACGCTTCGCTTATGAGGCGTGCAATATTTTTTAGGTCGGAAGATTCAACTACTCCCCTCATTATGCAAATATAAACCAGTATAATTTGACTTCAATGAAAATTGGCAGAAAATATTTTTGAAAAATTATATGTAGTATAAGCTAATAAATTCTAACAACCGGAACTGAAACCATTGGGATAGAAAAATCTCTAAAAAAATCTAGTCTCAAAAAAATCAACCACTATATAGCTGAATCATGTTATCATCATTATTATTAAATTATTAATTATTACTATTACTAATAGCGATATGTGACAAATAATTAATGTTTATAATGAACATTTCCAGGCATTCCTAGAGGGCAACTGCACAACATGCGATAACAAGCACTTCTGCATACCAATGGGCTACCATTCGTACAAAGTTTATAAGAACTTACAAGCACTAGGCCATGTGGACACGAACACACATATCGCTTTGTATTCATTGACGGGATTAAATAAGCCTTATTGCAGTAAGTGTCATAAATTTATGAATCGATAAAATTATATATCATCATAAACCCATCATCAATTGAGAGTCCCACTGCTGAGCATTGGTCTCCTCTTAGAGTGAGAAGGATTAGGCCACAGTTTACCACGCTGGACAAGTGCGTATACCAATACGCAACTCGAGTTTTTTTTTATAAATCATTCAGGTGTGCAAGTCTCGTGATTCACTGTTTAAGCAAGTGACAATTAATTTCTAATATGAACATAATTTTGTAAATCAGAGGAGGCCTGAGATTTGAGCCTCGGACCCCTCAATCGAGAGACCGAATTTTCTTAACCACTAGGCTATCAGTGCTTCCTGTATGTATATTTTATATTAAGGAATTTGTACAACAAAGAAATAGAAAGGATTATATTTAAAGTATGGATGTTTGTTATTGTTTCATGTGGGTTTACACGGAATGGTTCTTGATTATGTTTTGTTTGGATGCTTAGAAAATATCGATAAGTAACCTTATTCCCGTAACCAAAATTAAAACTCGTTAAATTACGAAATAACTATAAAATGGAATTTAGAAGGTTCTCTGTCCAAACCCTGATAGACGTGAAACACTAGATTTTTTTATCATGGTCTAATTTTTTTATACTTTATCTGTTATTTACTTATTTTTTTCAGGAGTACATTATGAGGTAACTCTGAAGGTAGCGAATACAAGTGAAAGTATCACCCATGGTCCTGAAGTTGGCAGAGTGTTAGTCACTCTGGTTGACAAACACAATAACAAGAGTGATCACAAGTTTCTAGATGATGAGCCGTAAGTTTTTAATTTTTTTATAAATGTTACACTGGCTCTACACGCCGCCTTAGTCGATTGTGTCGTCACATAACTGCGAAAAATCAGAAGTTCATTCCTGGGATAGAAACCTCGTACCTCCAGAATTATAGTCCGGACTACTAAATATTGACATGGACCTCATAACAAATGAATCATTAGCTAAATGCAAGATAATGAAATTCCCAATCCTAGATTAGTAAAGAGTAATCTCTCCTAATAAGAAAATGTAACCAGTTTTGACAACTGAAATTATCGCTGTCATCTATTTTCGTGTTTGAAAAATATTTAAAAAATGTAGTTTTAGAGCATTTGCGAATGAAACGATATTTGTCCGTACTTTTTCTTTGATTTCGTGTTTTTGCACCACTTAACTGCACATGCATAGAACACATCTGGTCCAGCTACTCCATATTATTTTTATCGTACATTTGTGCTACTCCTAAGGACTGAGTTAGAAACCCATATTTATTATATATCAAATACCTAATGGATATGCGTAATTCATAATAATTTATATTGGGCATCTAGGAAACAATACGAAAGACACTATAAACCTGTAGATTCTATATTTATAAAAATCTGAAGTATCATCTTGACCCGGATGTTAAACAAATTGATATATTCAAGATAAGGCTTAAAAAAATCGCACAATATAACTTTTATTGCCATATTCTTAGTACACGGAACTAATTTATCAAGTCTTGTGACATTGTTTATAAAACATATGATAAACTTTTGCAACATAACAATTTGTAAACATTCAACATAATTCTGACGCTTTAATAAGCTTTATCGAGATGTTGGAAATAAACAAATATTAAATTTAGGTATTCTTAGATTTATTGACGTAAAATATCTTGCTACAGCTGAGATGATTTTCTTATTGTTGCAATAATGCATAAAAATACATCATATGTCATTTTTGTGTCATGAACTCACAGGTGTCGTACAAAAATATCATGGACATACTCTCAGTATGAGCAGAGTAAAATATTGTTAATATGAACAAAGGTTCGGTATGCAAAATCTTTATTTGTTCTCGCCAAACTTCTAGTCCGCTCTGAAGTTGTTGCGCGCAGGTTTAGTTACAATATACTCCGTAACGTAAGGGCACGCTATCCCAGCTATGTACCCGTGGGCGAGAGCGGGCAGCGGAGGGTGCCGGGAGCGGTCCCGCTAATATCTACAATTTGCTATTGCGTCGCGACTCGTTTCTATATTCGGAGCGGACTAGCAGTTTGACGCGGACTGTAACACTATGAAACCAATTATACCAGCCTAACAGGGTTATGATCGCACTGTACTGTTTAGTAATGATTAAAACGTTTAAAAATATTTTGTTACAGAAAATACTACAGACCAGGTGACATTGAGAAAAAGATGATAGCCTTCAAAGACACAGGGCATCCACCGCTGTCAGTGATTGTGGAGTGGAAGTACGAGACCAAGTTGTTCAACCCTATGACCTGGAGGTTACTGCGCTCGCCAAATATATACATTGAGTATCTCAAGATATCTTCCATTGAATACAATACTGAGTAAGTTGTTTTTTAAGAATTGAGACTGATCCAACAATGAATTTTACCCTTAAAAATCCTGGTCAAACCACCTAAAATTAATGTTAATGAAGAAATAGTAATAATGATTAACAATACCATATTTTCTTTTATGGTAAGAAACATATGTGTGTGAGGTTTTCTAACTTAGTTCCTAGTTCTTAAGGTCTCAGTGGCTGACCTCAGGTAGACTGTTTAATCTTATCTGAGGTTGATTACCGATGTCAATGGGCGGCAAGGACATTAGGTGGATTACATACGTGTTATTGTTTGTGTTAGGTTCAACAATTATGGTACAACAATTTCTATTTACTTTGCCTTTTTTCTGTACAATAATGAATTTTAGAAACGTTAAAATACATATAATAGAAATATTCGACAACATTGTAATAAATGCTAAACAAATACACCTTATATTTTCTTGCTTCTTTAAATGTTTTAAACATAGATTAGTAAAGATACTTGAATTTAAATGAAACTAATTAAATGAAACTAATGCCGCCTTGAAATTAAATGAAACTACAAACGGCTTATTTGTGATTTTTTTTTGAATTCTTGACAAATAAAAACATTTTTAGAGTAAATTTACGAATAACTCATACTGCGTAATTTACATAATAAATAAATAAGTATTTCAAATATTTTAGGAACATTTTATCACGGAGACGTGGCAAAACTTTTTATCTACGGTTTTAAACATAGATTAGTAAAGATTACTCACGCCTAACAAGAAAATGTACCCAGTTTTGAGAATTGAAATAGTTGCGTAAAAAAGTTTTGCCACGTCTCCGTGCTAAAATGTCCCTAAAATATTTGAAATAATTATTTATTTATTACGTAAATTACGTAATTATTACGTAAATTAGTTATTTATTCGTAAATTTTCTCTAAAAATGATTTTTTTTTGTCAAGGATTCAAAAAAAGATCTTACTAAAATAAGCCATTTGTGGCTTCATTCAATTTCAAGGCGGCGAAGTATCTTTACTAATCTATGGTTTTAAATAAGAAAATAATTGATGGTGTATAAATCCTGCAAACACTAATATAATTTTTGTTGTTTCAGTATCACAGTTTGTCCGAAGTTAAAAAAGCCGGTAGTTACGAACCTACCCACCGTAATGCAAACGAAATACTGTAATTTTAATAAATAGTGTCCAATGCTTCAAATGTATGCTCATAGTCCACAAAAGTATTGTTATAGTATTTCGTATTATTTAAGTTAGATAATTATAATTATTGTAAAATATTATGAAGTTTGTATTTGTGTTGATTAAATGCTATTTATTTGAATTATATTACCTTTTATTATATTATGGAAATAGATAATAAAGAAGGAAGAGTAATTAATCTGTGTCATAAAACCCTTATCTCTAAGAGGAGAAATGGAGGAGAATTGATCTTCAAATAAATATTTCTGATCTTTATTTTTTAGAATATTAAAGAAATTAATTAATTTACTTAAAATTACACATACTGAATAAATACTTAACCGGCTACTTTTCAATGCATACATACAGATTGCAATGTGTATGCAATATGATTGATCAATCTCAAAGATTTACTAAGGTTGATATATATGTATGTATTACTTCAATGTTTATGTTCAACCAAAATTGGTTTAGCCGTTTCAAATATGAATCCGTACATACTTATAAGTATAGTCCGCGTAAAACTGCAAGTCCGCTCTGAATATAGAAGTGAATCGCGTCGCCATAACAATACACTTACTCGGAAACAACTTCAGAGCGGGCTAGCTATTTGGCGCGGACTACACGATAGGTAGACAAAAATATAGACGGTTACAATGGATGGTTATTGATTATTACGTTTAGCAATTAAGTATTTACTATTGAGCTTAGATATCTTCGAATTAGTGATCGAAGTTAGATATATATATATATAGTTTTTTTTAAATAAATAAGGCTACACACACGCTTCCACTTCTTTGTTTTAGGAATATGGATTGAGTTATTCACAAATAAAAAAATAGATCATTCATTTACGTAAACAACACAACTACGTAATATGAAAATTAATAACATAAAATAAACGTAAATTTTACTAATTAATAAAAGTACGATTGAATAATAAAGGCTTTACGTGCAATATTATTCATAGTTGATAGATGATTTAATTTAGAACGTGATTCGAAACATTTAATAAAAAGCGGAATCTGGCAACATTGACTAACGTCAATTGAGTTTGGCAGTTCTGTATAGTTATGTTTGACATGGGTGTGCTTTTGCTGTCTGATATTATGATTTCATAATTCAATTCACGTAATATTATCAGTTATATCACAGTTTCATAGCGTTCGTATCGATCCCATAAGGGCACATCGTCGCTCGCAACACAATGGGTGATACACGAAAGAAGAAAAAGTTCTACTTCCGAAAGCGGAGAAACAAATACTTCTTAGAACCCGGCTTTCGGGGTTTCTTCTGCACGTGCAACTTCAGAGAAAAGGACTGCGTGAAAGAAATGTATAATTTGCTGAACGAGTACGCGGGTAAACTTTACCCAGAGGACGGCGAGCAACCGGTAACCAGCTTTAACTCCGACAAATCGGAGAGCGAATCTGAAGATGAGACTGACATTGGAGACATGCTGAAGCGCGAGCTCGATACCATGAAGAAGGAGTCGCAGAAGTCGCTGAAACACAAGAGGTTCCAGGTGGTCGAGACCGGCGCTTCGAACTGTATCTTTATAAAGACGAACCTACCTAGTCCAGAAGAACTCACTACAGCTATTATCAAAGATTTATCCACAACTAAAGTGCAGAAGACGCGGCATGTTTTGCGTTTGCTGCCTATAATGGCGACTTGTAAGGCTAACCTGCCCGATATAATGGAGTGTGCCGGCAAGCTGTGCGACAAGTACTTCCTGAAGGAATCCTCAACGTTTGCCGTCATCTTCAACAAGCGGTTTAACAGTAGTGTCTCACGGGATCTCATTATAAAGGAGTTGGCGGATCTTATTGTATTGAAAAACAGCAACAATAAGGCAGACTTAAAGAATCCCGGTTTATGCATTATTGTGGAAATAATCAAAGGCATTTGTTTATTAAGTGTGGTGGACAATTATTTTTCCTTTAAGAAATATAATTTACATGAGATATGTAAGGAGGAGGTGTGCAATGACTCAGAGGAGTCGCAGGCGAAGAAATTCAAAGCCAATTCCGTTTCTCCAGAGGAGGAATTGAAGGACCAGTAAAACTAACCAAACATTTATTCTCTATTCTATTATTATTGTTATAAGACTTATTGTGTGTACTCTACAATTTTGTGTAATTAAGACTTCTTCTAGCACCAAATTGTCTACTATAAAGTTTTACATTTATTATTCCCTTTAAATATACATGTGAAACCAGCTTGTTTTTTATTTCCGATAATCATGATCGGGAGGTACATTTCAATTAATGTAGTTATAAAACATGTAAGAGGTCAAAGTAATAAAATCGAGGCATAACATTGTATGCACTTATATAAACAAAGATTCGTTACGTAAACTTACGCAAGGGGGCGAATGACGTAGGTTTTACGTAATGGTGCCATTATGCAATCTGGGCGGACCTCGCGAAGGTACCTACCTAGCCCGATGATAAAATGTTTCCTTTCACGTAGGACGTCTCGACTACGCTAGCTTCTAGATGCGACGCGCGCGTCACAGATGGCGCTACAATACAGTTATTCAAGCTCGCAGTTCGAAACTTATTTATCTTGTATAATATTTTGGTACTGGTTTATTCTAAACTATGATTGTAAAGTTTTAATAATAACTATATCGATGTATTTTTCATGACGCTATATAAAGTTTGTGATGAGTGTGACTTAAATAATATAGAAAAACATCAATTAACTACAACTTTTTCCGACCGTCTTTGACTTTTGACTTCAGTTTCAGCTAATTTTACACACCAAAATCTACATCTCTTCCGATGCCCTAGTTGTCTTAATTTAAAAAAGAGCTGAATGGTGGAAATATCAGCTTAATATAAGTCTATTCGATGTTAAATACCTACTTGTGTAGAATGTAGGTAAGCAAAAATCAATACGTTATAGGTACCTAGGTACACTGTTGTTATTAAATGATGACACTGCAGTCGAAGTACGAAACTTCTATAAATAAACTTCAGTTGCTGTTTATTAATTATTGCTCGAATTGTAGGAAAATAATCGACTCCATATACATCTTTAAAACGGATTTAGTAAGCACCCATATTATTTGTGAAAACAATAGTTGAAAGTCGATAGGGGTGTTAAACAAACAATCTACCCTTTGACCCAGAGTAGGGACGCGTATTGCCCATCTCATACAACCTAAACTTTCTGTCCTTTGAACTGTAATTTAATTTACATACATATTATAGAAATTATAGAAGTTATTTCGCCTTTATCATGCGTGTGTACCTAATCCTGGTTCAATCAGTTTTTTGTCTCACATAAATATACGTAAGTGCAAACAATTAGTAAAACAAGAGTTTTAAGGAACGTAGGATTAGGAGCAGGGCCAAAGGGACCAAAGCAGTATCTAGTGTAGATAGTTTATATTGGCGTTGCCGGGGGCGGAAGTTGAATTTGCTGCTATTTATGTCAAATACTGTAAGCTCAAGTGCTGATATGTACAATTTCGTTCACCTTTTGCCAAATCTTTCTTAAAATCTTTCTTTATTCATTCCTATAGTCATTTTTTCTCAGATATCAGATTTTTATTTGTGTAATTGTTTTAATCTAAATTAAGCGTTCGCGATTTTAAGTAAGAATTTAATCAGTTTAAAGTTTTGCTCTACTACACAAGTATTTTGTGTTGAATACAAATGTGTAAATTTTCTTTTAAAAGTCGAAACGTTGAGTTATATTGAGGCACGAAACCAGCTTAGATTCATATACTTTATTTCTCCACAAATTGTTCATGTACGGGATCAATCTGGTACAGTGTTCCGATTTCTCTGAATTCGGAATAGCAGTTTTCGTTTTAGTGCCTACACGATTGCGTTTTGTACCAGAGTTTGTTTATATTTTGGAACAAATCAGGGCAGCCTATTCACTGAAGTTACAAAAAGACCCTTTTCAGAAGTAGGCACTTGATTGTTCAAGTGGCTAATTAAAATTTTCCAAGGGCGCGTAAGTTGGGATTGCGCCAAAGCGTTCGCGATAAAAATTGGGTTTACTAAGGGTACTATTATTCCTCTTTATTTAATGGCTCGAAGCAAAAAATTGAGCTTTTGTTAGAAATCACAAAATAAGGTATACCGACACCGCTTATTTATAGTTTCAAGCACATGTTGTTTTCCGTCATCGTAATAACAAGTTATAATAAATTTTATAGGCTATAATTAATTTATTATTCAACATTTAATAGTAAACCGTTTTATAATAAATGTACATTGCATAGCTATTTACCCAAATGATTTTATGGATGTAACATTTAGTCGTAGATTTGTAGTCATGAGGCATTGTAGGTAGGTACATCAACTAATTGTACCCTAGGGTTCATTTTGGTTACATATGTAACAAATAGGAATGATACTTAGTATGCAAACGTTTTCAATAAATTGTGAAAACAATAGTTGGAAACAGAACGATAGGGGTGTTGAAACAAAGTTAGATGATCAACAAAAGCGGCCTTTGACCAACAGTACGCACATTGCTCCCCCAAACAAATTGTAAACTTTCAGTTCTTTGAATTGTAAATTTATTTACATGACAAAGCAGATGTATAATATTATTTCATCTTGATTTTACTCAAATTTGATCAAATTGAGTAAATTGATCAAAGATAGCAATTGCTTTTCGGTTAATTGGTTAAATAAAATATTTAAAATGAATATGGGTATGGTATCGACTGTATTAAGTAAATTACATTTCCTTTGTAGTCACGGATTTGTCGTTATTCCTAACCGCTTTGTCGACTCATGACAATAACATTCTTCTTATACCCATAATATATTTGGTGTTTTATCGATCAAACATTTAATTGTAGTCATGTAGCAGTGGACATCAGCTAATGATATCCCTGAGGGGTCGTTAAGGCTCGCTGCTCATTTTGTTTTTCCCTACGCGCCTTAGTCAGCGAGTTTCCTCATTCAAGCAATCGTTTTTATCCCTCCGATGAAAAATTTGTCTGTGATCAGTGCCTACTGTTACCGAATTCTGGTAAACATTTTAGGGAAATCGTAAAGAAAGATCTCGTAAAAAATCATTAGGAAGCATGCAGTCCACCTGATGGTAAGTGTTTACTGCCGCCCATGGACATCTGTAATCAACCCCAAATAGGATTAGATATTCCTACCTGAGGTCGGCCACAGATGCGCCGCTACTCCTGAGGACTAAGCTGGAACGCCTCGTAAAAGTATGTCTTCACACCCTTCAAACCAGAATACAGCAGTCCTTAACGCTGCTGTTATAAGACAGAAATAGGCGGTGGTGCCGCCGGAGTCGAACCACAAAGGGTTCTACCACCTTCGCTACAATTTTTTTACAAACATTGTAAAGGAAACAGTTTGTGATGGTTGTTTGTTACTTTTTCATGCAAAAAACTACTGAACAAATTTGGATAAATTTGGGACCACACATAGTGTATGATTTAGTTTAAGACAGTCATAGGATACTCTTTACCACGGTAAACGAGATGCATGCCGGGATATCCACGGGAAAAAGTCACATACATAGGCACACCTACAATTTTAGTATATAATAATTATAGTCAAAACCTATATAAATACTTCAGTTTATTTGTATTATAGAGAGAAAGATTATTATGTATATTGATAATATGTTCCTACATTTATTCGCCTGGTAGCCCTTGGTTTAACCAATCGCCTCGAACGCTTTCCAGATTCTCTGATATACATGTTCCTGTCATGTTCGTCTCGTATTAACCCATTATGTTCAGTATCCATGACCGGTTACAGTCAGATAGTGGAAATTAGAAGCTATTGGATTGCAAATGCATCCGTAATTATGGTAAAGTAAATACATGTATATACGTAACTAGCTGACCCGGCAAACTTTGTACCGCCTTAAAATCTAATTATCAAATATATTTCATATAAATATAGCCTATGTTACTCGTGGATAATGTAGCTTTCGAATGGTAAAAGAATTTTTAAAATTAGTCCAGTAGTTTTTGATCCAATTCATTACAATCAAACAAACAAACAAAGTTTTCCTCTTTATAATATTAGTATAGATACAAACTTATATAAATGATCTCACAATGTTCATACACGCTAACCTTTTGTAACAGTTTTACCGATTTCAATGAAATTTTGTGAGTGCGCGTGGTTGGTTTCAGCTTTACTTTCAGACCCGACTGGTGGTACCGTTGATGAGAGCTACAATTTTGTAACAGGACAACGTCTGCCCAAGCTCATTACTTAATTTGTTATAACGAGAAATTATGACATACTTACGTTATACTCGAATTATGATTGGATAATTGATGATCCGCAACAGCGCTACGGTTACCGTACCGGTCCGAATTGATTGTCGCCAGGCATATATAAGGTAAGTATATTATGTTGTTAATTTTTAAGATGACACTTTTTTAAGATAGTATAATTATCGGTTCTACTCCAGCTCCATTATTATCTCATTTTTTTCTGTTAAGAACTAAATACAAATTAATTCGTTTCTCTTTATCTGTTTCATTTGGTTTTATGATATATCTAAAGTGAAATCCAGTAAACGTTTTCTCATACGCTGTACGTGTAAACATATTACTTCCACATAAATAAATATCTGTAACAAGTGGTGTCCACAGTGTCCGGACACTTAAGCCACGCCGGTCCGAGCCGTGGAATAACAAGCACAAAACGGATCCCGCTCAATCCAGCTCAAGTCCGGGATTTGTAACAAAGTACGGCTTATTCTGTTTAGATTTTCAATGTGGTTCCAATTCTTATACGTTATCTTCTACTTTATTTTCATCGGATACAATAACGAAAATTATAAATTGTATAAATGTCGTTTAAGCGCAAAGTTAATGGAACGAAATGTTGTTGTTAACAAATGGTGAAAAAATTGTAGTGTGTAGTTAAATAATGTGCTTGTTAACTTAAATTGATGGACATTTGCTGACCATTAAAATAAATTAAAAACAAAATATGGCAAGAATATCAGATATTAGCTTTTACATATTCCATAACATAGCCCGACTTTATCCATTCGTGGTCAATACCACCCCATAAAGAAACAATAAAAGTATGTAATGGTAAAGTGAAAAATTAAATTTAATAAACTCTTAAAAAAATAGATTTCCATCAATCCGCATTGGAGCATCGTGGTAGTTTTCCCTTCAGGCCTCTCCTATTTACAGGACAAGGCATTTTACCAGCAACGGGACGTATATGATTTCACCCAAATTTCAGTGAAGTATACGAATGTATTCATGCTGCGCTGTTTTGAGTGCCAAAATAGCAAGCGCAAAGCGGACAGCGGCAAATCCAACTAGAGGCTGGGATTTGTTACAGAATATGGCTTGTGCTCACTTCGACGAAACATGACCGACATGCCTGGTGATATTATCTTGCATAATTTTAATGTGGGCTATGTTCATTGTTGATAATGGTCTTGTGTATCAAAATGGTCCGTGTAGTGTAGTGTTATATTGTAGATTAAAATTACCGAAACTGTTTGGGACACTTCTCTAAATAAGTATGCCGTTGAAAGGGTTTAATGAGTCTTTTTTTCTGGTGCAAGTCATAATGGTGTGGGCGATTCAGACCTTGTTTAGCTAAATCTTGGAAGCTCACCACGTTTCTCTAAGATTTAATAAAAGTAGACTATCCTTACGACGACTTGATCAACAATGCTCTGAAGGTTAATAAACTGAAGATGCATTGGTCTAGGTATTTACGTTTGCTGGAGAGCTGATAAACATTGAAGGAAATGGAGAATGCGCTCAGGTAATTTGAGAGGCTCTTATACCGATACCTAAGGATTTACACAGGCCGAGGAAATTGAACAGAGAGACGTATAGCGCATATTGTGATTGTCTTTTATCCAGCCACACACGGCTGTTGAAGAATTAAACAGGAGAGAAAACAGGGAAGAAAAAAATAGTCTAAGACCCGAGTTAGGGTAGACCGTTACCAATTCTTTTAATTGATGAACCTAGTTCATATCTAAGTGAGTATGTTAAAAACATTACCCATGCTGGCGCTTTAGGTAAGACCCTGTTATAATATATGGAGTTGTTTCTCAACATCCAATGGCGGTACAATCCCGTGGACATTCCTCGTTTACTACCCCTTTTAAAATTATTAGAATTTTATTCTTATTTTGCCATTGATAATGAATACCTTCGCGTTATCTGTAATAGAGTGAAATAAAATAAAATAAGCGCATCTACACAAAAGCAGTGCGCAGCAATAAAAATGAAAAGCGTATCGTATTTAATATAAATAACGAAGATTATCACACCAACAAAGTAATAAGCTGTATATTATAAAAACAACAATATACATGTCTCATAAACGAGCATATCTTCAGCCAATTTAACAATCAGTGTGCATATAATTTTCATTTATTGTAATTTTTAAAGGCACACACAACCTTTATGAGAATGAGTATAAGACTGAAAGTTGTATGAAAACAATTCCTCGTAAAATGCAAGGTTTAATAAAAGCCCCGAGTGAGGTTAAACTCCTTGCTTATAGTTTCAATGGCCGCCAACAAACACTCATTCTGCGAGTAAACCTTTTGTATTATAATTATGATCAAGATAGTGCGGCTACTTAAACCGAGTAAACACAGATAATAGAGTTATTTTGTTGTTACTGTTGACATTTGGATGGTTTTTATTAAAAGTATAGTTGTAATAGGTAGGTTTAATAGAGTCAGTATGGTTCACGAAGGTACCACCGCCACGACCATTTCTAGCGTAACGCAGTTTTGCACTTTGGTGGAAGGATATGGATGTAGCCTGAATAAGGCGACCACCTTACTCCTTAAGAACGACAACGCATCAGAGATCGTATCTGTTTTTTTTTGGAGTTAGTCATATATATCCATGGACGGCAGTGACCTACTAATATCCAGTAGAATACAAGCTCGTTTGCTATTTCTTCTAACAATCTTATATAAAAGACTAGCTGACCAGGCAAACGTTGTGTTGCCATATAAATAAAATGTTAAGGGTGAACAACCCTTAGGGGTATGAAAAATAGATAGTAGCCGATTCTCAGACCTTCTGAATATGCATATAAAATTTGTTGAAAATCAGTAAAGCTGTTTCGGAGGAGTACGGTAACTAACATTGTGACACGAGAATTTTATACATAAGATACTAACATTTTGCACATACAAAGAGAGTACTACTAGCAAGTTGTCTTTCTACCACAAACTTTTAATAAAATAAATACACGCCAGTGACACAAGATAAACGCAACGGTCTCATGTCGCTCATAAACAAGAAACGGTTACTCGTTAAACTTTTAACCGAGCCCTAACTTCCGCTCTACGTAATCACAATAGATTCCACGTCACAACTCCTTTGTCTTACTATTACTTTACCGGTACTACTGTCTCTTTTGGTCGGGTCACTGCCTGTGGACACTAGACATCTATTATCAAGTTTAACTAACGTGAATGTCAAGTGGAAATATTGAGACTACGAGTATTATGTATTACTGTTGTATTATTATGATTACACCACGGGGTTGTGGATAATCATAATAATAGTTTCTGTTTCATGTAATATGCTCATTGAAGATTTAAGACAAGGAATTCATTAACAGTTTGTTTTATTTAAACTAAGTTTCTGGATTCACTGCGGGTACATAGTGTTATTACAGCATCATAGGACGTTTTCTACGGTACCACGACTCGTATTTAGTGACAAATCTACGTTTTTTCGATTGCGATCTTGCAAAACACGAGACATACAAAAGTAAAAGCTAAATAATATTCCTGCTCGATCCACTCGTGCAAATTAAAGAAAACAAGCGTGTTTTATTATTGTAGGTTAGTGATATCTATTGCAAAACATTAAGACAAAAATTATTCATATTCAATATCGGCAACAGATACCATGTTTGAAGGGTCTTACAAAGTGTTTTGCAATATTTAAGTTATGTATGGTGTACCTATGTATGTTATGATGTATATATTGAAACTGTATCAATCTGTATCTGTATCCTAACGTTCCAGTGATTCCCGGTAGAGACATATTTGCGTGACAGGCAAATGTTTGTCTGGAGTGAGTGTGTACTGTGTATTGTGTTTGTGTTTGTTGCGAACACACAGTAACTACAGGGCATCTACAGACAGGGTATCAAAGTTCCTGGGATCGTTTTTAGAAAATATATGATTTTATTCACTGTATAGCGTAGAGGGCAGATTTAATTTTTCTTTGTGCGTATTTGCGTTATTTTTAGAATTGCTATGTAATGTTCTCGTTCTTTCGGTGTTAATATTTTACCAGATATTATTTGACGCAATATAATATTACGTATCGTATTTATTACAAATAGTAAATGTATCGATAAAAAAGTTACGCATAGGACACACAGAAGCGATGTCAGGTGAAGAGGATCCGCCGCTAAATAGCGAACGTACTACATATTTCGCATTTTCATATTTTGTTTATGAAATGTCTGAGATGCGAGTGCGCGGAAAGGTGAAGAATGAAGATCTTTCCGTGTTCCATGTCACTTCTGTCTTCTCCGCGTAAGTCACGAGTATTATTTATGTCGTTCTATGGATCATTGCTATAATTTTAGCTTCGATTTATACAAATAGTGAAACTGAAATAAAGTGACTGAAAACAAAATAATTCAAATGCATAATAGTACGCAATACTCGCAGTGCTTACCGTGCGATAGTTGATTAATTTCAGATGTAGAGTGGGGCAATACTGCTGAGTTGTATTCCACAATGAATTACGAAATAGCAGTTCGCATGGTTATTTATGGATATTTGCAATATTCCAATGTTGCCGCATGCATTACTTACTGGCAATATTCGAAAAAGTAGCGCGCCCTATTCGCGCTCTGCGGGGCGTTAAATCGAACCATTTTCCATTTTGATTTAACGCTTTCGTAGGCAGTTATGAGCGTTGAATTTTATGAATATGTCGTTCGGTAATGCGGGAAGCAGTCGACACAATTGGTGATGAAAGTGTATGGGCATTTCAGGGATAAGGCTTTTGTTTCCTTCGTACGTTGGAACGAAATACGGATGGAAAAATGCAATGATTGCATATTAATAACGGGACAAAAGGCAAGCAGTAATAAGTTATAAACTCGTACACTTCATTGGGAGGTACGAGGTTTGTCACGTTCCTCCGAATTTTCAAAATTATATGCGTATTACAAATAAATTATCCCTCGCTTGATGAAGGAAGACATCGTAAGGAAAATTACATTCCTAACAGTCCTTAAAACGTTCTTAATGGTGTGTGAAATCTATCAATCCGCACTTAGCCAACACAGTCCTTAGCCTAAGTCCCTCTCATTTTGAAGCTAAACCGTTCTCATGCCATAGTTCACGGACCCGTGCTCAACAGTGAGACAGTCGACTGTCGACTGTCGGTCGAACTGAACACATACCTCTTACCGTTGACCGACTGTCGTCGCAGCTATTGTTGTGAGACAAGTACCGAAACATTGCAATTTTTCTGTGTAAAGTTAAATACAAGCCGATGCGCCACATCTCGTCAACCGCGGCCAATTACCGCCGGCCAATTTGTTGCGGTGTCGTGCGAAAAACATGACAGCGTCAGCTTTGCACGTGTTATGGACATAATCCAATGCCACTATCATACAAAATTATTGTTGCTTTATACGGGACACGCTTAATACTTTAAATACGTAAGCGTCTGGTTGTAAAAAAGATTTTGGGAAAATGTACAGTTTGTACAGGGTATTTTGAGAATCGAGTGTGGGTCGAATCGAATTAAGTATAGTAATAGGTATGTAGCTAATCTAAAATTACCTGTTATTTCCTTTAATGTTATATGTTTAACGATTCCAACCTTGACGGCTTTATTGCATGAATTTGTGGAAACAAAGGAACGCAGGGTATTCTTAAAAAATACCTACTATCAACTGTTATTCTGCTCAATGCATTGCAGTTTACAGCTAGGCATGGGTCTCTTCTCGAAATAAAAAAGTACATATCCAGCGCATCAAAGCCATAATAATATAATCATATAATTATAAAACAACGAAGTGTTTAACCGGTATAGTGTTGGTAGAACTCAATTCCACAATTTTTGTTCGAAATATTAAAAGACAATATAATGTACACTGCTATCCGTATATCCAGGAAAGAGACATAATAAAAACAGTGGCCTAATAAGCTCGTCATAGCAAAAAACAATAATCAGAACAATCTAGCACAACAGTCATTTAAAACAGAAATTAATTAAAATAAAAGCATGGAAATATTCTCTATTTTCAATTCCATCAAAGCAATGGCTTGGCAAGCCGAGCGATTTGCAATAAATATTGGCAGAGTGTTAGCAAACACGCGGCGTGTGCCGTCTGCAAACTGTAAATATCAAAGCGCAATATTTTAATGTATGCAAACCCATGTAACTTCAGAACGAATGATCTGCAAGTTGTTTGACGTTTGAGTTTTTAAGGATTTGCACTTTTAAGTTTTAATGCGGGTGTGTATTCTGTATGTGTATATTGTGTTGTGTGTATTCTTATCTATGTTGGAGCTCTCGCTAATTCAAGTACTTGAAAGTTAGTCAAATATATACCTATTTTATTTATAAAATATGTTTACAATTAACTGATAAGGGTTGTTCACCATTAACATTTTTTTATTTATATGGCAACACAACGTTTGCCGGGTCAGCTAGTAATATATATATATTGAACATACGATATGCCTAATTTTATTTGAATTATTTACCTAAATATGAATTTAAATTGAATAAGCCTCAAATTAAATATGACATTTTTCTGTTTCTTTAATAATGAACATATCATCTATGTATTTTTTAATAATTAACCAATAGTTCTAAAGTTTAAAACTGACCTAACGACTTTGATAAAACATTTACCCTTTGAAAAAAATCCTGTCAAACGAAAAAGTTTGAACCGTCGAATATGCCTTTGCTCGAAATTCGGACCGTTCAAGAGCAGTTCCATAACAAATTTTGTTTTGCTAAAAATATTTTTGATTCACAAGTGTATCGGCTATGGACTACAATTTCGGAATAAGTAATGGTTTTTCCTGAAATTGTACTCGTAGGTTGAATATTGATAGTTACTAGAATGGAATTAATTATCTTTATCAAACTACCTATTCGGTTTAAATATTAACTAGTTGAATGAATAATGTAATAGAATATTGACTAATATTATAATTGAGAATATTTTCTGCTTTGTTTGTTCGCTTGCTATGTTTTCACGTCTTAACTACTGAACCGATTTTCATAAAATTGTACATACGTAGCCAGGGGTCCAACTATTATTATTGACTTTTGACGCGAGCGAAGCCGTGAGTAGCGACTGATAATTAATAATCATAAGTAGCAAATAAGTATGCCTATATAATACCTGTAAGTCACTGTAACTGTCGCTCATTTGTAATGAACTCAAAATAGTGACAGAAAAGACGAGAGTGAGACTATGATTGCGTTTATTTATTATTTATTTAACTGTGAGCTGAAAAACAGGATTTGGTTTCAATACCAGGTAAATAAATTACCAGGAGGATAAATTATTGCTCCAAATAATACTTCGGTAGAAAATTGTTGATCCATTTCCGGGAAACTGCGTCTGTTCGGTCAGGCTTCATAAAATTGAACGGTTATATTGCTAACGCTCGCCTGAGATTTCAAATAAGAGATAATTGTGCCAACGACAGGCGAAATTGAATGAACAATAAATTTGATGATACACAACTGCTTTTCACCCAGTACAATACATTTGTAATATAGAAGTAACACAGGAACATGCAGTCCATTTTTTTATAATATAGGGGTAGCAGACGAGTATGCAGTCCACTTGATCGTAATTGCCAACTGTTGCCTATGGGCTTTTTAATCAACTCCAAATAAAATTTTAGTCCTACCTAAAGTCGTTACAGTTACGTTGCAATTCCCGATGACTAACTTAGCATGCTTCAGATAAATATGGCTCCCTTACCACACCATTCAAACCGGAACATGGCGGCGCTTAACACGGCTGTTTTAAGAAGAAATATATAGGTGTAGTGTTGAACCACAAAGTGTGTCACCTCCAGCTATATGCGTGTACTATGAGCGATATGTGTATTTTTATGTTATGCAAAGCATCTAGAAGCATATCTATTTAACTACGAGACGCCTATTTTAAAGAAAGGAAAATATATTTACCTTCGAGCATTGATTGGTTGAAATTAGGTTCATATAACATTGATGTTGACTAAAGTAATGAAAGAAAGTAATTATATGTGTAGATTATGGGTTTTCAAATAAAACTCCAACTTGAATCTTCAGTTCTTTTCTTCTTGTTTTTATTCCGAGGCGTACGCACTTTTCCATACAAAAAGGCGAGCTTAAGTACTTATTTTGGGTACCGCAACAGGCGCAGGCTCAGTCAGCAACCGCGTCCTATTGCCGTCCCTTTCTAACATAGCCTGTCTTACTCTTACAATTCTATGCTTACACTCTATTGCTATCCTACTCTTACATATCTATTCTTATTACGTAGGACTTATATCTATTGCAATAAAATGTCTTATTTACATAGTCTTAATTACATACACAAGTTACATTAATCAACATTTACATTTAAATTCTTAGGCCGTTGTCGTCCGTAATATTCTCCCCCCGGCGTAGATTCTTCGAAGCCTCCTCCATCTGAAGGACGGCAAGCTTCGTCGCTGGCCTCTGGAACACACCTCCCTTTGTGCGGACGTCTGCAGACCGGACGATGCCATCAGGTCCCGGGTGAACTCGCTCGACGACTCCTCTCGGCCAGGTATTGCGGGGTAAGGCGTAGTCGACCACAATTACGAGATCGCCTTCCCGCAGTTGTGACGCCTGTGCGTTGGACGGCCCCCGCGGAATGAGCGTAGGCAGGTACTCTCGCAGCCATCGCTGCCAGAACTGGTCCGCCAGTGCCTGCGCCCTTCTCCACGTGCTGCGGTCCGCCTCGGTGCATGGCCCCGTCCGCGGTAGCCCCGTCGATGAGCCGATGAGGAAGTGATTCGGCGTTAGTGCTTCCTCGTCCTCGGGGTCCACGGAGACGTGCGTGAGCGGTCGCGCGTTCACGCTGTACTCGGCCTCGGTGATTAACGTCTGCAGTACCTCTTCTTTTGGCGACTTTTCTTTGAGCGTGGTGCTTAGTGCGGTTTTTACTGAACGCACTAAGCGCTCCCAGGCTCCTCCCATGTGTGGCGCCCCCGGCGGTATGAAACGCCAGTCGGTGTTGTACTGCAGACCGTAGTCCCGTAGTGCTGCGATCCATGCTCCGTATGTATTTCTCAGTTCGACGTCGGCCCCTCTAAAGTTAGTGGCGTTGTCGGAGTATATGACGCGCGGCCAACCCCTTCTGGCGGCCATCCTTCGCAGCGCCATAACAGCTGAGTCCGTAGAGAGCGACTGGACGATCTCTAAATGAATGGCCCTTGTGGTGAGACAGGTAAATAGTGCACACCACCTCTTTTCGTGTCTTCGTCCGATAGTCACCGTTAGGGGCCCGAAATAGTCCACGCCACAATAGGTGAAGGCGCGGTGCCCCGAGTCCAACCTCACTTTAGGTAGGTCTCCTTTCGGTGGTGTCGTCGGAGTCGCCTTGTACACGCGACAGTATTGACACGCTCGTGCTACTTTCTTGACTGTAGGCCTCAAGCGCAGTATGATGAATCGTTGACGGAGCTCGTTGACGACTCGTTCGTTATTCGCGTGTCCCGCCCGGCGATGATAATGCTCGACAAGCAGGTGAGTAAAGGGATGCTGCCCGTCGAGTATTACCGGCTCATTAGAGTGCGTTGTAGAATAGAGCGCACCTATACGGCCTCTTGCGGTTATTAGCCCGTCGTTCAATACTGCGTCGAGCCTTTTAAATTTGCTGTGTCGTTGTAGCGGCTGGTTGTGACTTAACCGCGCTAAGTCTTCGCTGAAGGAGTCCCGCTGCGCGCGTTGAAACCACCGTCGTTCGGCCGCTTCTAAGTGTGACACTTCTAAGTGTAGAGTCTTGTCTCTAGATCGAAGCTTCTCGACGAATAGCTGAGTAAGTGCCGTCGCCCTTATAAGCTTCAGGTAACTGGAGAACCTTCTAATGTCGGGTAATGAGTCGTTGCGGTCCGAGTCCTCTTCTGAGACGGTGTAACACGTCTCCCCGGTCTCTTCACCTTCCCCGTTCTCCGTAGGCCAGTGCTCTTCTGTGGCTCGTAGGAATTGCGGTCCCGTGAACCACCGGTCCCGGCTGTCGATCCCGTCGGTTTGAAGCCTGGTCGCATCGTCGGCTACGTTGAGTGTTGTAGGCACCCATCGCCAATCCTCTGTATGTGTGAGCTCGGCGATCTCAGCTAGGCGATGTGAGACGAACGGCGTGTATTTTTTCGTCTCGTTTCTTATCCACTGAAGGACGGTGCGGGAGTCACTCCAGTATATGACTCGTTTGGGTTTCCAACAGCTGTGCTCCCTGACTATAGTGTTAGCCATTCGTGCCCCGATTAACGCAGCTTGGAGCTCCAGTCTCGGAATGGTTAGTAACTTCAGTGGAGCCACCTTCGCCTTGGCCATTACTTGTATTGTTTCTATGTGATCGCCGTGTGCGATCCTCCAGTAGGCCACCGTAGCGTAGGCTTGCTCGCTTGCGTCGACAAACACGTGTAACTCGATGTGAGTTTCCGGCGTTACGTTGTAGCTATAGCACCGCGGTATTGCTAGTGCTGAGACATCTGGGAGTCGCCTTATCCACTCGTCGAATAGGTTAGCGTCTTCAGATGGCAATTCCTGGTCCCAATCAACCTTCTTGAGCCACAAGCGTTGTAATATCATCTTGCCGACGATCGTATATTGACTGATAAGCCCCAGTGGGTCGTACACCGACATAACCGCGCTTAGGGTTTCGCGTTTAGTCGGTGCTCTCAACCGCAGTCTGACCTCATCGGGAACCCTCTTGATGTCAGTGTTGAAGGTGAGGGTGTCGGAGCTCGGGTCCCAGCGCAGCCCCAATGTCTTTTCCTTCTGGTGTGCTGCTAACTTTACATTCGCGCTTTCAGACTTCTTATCTTCGGGTATGCTAGCTAAAACTCTCTTGCTGTTTGAGTTCCATCTTCTTAAGTTGAAGTCCGCTTGTTGATGGATGTAGGTAACTTCGTTCACCATTTTAATAGCCTCCTCTTCAGATGGGAAACTGTCTAGGTAATCGTCCATGTAGTGTCGCTCCTTGACCGCCGTGGCCGCCTCTGGGTATTTACTTTCATAGTCGACGGCGTTGCGGTTTCTTACGCTGTGAGCGAGGTATGGCGAACTGCTGGCTCCGAATATCATGGAGACCATTTTAAATCTTCTCGGAGGGTCCGTAGGCTTGTCCCTCCATAAAAACATCTGTGCCGGTTGGTCCTCGGGTCTGATTTTAACCCTAAGGAACATTTCTTCGATGTCCGCTGTGACGGCGATTCTCTTTTCTCTGAACCCGAACAATATTCTTGTGAGTGAAGCTAGTAGGTCGGGTCCTTCTAGTAGGAAGTCATTGAGACAGACTCCCTTCACCTTAGCCGCCGCGTCGAAGACCATTCTAACTTTTCCCGGCTTGTTGTGATTGGTGACGGCGAAGTGCGGCAGGAACCATTTTACGTTGCTATCCCTTTCGCTGCCGTCGCATTGCACCGCGTAACCCTTTCGTATAAGGTTAGCGATCTGAGCCGCGTATTCCTTTTTAAACGCCGGCTCCTTAGTCATCCTCTTCTCGAGCGTGTGTAGTCTCTTAAGGGCAGACTCGTAGCTATCTGGGAACGTGGGGTTATCTATCTTCCAGGGCAGACCCACTTCGAAGTGGCCGTCCTTTCTTGTGGCGGTCGCTTCGAAAATGTCGTTGGCTCTCTTCTCATGCTTATTAATTTTTTCTTTAGTCGATACGCCAAGCGAGTCCACGTCGAAATGTGACTCGACGAGCTTCTGTAGTTGGACGTCGCTCGCGCAGATGTGAAGTACGGCCGCCTGGTCTTGATAAATCGATTTCCTGGGTACCGACCCGTGCAGTACCCATCCCAACTTCGTTCTCGACGCGGCGGGTTCATTTCTCTTGCCGGCGCGCAGCTGTCGCGATATTATTAGATGCCAGTTGTCGGCACCTATCAATATGCGAGGTCGAGCTTCTCCCTTACTGATGCTGTCTTGTACAACTCGCAGGTGCTTGTACCGTTCTAAGTTGTGCGGTACGCGTTGGTGATGTAGCTGTAGTCCTTTTACTGTGCGGGCTGTCACTAAGTAGGCTTCTTGTTCGTGTACCCCTTTGACACGAACCTTGACCGCTTCGCTGTCGATCCTTCTCTGATCGTTAATACCCCTTATGTTCAGAGGTCGATTCGGTCCGCCGTTAGTGAGTTGCTTCGCTAATTCTTCGTCTATTAGCGTCACAGAAGACCCTTCGTCTAGGAGGGCGTACGTATTTACCTCCCCCCGTGGACCGCTGAGTTTCACCTCGCAGGTTTTGAGCAGTACTGATGTAATAGGCGACCTCCTTGTCGTGACGCTCATTACTAGCGCGGCTGCTTCGTCTTCCCTGCCGTCGTCCGGAGTGCTCACTGTAGTCGTAGACTCCGTTACTTTTTCTTTATGTAGTAGCGCGTGATGTTGGTAGGTACATCCGTGGACTCCGCAGGCCTTGGCTTTGCATGTGAACCTGCTGTGCTTCCTTTTCATGCATTTGAAGCACATCTTGTTGTCCTTTGCCCACTTCCATCGCTCGTTGACGTCGAGTGCTTTGAGTTTATCGCACTCAGTAGTGTAGTGTCCCCCAGTTGGACACATGAAGCATTTTCTTTCTTCCGGTTGACTTTCCCCCGCAGTGTATACGCCCTTGGTAGCAACCCGCTTTGGTGCTACTTCTCTTCTGACGGGTACCGGAACGCTTCGCTTCGTTGTGTGGGTGTACCTTATCATAAGGTCCGCTTCGGCCATTAAAAACTCGGAGAGTACTATCATTTCATTATCTTCCATGATGCGTGCTTCGTTATTGGCTGCGTACTCCGCCCATTTGCTTATGAGATGAGGACTCAGTTTGTCCATTACGTCTCGAACGAGTAGCGGGTTTCGTAGGTAGCCTCTTCTATCTATACTTTTTATCGTATAGACAATATTTTGAATCTTCACCGCGAACTCATACAGATCGGTGCTCGCGCTCCCTAATTTCGGGATCTTTTTGAGCTCTTCCATGGCCCGATCTATTATGAATTCCGGTCTTCCATATTTCATCTCTAATGTGCGCATGATGATATCTGGGTTAGATGCGGTGAATAGCTGTGACAGCACGGTTTCTCTCGCTTCCCCTCGCAGGCTGTTTCGCAGTCGAAGGAGATTTTCCGTTGGAGAGAACTTAAAGAGTCTTGTAGAATCTTCCATGGCGGCCTTATACGGTAGCCACTCGGCGACGGCTCCCGTGAATATAGGTAGTTCCGCTGTTTGGCGAGGCAACGGTCTTGAGGCGACTAGTTTTTCTAAGGTGTCGGCTAGCCGTTGAATGCCTTGGAATTTCGCGTTCTCCCCCCGTTGCTTACTAACGGGAGGGCGAACCTCTTCCGGTTCTTCCCTGTATTTCGTCGCCGTTGGTTGTTCCATGCTTCTATCCACCCAGTCTTGTACCCTTTCGTTGCATGAGCTCGCCGCATATTCAGATTCGGCTTCGATTGCAGTCATTTCGGCGGCTAATCTCGATTTGATTAGCTTTTCTTTCATAAGTAGCCGCTTCTCTTCTATAGCCGCGAGTTCTTTCTCCGCTTCGTATTGTGCCATCTTCATACGTGCGTCGATGCTTCGCTTTGAAGTGTTACTGCGAGCGGTGTGTGCCGGCGACGTAGGTCTCCGCACCGGCGATGTAGGTCTCCGCACCGGCGATGAAGTTTCACGCCTTGGTGGCGTGCTAGCTGGTCGTGCAGGTGGCCCCATGACGGACGTCCGCGTTGACGTCGCTGGTGCTGTCTCTCTCGCCCCTTCTGGCGGAGAGTGCTCCATCCTTTTTTCTTGGGAATTTCCTGCGACCGTCGACGGCGACTGCGGAGAATCTTCATAAATTCGGTGTAGCGATGGCCCTGGCGCACCCTTAGCGCCCGGGGCTGCTTCTGACTCGCTGTACCCCGATTCGGAGCGAACACGACCCCTTGTGTTCATTGCGATCGGCGTATTCATCTTGAGTCTTCTTTAAATCCGGCTTCTCGAAGGACCAATGTAGATTATGGGTTTTCAAATAAAACTCCAACTTGAATCTTCAGTTCTTTTCTTCTTGTTTTTATTCCGAGGCGTACGCACTTTTCCATACAAAAAGGCGAGCTTAAGTACTTATTTTGGGTACCGCAACAGGCGCAGGCTCAGTCAGCAACCGCGTCCTATTGCCGTCCCTTTCTAACATAGCCTGTCTTACTCTTACAATTCTATGCTTACACTCTATTGCTATCCTACTCTTACATATCTATTCTTATTACGTAGGACTTATATCTATTGCAATAAAATGTCTTATTTACATAGTCTTAATTACATACACAAGTTACATTAATCAACATTTACATTTAAATTCTTAGGCCGTTGTCGTCCGTAATAATATGTTTCATTAGTTTACTTTCTATCTCTGTAATGTAATGTAGTGTAATGACATCTGTAATTAACCCTAGATAGGATGAGATTCCTACCTGAGGTCGGCCAAAGATGCGCCGCTACCCCTGTGAACTAAGCTGGAACACCAAGGAAAAGTATTTCTCCCTTACAATACCTTTCAAACCAGAACACAGAAGCGCTTAACGCTGCTGGTAATAGATAGAAATAGGTTTTTTTGTGCTGTAGCGTTCGACAATGTTATAGCGAGTAGATATTGTTATTTATGGAGATGTATCACGAACTGAGCGTAAGACAAAGCAGTTAAGATGCCTCCGAGCTCGCTGCTCTTAGCTTCCATATTCATGAGACTGTGGCTACTTTCAGAGCATATTGCAAGCTTACGACTTTATTGTTGTTGTGTGGGCAATATTCACGAGAACACTTTACTGTCCATTATCTATTCTTTGTTACTGGAGACTAGTTTTTGGGACGTTTAAATCATCTAATTATATAGACTATTTTTGTTAATAAATTATTATATGTAAGGAAGATTCTCTTTGTGGTCCTGTTTTCGCCTTATAGCAAGTGTGTGTGTGTTTTCTTGAACGGTGTAGTAGGACACTTATAAGAGACGTTCCAACTTAGTCCTCAAGGGCAATTTTGACACTAAAGTACTAAGTACAGTCACTAAAATAAAAAAAGTAATGCTTTATGTGAAACACAAAATAAAAAACAATTCGAACAAATTCAACAGCTATGCTTACTTCACAAATTGCTACATTCAATAGCAATTAATTGTAAAAACAAATAAAATAAATACAAATATTTTTCCGTATTGTCGGAATTTACAGAACAATTTACTGTAATCGAATGCAGATAAATTGATTACTTTGTTGCTAGACAAAGAGCAATTTTATATTTACATGTATCCAAAATCCATTTTCATCAGAATTCAGTATAGCACAATCTATTAAAAATGTATTGACTCACCTAGTATGATGCCCTTGTCGCCTAAATATATATAACTATATTTAACTAATATAACAAAGGTGACTGACTGACATAGTGATCTATCAACGCACAGCCTAAACCACTGGACGGATCGGGCTGAAATTTGGCATGCAGGTAGATGTTATGACATAGGCATCCGCTAAGAAAGGATTTTGATCAACTCTACCCCTAAGGGGGTAACATAAGGGATGAAAATATTACTTCGTTACGCGAGCGAAGCCGCGGGCAAAAGCTCGTTTTTTATAAAATTAATTACAATTATAAACCAGAGATCCGTGTCTGAACAAACTTTTCTCCCTTCTTCATTTATGCTTTTAGCATAAATGAAGAAGGAAGGAAAAAAGTTAAGTACATCTAATAATATTAGATTGAAATAGAAAAAAATGTAATAGAAAAAGTTCAATGGGAACTCACGTTATATAGGCACTCATGTTTTTATGACGTGTTATCGATTTAAATGAGATGTATTTTTCATTTAAAACCTGTCTTTCTTTTAATTCATCCCTTTGGTGTTTTCATATTATAATAGGTTCCTACTGAAATAACACCATTTAAAAAGTTTAATAAATTGTCTATTATTTTTATAGATATGTAGTAACGTGTTATTTAGATAAAATTAAAGCATTGAATTATTATAATATGGATACCGGTACTCCATTGGAATGTACCACTATAGCATGCCGTCACCATTATAACAAGTGATAGATAGTTCATTTATATTCCAATATGCACATAATTTGAAAAATCAAAGGATGGCATCTGGGATTGAACCCCCGATTTAGAAGCTCAATTTATAATTTAGTATAACTTTAGTAATTCATTTATGAAATAATAATACATTGTTCATAATAAATGTTACCGTATTACAGTGTACATGTTATGTACTGCACTTCGTGGGCTTTGTTTCCAGTAATTGCCAGGAAGCAATGCTAAACTCCTTGCATATGGTTTCAAAGGCCACCAAAGCTAGAAACAATATCGCTACTTAGATGTTGTAATGAATGCTGGAATTAATATGACCTTACATGTAGATGTGTGGACAGGTGCAAGGTTTAATATAAATAGTTGGTTCGTTCGCCCGGTTTATAATATTACTCAATTTCGAGTATGAATTTATTCATGTAGTGGCACAAAATGGTTTTTCTTTATTAACTTTGCCTTTTTAATATTGACGTAGTCATTGACCAGGAAGTTTTTTTATATAATATAGGTGTAGCAGACGAGCATGCAGTCCACCTGATGGTAAGTGGCTACTGCCGCCCATGGACATATGTAATCAAACCCAGATAGGATTAGATATTCCTACCTGAGGTCGGCTACAGATGCGCCGCTACCCCTGAGGACTAAGCTGGAACGACTCGGAAAAGTCTGTCTCCCTTACTACACCCTTCAAAACAGAACACAGCAGTGCCTAACACTGCTGTTATTAGGCAGAAATATGTGTGGCGGTGGTGCCGCCGGAGTCGAACCACAAAGAGTTCTACCACCTTCTAAAGTTCATCTGATAATAAGTGTCTTCTGTCACCCATGAATATCTTAAATCAACCTTAGATAAGATTAGACTCCAGATTAAAGATTGGCAACAGACGCGTTGGTACTCCTGAGGACTTTAAACGCCCCTGATAGGTATTACCAGATACTTTATCCAATACTTTTTAAGGCATATAACATTTGCTTAACAGGGGCTTTGCTACCCGTAACACTGATTATCATAATAGAAATGACCGTGGTGCCAATGATAATTCTATCATTTGGTGGTGCAGATTACATAGAAAATATTTTATTTAGCGTTTTTATATTAATACTAGCTGACCCGGCAAACGTTGTGTTGCCATATAAACAAACAAAATGTTAAGGGTGAACAACCCTTATCACTTAGGGGTATGAAAAATAGATAGTAGCCGATTCTCAGACCTACTGAATATGCATAAAAAAATTGGTCAAAATCGGTAAAGCCGTTTCGGAGTAGTACGGTGACTAACATGGTGACACGAGAATTTTATATATAAAATTATATTTTTATACTGATTATATCAATACACGCTTAAAGATTAAATTGTAAAACTATTACGCTATATTAATAACTCCGTGCTTTCCATAGTTTCACTGGCTTCTTAAAAAGGTTAACATTGTTTGTTATTTACTATGCCTCCTTCGTATTATTATGAAATTGAGCAGCGATGAAGAAAACATATTAGCCATTATGTAGATCGAGTGTGTAGAAAATCATAATATTTACATTGTTCTTTATCATACATTATAATATCTTCAATATCTGAGATTTTTCGAGTTCATAAACATAATATTCGTTTTACTTTGTTTAATATCTGTAAGAAGTTCCGTTAACCAAATTTATTAAGGAAAGTAATTCATATTAATCTCACGTCTTAGATAAATTTTGTATAAATAAAAAATGAATTCTCTGTCTTATAATATGTATTATGTAATTCTGTAGAAAATTTCAAAGATTCACATTACAAAGCTGAGACGTTGAGCCGCTCAAAATAGAATTAGTAATTGTAGGAATAATACTCGTAATCTTGCTTCAGTTACGAACAGTAAGTTTAGTGCGTTTGTAGTAGGTACTATTTTATAATTTTGTAGAGAAAAGAGACTTATGTATTTATTAAAAAATGTGTTCGTGGAATAATCTAAGTAATGTTCGTTGTAGTAAGTAAGTACTTTGTATACCTATTTTCTTTGAACAATTTTGTATTAATAATGCTATATAAAGTAGTGGGTATTTATTACTTTATATTAAAATAACACTTTGATAAAACCGTTCAATTCTCGTTTTCACCCCGATGCGATTAATAAAACTTTTTACTCTTACCGTGAGAGAGATCTAACTCTTGATTAAGAATAAATATTAATTTGTTATTTTTTAAACTGGTTGTTGGTGTTGCGTAAATTTCACGTTGCTGTAAGTACAGAATTTAGAAACAGTCAGTGATATGAGCAAGCGTAAAGAATGATTCTAAATTCAAATTTCGCATTTTTATGGGTGCGTTCTGAAATTGTGACATCGTAATATACTTTTTAATGTTATTAAGTGTTTTATTTTATTAAGTGTTTTATTTTGTTTCATACTATATTATCAGACTAATCTAATTATCTTGAATTATATTTTCTATAAAACATTTAACTGTAATAGTAATGGCCATAGTTATTTATTCAATTGTAATAATTATTTTAAAACTTTGCTAATTAATTGAGATATCAACAGAGTAAACAGTTTCGGAACGTTTGCTGAGCCAATGTAAAAATATCCAGCTTGCGGCGATCTAAATTCAAAATATGTATTTGCGCATTAGTTTTATTTTACCTTTGGAAATACGTAGAAAAACTTAAAAGACATATTTAAGGCGGTGAAATGAAAATTATTTTTGCACTGCACATATTTTTTAACAAAATGCTGCGATAAATGGTATCTGTCTCGGTGCCGGTATATTTAGGTATGTGTTCCTTAAATTACATAAAAAGGTATATTTTTTGAAAATTATTTGTTATGTAACTTAAATTTGGTTACTCACAAAAGAAGTTACCGATTACATAACACATATTTAAGTGATCTCAAACAATTTTTTGTCTGTTATAGAAATTACGTACTATTACGTACGTCGTACATACATAATGTACCTACATCACAGGTGGCGTCTCTTACGAGAACCTAAATGGGACAGTTCTAGGGTACGGGTCTCTACTATCATCTCTCTCGTAATCCCTTTGTAAAACGCCGATGCGTTGGAAGGTAATACTTACACATACTTTTAGGTAAGAATGTTATATAATTGTAATAATTTTATATAATGGTATCTAGGCTATCATTACTTAACTTTTGTTAGTACTTGTAAAATACTAAGAAATATTAATATTTCACGTAAAATTTCAAGCAAGTCCTTTTATCGTAAGTTTATTGGGTAACTTGAATAAAGTTGGTTTTTGCTCGAAATTTCAACTATAGGCGAAGCGCGACATTTTATGTATTGAATTATTTTTTTATTTATTTATTTATTTATTATTACATCATATTCACTAACATTACAGGAATGCCTAATTCGTTAGTAAATGTAGTCCAATGTGTTAGTATACATATATTATTAATTACTTATAATATTCATTCATTATCATTATATAAAAGTTTAAGCATTTGTCAATATTGGGGTATACCTAAGTCAAATATAATATAAGTCAATACAAGCTAAATCAAATTATTAGTAAAGTAATTATTATTGGTAACTCACAGTCCAAATATGTCAAATTATCAAATTATGTCAAAGAACTAATTAGATTATATAAACGATTAAACTGAAAATACAGTTCATTATTTTATCATATAGTCTGTTTATGTTACAACTTTATTAGCTACTCCACACTTCCTATTCAACAGACATCGCAAAAATCAGATGGCACTTCATAACTCAAAGCAAGATTAACTATTATTTCCATATTGCATTAGATCAATATTGAGCGAGTTATATAACCATTAAATAACTCATCGTGATGTGAATATAACACACAACCTTACCCTGTTTACCTGCCCTTCAGAATACGTAACTACAGGCGAACTCAACAAATGGGTGCCAATTATTGGTTGCTCGCAGGTGTGGCGCCGTAAAGATAGGTATTCGATTTACTTCTCCCGAGTTCGCTCAGTTATTATCTAAATAGTACGGCGATATGATTAATGTGACCTCCACTATTCCATGTTTATATAACTAAAGGTTTATATAAAATAATACCTTCCAAGTAAGTTTGGGGTTCTACCTGAGGTTTGCCATAGATGTTTGTACGTCTGAAGACTAAGTTGGAACACCGTGTTTAAATGGTTTTGTTTGCCACACTTAATTTTTTTTGGTTTTTCATACCTCTAATGTTATGTGTTTGATGATATAAGTAATCAATAACCAGTAACCAATAAGTAAGCAAAATTTTCTTAAGTTGATTATGTAATATTATTCCTGTAGGATAACTCGAAAACCCTTTAAATTAGAAAGTAGAGTAAGAATAGATCTACTTATCTTTATAATGTTTGTTTACTGTATTATACCTAACAGCAGCCGTGTTGCATCAAAACTGGATAGACTGTTTCCATAAGTGTGGATTGATTTCCACTTACAATGGACTCATCATTTACCTTACACGTTACGCACAAAAAGATCGAACAGTAAGTAGGTTAGTACAGACGAAGGGTTGAAGGCGTCGACAACATTTCTTATCTGTATTGAGTTTGACGCTCCAAATGTAAAATGTTATCGAGCTGCGCTGTAACGATATTGGTCCATCGCTCACGTACCGAGGGCTCCGGCAAAGCGATATAAAGGCAAAATGAATATTCATTGCTTTTGAATTTAATATTCCCTTAACAAAGCGGACGACCAGCGTGGCACAATATTCATCATATCGGTTTGATTATGGTTCTCTGTAATTTTATTATGGAAAATACCCTTATATATTTTTAAAGCTTCTTCGATTTGCTTTACTTATACAGCTTCTTTATTTACCGAGTACCCTTAAATACATGACTCATGTCAATTTTTCTAAATGGTGAGATTTTCAGCTGTGTGGTGTGATTGTCCAAATTCGACACTAAGGAACACTTACCGAAAAAATATTCAAAAGTGTTACGGGGTCGATTTTGAAATAAAGTAACTTAATTTGATTAAAAACACATTTTCTCTTGTCAGGTATCGATCACCATCGAATGGTTTTGCTTATAAGGGTTAAATTGTGAGTTAAAATGAAAATTAAAAAAAACACATTCTTAAGAATTTTTTTTATATATTCTCATACTTATGTTATATATGCCTTACCTATTCGATATTATATCAATAATTCGATTGATAATGTTAATGATCAATGAATTGCTTCCAAAACATTTAAAGCGAAGCGTTTATGCAGAAATGTATTCAGAAACACAAAGCTGAAAGCATACTGCATCGGACGTTCTCGACAGCACACTGAAGTATCAATAAAGAACGCGCTTGTAGGCATATTTCGATCGGATTTCATTACCATACGGGGAAAAGCCCACACACAAGCCAGAGACTGTGAGTAATATCCAATGTGAATATTATAAAGTTCATGTTTACAAATTTTAACGTAGGAACCGTTGTTTTGGAATTAAATGAAACGGGTTCAGTAGATATAAGTAGATTTTTTTAATAATATTAAGGTGGTATCTATCAGGTGGTAAGAGGGTGCTATATCCCTGTAAATCTAACAAACTTCATATACAGCAGGAGTTCTAACAGAATCTGATCGTGAATGTGATTCTCCTCCTTAGGACTAAGATGGTAATCTCATTATGTAAGTCAGCTGGCATCCACACTTCCGTCTAAACGCAAAAACTGCTTCGCGTTCCGTGGGGCGGTAATATAATCCCAGTCGAACATTACCAGTTCTATCACCTTTAAAACAAGTTATGGAAAAACTTTCATATTAATAACATACGATATCTTATGAGTCAGCTCAAGACAGTTCCTAAATATAGCTGTAGTTACTCAGCCGAATATAGGCGAATTTCTCATATGTACCGAGCCAGCACAAACGTTTTCGTAAACTAGGTACATTTAGTTAGCGTGCGCAACTCGAACCACATTTGTGAACAGTCAACTATTAACACAATTACAGGCGGTGTAAACACAGTTTTAATTAATCTGTAACGTAGCTTCGTTCCGCTGTTAATTTTCAAATATTCGGGACAAACAAAGCGTCTCACTCTAAACAACTGTAACTACAAAGGCAATTGTGTAACCAGTAACATTTTCGAAATGAGTGGGGAAGGCGTGAAACCATTGCATGTGTGGGGTTTGTTTGAACGAGCTCGCCTACTTTACCGTACTGTGGTATGTAAGGCACTGTGAATAAATGTTAATAGGATTTCAAATGTAGAACTCTTCGCGTAAGATAAGATTAAAAAACAATCCCTTATTTTCATTTGGACTTTTTAAAATAAAAACTGATTGATTCAAAACTATCGTTTACTTACAGTTTGTTTTGTTTCAGTGCAAGGATAGTTTACTTCTCTACATCGACATGATTAGAGCTGAAAAGAAAAAGAAAATAAAAAATAAGGTGTATGAGGTTTCTATGTGTCTTGTTTCACGTTATTTTATCATACATTACGTCAAAAAGATACTCCTGTATATGTTAGTCCCGCCAATTCCGATTAATTGATGATACTAACCGAGAAATAATCCATTGCTAACGAAAACTTACGTAACATTAAGTCAAGTGTAAATAAGTAGAATAAGTAGGAAACATTCGAATAGAAAATCGAGTTTATCTCATTTATGTCGAGTTTGGTATTCGCGACATCGTTTTATTATTTTCGAGCTTGGAGGACGGCGGTGGAAGTCGTATACATCTTGCTAGTCCGCCCACGGTAAACTTTGCTCTGACTTATTCACGCTAGGTTTACTCGCGTCTTTAAAACTAGTTTTGTTATCATAAATGGAGCGTACTCTGTGCTATGAACGTAATTATTTGTTTGTGTATTAGTATAAAGTTCGTGATTTGACTTTGATTTGTATGAGGCGTTTTAACTCAGAAAATACCTCAATGCTATCTATTATTGATTACAGATGTTCATGGGTGGCAGTTGCCATTTACCACCAGGTTAACTTTTACGAAGCGTTCCGACAGAGGCAGTAGTCCATTCCAATTTTGTGGTTGCTTAATTTGTTTATGGATTGCATTTATTATACTTCAATGTATAAACTTTTTTTCACCTGTTAGGTGTTATTATAAGATATGATTTTATAAACTTTAGTATGATTTTAGGAGCTTTAACGCGTGGAGAGTCCGGAGACGGAAGTCATATATTTTGCAAATTTCGCCCCACGTCCCACCGTGAACTTTAGTCACTTACTTTACAAGTAGCTTTTATCACTTTATCCCGGGATGTATAAATTTGGTAATTACTTACCTAAGTATGTTTTAACATAAAAGGTCATAAATAAACGCTCAATATTTAATAATTAAATTTAATGTCGTAAGATAACAAAGGATAAACAACATATATATAAAACAAAAAAAAAACATTAAGGATAGATACAAAAAATAGTATTCTTGAAATGGCGTAGGCAAAATAAAGATAACTTTCTTGTAACATATATAGTCTTATATGTGCTGTCAGGGAAATGTAAACATTTTCGTTAAATTAATCACTGAAATTTGATATTTTCCTCTCTATTGTATAAAAAAAAGATTGACCTTTCAATTCCGTAAAATTAACCTTTTCGAAAATTCGACGTGAAAAACAGGCGTGCAAAACAAAGGCGGAAACTGTATACAAATAGCGCTTACAAAGTTATGGTTCCAAGTTTCTAAAGCATTGTTAAGCTTCGCAGTTGTGAAATTAAATTACATCTTTTATCAATTACAAGCTAAAGTGAAATTATTCTGTGAGGAAGGAAGTGAGAACGACAAAATGAAGTCACTTAGACGTGGGGCGGAGAATAATAGGGAGGGCCGTGATTACTGTTACCCGTATGGAAGTAAATAATTCTTTTTAACTCCCGAGGGCTAAAAACATACTCACGATACGACGTCGTTTCGTTAAATATCTAGCGTATTGTGCAAAATCACGACATCGCATTTAGCATGAGCGCAGCACGACGTCGTGTCGTAAAATTAACACGCTTTTATTAGCTTCAGACGTATGTATGTTGGTATGTTAGTATGTAACGGAATCTTTCAACATGATTTTAACCCCCTTCAAAACGTCGGATTAACCCGAAATTTGGCATACTTATTAAGGACCGATGACAATTCAATATTTTAAACATTAATAGTTTTGTACCATTGTCCTTATCAACATCCTCTGGATTAACGATTTTCGAGGCGAGATTTTTCAAACACCTTCAGCAAAGTTCATCGCAACTTTAGATTGCAAATAATAATTATTGCTATTTAGTTTCAATAGGCGTAACTTTTATATCGTGATTTTTAGTTTAGAAAATAATAATGTTATTTCCCTATAACTCAAATGTTCTAAAACATATCTATAATGCCCTCTTGTAGAATGATTTTTAGGATTCCGTACTCAAAGGTTAAAACGAAACCCTCTGCGGTCTGTTCGTTTGTCGTTGGGCTTTATCTCTTAAATCGTAATAGATAGACACTTGATTTTTTTACAAACGATGAATAATGGTGGTCGCTATAAAGAGAAATACTAAAAATTAATAAATAATTATAGTTCAAAAAACTAAAAAACACGCTTTTATGATAAAATCAACTAAAAAGTAGAAAATAATTTTCAATCTAAGAATCAATTAAGGAACAGTAAATAGTATAATTGTGGAAAAAGTGTGGGGTGCTTTTCGAACCTGATAAATGGAGCACCCCACACTTTTTCCACAATTATACTATTTACTGTTCCTTAATTGATTCTTAGATTGAAAATTATTTTCTACTTTTTAGTTGATTTTATCATAAAAGCGTGTTTTTTAGTTTTTTGAACTATAATTATTTATTAATTTTTAGTATTTCTCGTTATAGCGACCACCATTATTCATCGTTAGTAAAAAAATCAAGTGTCTATCTATTACGATTTAAGAGATAAAGCCCAACGACAGGCGAACAGACCGCAAAGGGTTTCGTTTTAACCTTTGAGTACGGAATCCTAAAAAACATTCTAAAAGAGCGCATTTTAGATATGTTTCAGAACATTTGAGTGATAGGGAAATAACATTATTATTTTCTAAACTAAAAATCACGATATAAAAGTTACGCCTATTGAAACTAAATAGCAATAATTATTTGCAATCTAAAGTTGCGATGAACTTTGCTGAAGGTGTTTGAAAAATCTCGCCTCGAAAATCGTTAATCCAGAGGATGTTGATAAGGACAATGGTACAAAACTATTAATGTTTAAAATATTGAATTGTCATCGGTCCTTAATAAGTATGCCAAATTTCGAGTTAATCCGACGTTTTGAAGGGGGTTAAAATCATGTTCAAAGATTCCGTTACATACTAACATACCAACATACATACGTCTGAAGCTAATAAAAGCGTGTTAATAAACATTTTTTTGGAAATAATTGAAACCAGTTTTTTTTAAAACATGAAGATTAAAAGACGTCTTGTGGTAATTTAAGTTTTCTTCTTACAGGGTAGAAACCTAATGAAGATTTGATTTTTCAACAGAACATTAGCAAGTGAGTAAAGGATAGAGATAGAATATGGGAAAATACTTACAATAGGGTAACGTGAAGATGGTAGTGCAAGAAGCAAATAATAAGAAGGTATTTTGATTAAGTTGTAGCGTTGTTAGTTAAACAAGAAGCTCGTTAAATTGAGATTTACTTAGAATTAGATATTAGTTAGATTTTCTATGGATTCACTAACCCAATCCCACATTAATTCTAGGGTTTTCATACTTTTTATCCATACTTAATTTGAATATGAGATATGTCCAATTTTAAATTTAAAATATTTTTATTATAACATAAATTATATGTCAGACATACGACAGATGTGATATTAATTAGAAATGCTAATATACACAAAAGTGCTTCAAATTGTTCTTCAGCGTCTATTCAGAGGTAATCACAACCACACTATCTTAAAGCAACTGTATGTGCGGCCGCTTTGTATGAATATTCATATTATGTTTATTCCTGTGGACTACATCTTGTCCAAATGAACAGTGTAAAGCTGCAGACGGTACTGACTACATCGCAACCACAACGCAACTACAGTCACCGTATGTGGGAGGCCGGATACTCTAAAGCAAAGTCACGTACCACAGCTAAACCACAACCATGGTTTGTTGACATTTTGTCGCTGCCGTGTGGTGTGTTATTGGTGAATAGACACTTGGCGTAGCAAGTGTATGTAAGCGTTGATATGTAGGATTATTTTAGGTTCCTGATTTCTCTGGGTTAGTACACATCACTTGGATTAAGAAGACGAAGACGTTTTCTTCATTAACAACCCTACATTTATATTCTCTGTGTCATGGGTGCCATGGACACATACATAAACGAATAAACAAAAACTCAGAGCCCGAATATAAATCTAAATTCATCATTTAGGTATCTGTCAAATTCAAATTCAAATCTCATTCAAAATTGATTCATATTGAATACTTTTTGAAAGTCAACAAACTACCACCGCTTCGCAAGGTGTTTGGGTATGGAGACAAAACGGCGCAAGAAACTCCAGTCTATGGCCAGTGCCTGGCCGAGGATCGAACCCGGAATCCTCTGCGAGTCAGGCCGGTATCATTGCACCCTCTATTTCTTTTGCATAAAAAGCGGGGTTCGTCTGGCACTTGGCCGGTTTTCTTTTCTCAAACAATGTAAAGGAAAAATTTAGAGCCGTTTTCCTTCCTTGAACGGAAATGGTATGATATGCAAAAAAACTTTTCCTTAGCATTTACGTGGTAGCTTTACACTGATTGTCGGTCCTTTTGTCATGTTTTTATTCTTAAATCAGTTATATTAGTAAGGTTTAACCGCAGCTTTGTTAGTAAAATGGGGGTTCTGTCTGCTTCCATAATTAGGCTTCAAAGGCCTAATTATGTAGAAGTAATATAATATTAGTATTTATTTTAAAGTTTATTTTGGTTTGTGTAGCAAAGTACAATTTCAGTTACCTTGTAACTAGCTGACCCGCCAAAATTTTTACCGCCTCAAAATCTATTTATCAAATATATTTCATATAAAAAATAGCCTATGTTACTCGTGAATAATGTAGCTTTCGAATGGTGAAAGAATTTTTAAAATCGGTCCAGTAGTTTATGAGCCTATTCATTACAACCAAACAAACAAACAAAGTTTTCCTCTTTATAATATTAGTGTAGATAATCCTAATTATGGTCACGATAGGAAAATAAAACAAAATGTCAGCAATAACTAAAAGAATTTGCCTTATTGCCAATCGTGTCCATATAAATCTCACGTAGGTACACAAAGTCATTACATATTATAGCGCACCTACACGGCACAAACACATCTATCACGTGTTCGTCAATTAAAAAACAATCTGTTTTTCATGTGACATTTGTTACACGTGGAATCTGGGCTATGACGTCAGCATATAAGGCTTTTGTTTTGTGCGGTGGTCAAAAATCATCAAAATTTAAGGAAAATATAATATATGTGTACGTCTATGGTGTATGTTTCTTTAATGATAACAATTCAAACACTTTAAAAGCTATTAACAAAAGAAAAAGAAAATGGTTGACAAATAAAAAGAAAAGGATAGTGGTATAGATAAATAGATAACCATCGTTTTACTTATTCTTATAACAAGACGTGAACTTCATAACTTCACTATCGCTCCTCACGAAAACATTACTATTTCTGATAAAAGACCGAGGAAATTGTTACGTTACCTTGAAATAGGCAATACGAAACACAAACGGCAATAAAGTGTAAATTAGAACGCATTTAGGAATGGCCGTTTCGTATTATGTAGCGCAGTTATGTGGAACATATTTTAGCACACCGCAGCCATTAGTTACTGTGTGAGACGGGCTCGAACCCGCGACTCGACCTGTGAGTAAGTAATGACCTGGCGTAATGCTTTGACATTCTTTTAAAACTATCTAGATCTTAGTTTATGTGATTGAAAGGTTGTAGTCTTTAATAAGAAAGAACTACCGAGCGTGACTTATACTTAAATTGATAAAATGTTTCTTTAAATGTTTTACGTGATTATTTCGTAGCAAACAATACACAGACTATCCCTGTAGTTCCACGACCAGAATAAGCAAGAGTGAGAGCTCGACCCGCCCGGCCAGGGGAAGGACGGCGGTATTTGTGGTCGCATGCCGTCGTGTACACCAGACGATGTGGCGAGCGTTATGCTCACCTGGGGAGAACCCGACGGGGTACGCTTAGAGGACTCCGGTTGCATTCCTTTGGAGTTCCTGGAGTCCTTTATGCAGCGCCGAAGACGGCCATCGGGGGGGGGGAGGGGGGGGAGTTAGTGCGGTAAGAGCAAGAGTAAGCGGTTTAGAGCTCCACATAATCCTGTGTCGTTCCCAGGGGCACCTTCTGAAGATTTCCCCCTTGTTAACAAAAAACGGCAATATGCAGATAGGTAATTTCTAATAAGACCGGAACACAACTTAGTACGATTCCAATTCAACGTCAAGTAAATTAAGTAACATTAAGTATATTTATTTTACAAACGAAAACTTTTACTACTAAGATGCACTCAATGCATATAATATACTCGTTTTATCCATTGTGTATTTGGAAGGCATAAATAAAAGCAACCAGGGGTAAACTAAATAAAAGTTAGTATGTGATACCAGTTTACATCTGATTTCATTTGTGTCAACAGAAACTAAACACAATTGGCAACAAACGCCAATTGGACATTATGAGGAAAATTGTAGCCGCAGTGTAAAAATCGTGGGGCATTTATCCGGCGATTGCCCGGACCCGTTTCTGTTCGTTAGCTGTGCCGGAAATGTTTCGGAAAATTGCGACTTTTGCTACATACAAAGAGATACAAAGGAGTAATATGGCTGTGAACCTCACAGATAGGTGTTACCTAATACTGGTCCCTGAGACGATGCAGAGATAGCGTAGCGGTTAGAAACTTCATCTCTCATCAGAGGTCCGAGATTTCAATCCAGGCTCTGATTCTTAAATAGTTAAGTGCGTATTAGAAAATATATCACTTGCTTACATGGAAAATATCGTAAAGAAATCTGCTCACCTAAGAGTTTACAAAAATAGGTGTGTCAAGTCTATCCTACAGTCGATCAGCGTGGTGGATTCAACCCTAAACTCTTCTTATTCTGAGAGGAGACCCGTGCCCAGCATGACAAGCATACGAGCTAATCTGGTTATTGGTTTTAACTTTAATATCCTGATGACGGAAAGCTGCAATGTTATGTTAAAACAGTTCACGTGAACTGAATACATACAATAAAAAGAAATAACTAGCAGTTGTACCACAACTTTCCCGTTCGTTAGACGCACAGAAATGTGCCGAAAAATTGTTGGGAAACGCAATAAAACTTCACAATTATCCGGAAAATATAACGCTATCTACAAATGCTTTCCAAAGCGTCACAATAGGAATTTTTCTGTGTCGTGAGTATCATGGACACACAAAGATGGAAATATTATATTATATAAAAACCCAGACTAAATCAGCAATCTAAATTCATTATTTAGATGTCTGTCTGACCAGATATCAAACCTGGAACCCACTGCGTGTCAGACAGGTATGGTGCCCGATTCGCCACACGGGTCGTTCATACAGTTTTCATTCTGATGTTCCTCTACTGGATATGATATTAAATTAGAGTATAATATTAAAAGATACTTCTTATTTACGTAGAATTATTTTTTTAGAAGACTATGTCCTGTATCTTTTGTGAAAGCCCTGACTAAATTGCTTTTGGGCTGTCGACAAATCATGAGCTAAATCATCTTTATAAATTATATAAACCTGACTATGGTAGCCATATTCGCTATTATAATAAGGGTAGATTATGGATTTACTGCCTGGAATATGTGTCATTCGCTTAGTTAGACTTAAGTCAACCGCAAGTAGACATGTAAGATCTGTGGTGAAGGTTCATAGGCTACCTTTGTAACATTAGGGTTGCTCCAAGTTGTAGGTTTGATTTATTTCTGACGCTTTATAATAGAACTATTATAAAGAAATTTATATTTCGTTCTTTTTATGTTTATCTGTGCAAATAAGTTAAAAAATATATATTTTGATTTTTATTGCTTGTTATGACATTTTATGCTCGGTTAAGGTTTTTTAATTTTCAGTTACCCAGTAGCAAAAATTTGGTAGTAAGAAAAAATAGGAATTATGTAAGCATTTTTAATAATTTTCAGTCATATAGGTTTCCTCGTGATGTTTTCCTTTAACGTTATACCTAAAAAGTGGTAAGTATTTTCTAATACGCACATACCATTCAAAAATCTGTAGTTAGCCTGGATTCGAACCTCGGATATTCTGATGGAGAGGCCGAGTTTCAACCACTAAGCGTTGCATGCCTTCGCATAATTATTAACCAAACCAGAATTTAAACAATCGGTCCTACATAGAAAGTCTCTAGTTTGTACCCCCATGAAACGCTTCCCTTTTACATTATTCACGATCATTAGAGGGTTGGTATTGAATACATATCGGGCCTGATGAGCTATTAGGCTTCGTTGCGATTTTGTTATTAGTACCACATTACACTGGAGTGGAAAATCACAATGGAATATTTTATCAACCTAAATAGAGTTTTCGGATTTGATGCAACTATAAAGCGTTGTAGTCAAATAGAGCGACATTTATAAGCAAAAATAACATAAATAACATTTGTTTTCTGTCGTTTTCTTGAAGTGTTTCTCGCTTTAATTCTGATTTGTATGAAGGTGGTAGAAACCTTTGTGGTTCGACTCCGGCGGCACCACCGCACCTATTTCTACCTAATAACAGCAGTGTTAGGCGCTGCTGTGTTCCGTTTTGAAGGGTGTGGTAAGGGAGACAGACTTTTCCCAGGCGTTTAAGCTTAGAGTCCTCAGGGGTAGCGGCGCATCTGTGGCCGACCTTAGGGTGGGAATATCTAATCCTATCTGGGGTTGATTACAGATGTCCATGGGCGGCAGTAGCCACTTACCATCAGGTGGACTGCATGCTCGATTGCTACTCCTATATTATAAAAAAAAATGTCTATAAAGGATATTGTAGTAATTTCAAAGTCCCCAGGACCAGAGGCTCGGGATGGACCGCAAGCTTACCTTAATCCCTTCTTAAATGACGGTAAGTAGTTTTAGCTGCAGTCCACTTTTGAAAACCTACCGGTCCACATAAAAACTATGCTTCATATGCATTTTAAAATTGATACACAAATGCTTGTTATCTTTATCGTAATTAATAAATGATTCCGCCATTTGTCCGCCAATCTCAAAGGTAGAGATTAAAATAAATAAATAAATGTCAGTACAGCTGAACAGATGTCCCTGTTTAATTAAAACTTTGAACCTTACACCAACCCTTCGACGTTATTGGCTCGCTCCGTGGCATCCTAAGCCGTCCATAAACTTCCAAGCCACACTCTCGTGGATAACATTTTCTGTTATCAATAACCCCTTTATCCTTCGGTCTTAAAGTTATTAAGCGGTAAATTAAGTCCCTAATAAGGATACGGCGGAGGTTCCTTTTTGATTGCTTGGGAGTTTTATCGACCCCTAAAGCCGCAATGTTATTCAGGCGGCTTTATCAGAATTTCGCTGGAGATTTCCTATCGTTTGTATAAAATACTTTTTGTGGAATTAAAAATAAATAATTTGTTTTTTGTAGTTTTCTTGAAGTGCTTCTCGCTTTAATTCTGATTTGTATTTTTAATAAAAATCAAGTTGTATTTAGTTCTCATATTTTAAATACTCAAAATTTAAAAGCAGTTTATAAAGCAATTCTAACAGAAGTATTATATAAAATCGAGCTTTCTGCCAACATGAATATAGCTTCACTGTAATGTGCTTACGGTATAGTGCCTACATTGGTCTGAACTAAAGGGCTTTAATCAAGACATACGTATGCATATGAGGTGTTCTAACTAAGTCGTCATTGGTATCAATGCATCCATGACCTAAGGTTACACACGGACTAGTAATATAAAGTTAAGTTATATAAAATGGTACGAGTATTTTGGTAGTGGTATAGGATGTACTTACTGTCTAACTACATAAATCTGTGTATGATTTATGCTCATTCTATTCTTCAAATAAGTAAAATACAGGTTCAGGGTTATTTTTTACAGTAAAGTAATAAGATTTTGTAAAAATCTCTTCATTATAAATAATACATGTTATATTGTAAAAATTGTATGCGTAATTAATAACTAAAACCACAGAAAAGCTGATAATATGTTTAGTATGTGTATTATTCTCACAGACCTGTATTTGTACCCAAAGGTCTGTGATTTTTTAGATATACGTCTGTGATTATTCTGCATTATGAAATTATCCTTGGAAGAAAAGCATAAACCTTTACGAAGATAAATCCAGAGATTAAAGCCAAGTTAGCGTCTGTCACATTGAATTTTACGTACTTATATAGGAAGGAATAGGAAGAGTGAAAGCTACGTCGACCCTCGTTAACTGAACAATGTTGTAAATGGCCGTAGTTCAATTTGTAAGCGCACGGAAGTGTGTTAGTTGAAAAACTCATTAAAAATTTACTATAGTCAACGCGCTTTGTAGAATTAAGACATTAAATATCTTTGATGTTGATTTACACACGATAAGAATGTCATATTTATGACAGGTCGTTTACTTAAAGTAGTGTTCACGTAGTGGTCGAAATTAGATTGAAAGTGAAGAAAACACACTTTCTTTAATTTCGTTTACTCAAAGACAAGAGGCGTTGAAGATAGACCATAGATGACATACAAAAGTATACAGACACCATAGATCATACATCACAACACATGAATTTGTGCATTATTATCGATAATAAAAGCTCAATAATAGCTACCACATAAAAAAATAAAATCGGTTGACAAACAATACAGAAATAGGTAATACTATGTCTGTCTTTTTATATATAATCTCATTTATATTTATAAAAATACATAATTCGATCATATATTAGTAAAGATTGCTCGCTCCTAACAAGAAAATGTAACCTTTAGACAATTGTCACTATCAATTATTTTCGTGTTTGAAAAATGATAAAAAAAATAGTTTTTAGATTATTTACGAATGAAACGATATTTTCTCGCACTTTTGCTTCGATTTCGTGTCTTACATGCGCATGTCGGCATTAATCCGCGTAAATTACACCATGATAGCCATTAAACGGCTGACAGAATAGTCAGCTGTTTAAGTCATTTAATGGCTTCCTTCAATTACAAGGCGGTGAGATATCTATACTTATCTATGAATTCGATATACAAAGAAATCATTTATCACTTAAAATATTTGTTGTCAAATATCCAAATAAATGTTTTTACCTTTACAATGGGAAATTGTAAAAGACAGTTTATACAAAATTGTGACATTTATCCAGTGTAAAACGTCTATAAAAGATATGAAAACATTCCGAAAATTACGAATGCTTTTTTTATTTAACAATAATGGAGCTGGTCTCAATTCATTTTTTGTGAAAGCTTTTGTGCAATAACTGGACACAAAGTTTATTGAGCGACCTGTTTATAATTGTATCCGACATCATATATAATTCAGACTAACATTTTGATGCAATGTGATACATTTTGTAGTATAATCAAAATCTTTATTTAAATGCTAATGTTTCACCAATATAAATCATTAGATTCGCTTTGGTTAGGTACGTTTTGGTATTATTTACAGACAAATAGGTTTCATTTATAATAGGTTGGCATGTGTGCTTTCTATTTTTTTTAATTCATCTCCTTTTAGCGCGCCATCAGAGAGCAATAAGGTGTAAATAAGGAAGGTGAAATAGGTGGGGCGATTTTTGTATCGGAAATGGTTACGCTGGAGTGTTTCGTCACGATAAAAAAATAATTATCGATTTGTGGATGTGATATGATACTATGCGATACGACACCATACAATACGAAACGATACGTATATGACATGATACCAATCGTATTGTATATTTTAATTTACCTAATAGTTTCACGTTTTGTGTACACTTTGATATACTCGTGCTTTTAATTCGTTTTGCCATAAAGTTTAACTTATTACGTTATATAAGTATACGTACTTTTCCTTTTCCATAGTTTCAATCAGACAGATCCATCAAATGCAGCACAATAGCTCTCTACTGCATTTAATGTTTCTTGCTTGGTTCGCTGTTTGCCTTTAAACTCAAGTGCTGTGCTACGTACCTAAGGGTGGGTTTTATGAAACAATAAAAAGAGACAAAGAAAAACTATAAGTTCTGTAAATTAAAGCATTTAGTTCTAGTAATGTGGAATGTTTGAATAATGTAAAACATTAGAGTAATCGAGCAATGTTTTAATTCCATATCTTCATAACAAAAATATAATAGGTAATGTACAATATAATAATTTAAAAATTGATAATACATTTCAAATGAGGTTAAATAATTATTAAGGCTCATATAATAACACATTAATCGCAAGTGAAAACTACTTTAAGAATAGGTAACTAAACGTTAAACGTATTAAAGAAATCGCATATTTTTGATATTTTGAAGTAGGTTGCAGTACAATGCTGCTCTATATTTGATATTTGTAGTCACGGTTCATTGTTTATATGCCGTCAAGCCGGAGTGCTGCACGTTTACACATGCAATAACACTCAATGTGTAAATGGAGTAACCACGTACAATCATTAAAAAACGTAACGTAATACGTATACACATTTTAATACTGACTATACTCGTGGTGTTCGACTTAATCGAATATTTTTCCCGGACATGTTTGAAGTCCTTTTCAAGGTGTTATTAGCAAACTATGAGGTACAAGGACGTCCTTTTCATCCTTTATACTTATTTAATTAACCGACTTCAAAAAGGAGGAGGTTTCTCAATTCGACTGTATATATGTTTTTTTTTAATTACTATCAGGCGGTATCTCTAAATTTAATTTTAAAATAAATTTATTAAAACAAAAATTAGGAATAAGGTAGATATCTAATAACGTCATTTATCTCTCATCATATTTCTATAATTCAAATGATACCGATAGTATTACGTGCATACCTAAATTATAATAGGTTTGCTATATTAGGGCGTTATATTTGATTAAGAAAGACGTCACTCATCTAATCATGACTTATCCAAACCAAACGTGTGTATTAAAAATGTAGGTCAAACGATTGCGCTTTAACTGATTTAAAATTCAATATGTATATGCGATCTATTAAGGCAAGTTAAATTTAAGTTTTTAAAAAAAATATTCATAATCTGCAAAAAGATTATGAATTATGATCCTAACTTACTAGAGGCTTCCCCATATTATTTCGGTTAAAGCCTGCGTCCCGCAGTGAAACACGTATCGGACTGAACACAGTAAAACATTGTTTAAACTCAATGCAACCTCGTTTAATAAACACAAATTTAACGAACAACAATTATAAATCGTAATTACCTATCTATCCATTACTGCGCATCGTGGTTAAATCGGTTCAACGATAATACTACTAAAGCTTACCACGCGTAGATACTCGCAATTATTTATATTGAAATAAATTAAATATGTTCTCAAAAGTAACTCAAGATAGCGTTAACTTTGCCTCGCTCTTTATATTGTTCTCAAAATGAAACAGGAGGGGACTTAGTCTTTCATTTAATTTACTTCTTATTAATATTCATCTAGCACGATAATCACGGGTACCCGAATAAAATTATGGCCCCGACGTATTTATGCCGGTCTCCTAAATAAACAATTTCGAGGTTGTACCAAAAATCCGTGCCTTTATATCAACTAGTAATTTTAATCAGTAGCTTAATATTTTGTTTGTTATTCAACCCTCGTATCGGGAGCAGTAGAAAGCAAAAGGCTCCTACAATTTATCGGAGGCCTGGCAGCGAATTAAGAGCAATTCGCATCGACCGATTTCAGTCGTCGGGCGGCTACGTGGCACGACAATCCAATTAATAAGCAAACCTTCCGTATCCACTGTGAATATCAAATGTTTGCGCGCGGCCAACGGGCCATTACAATAAAATATTCATATAATAACATCGTCAGATGCGACGCGAATGTTGCGATAAATACGGGATGCTGAACCGCGTCCACATTGCGAGTTTTCCAATAGTCATTATAAAAGCACCCTGCAACTACTCGAACAGAAGTATTTGAATGGAGAAGTTCGAACAGCTGCGGCTGTTATCTTCGAAAGGACTTCTGTAAGTGTTCGGGGAGTGTTGGAGAAAACTTTCAACTTTTGTACATTTTGAACGTTTTATAAATAACTACAGACGTCAATTTATTCTTCCATATGTTTCTTTAGAAGTCTGCCTTTCTGAAGTGGGTGAATTAATATTTTGTATGAAATAACTGGGTTTGCATATTTTAACTGGTTATTCAGCTACTATTCTATTTTTAATTTCTCATATAGTTATCCTCACACAATACATAGTTTGATATTTGTATATTAAAAATATTTGAAATTCGTAAAGTATGGTAATTGGGTAAGGTTTTACGTAACATCGTTTTCAACGTAAAAATATATTGTTTGCACGAAAACGGTGCATGTAAGTTACACTGTTTTATTATGTCAAAAATTATGAAAATTTATAGAAGCTGATGCGGAACTCTGCGGAATCATAAAATATTATTTTGACTTCAGTGAGCTTTAACACCAATGTTTACCAGCTTTTGACATTTCGATGAATTTGCAACAAAGTTTAAAGTCAAAAAGTTTTTTAAATTTATGAAAATGTAATTGTTCATAATATTTAACAAAATATTTTATTATCATTGTTCTTATTTAATTAATTACTCATTCTTCTCTTTTGAGAAAAGGTATGGCTTCCATCTTGAGGTTTTATATCTATCCAGATAAATACTTAAAATATATTTTTATTACATATCTATTTACCTACTTAGTAACAGAGGTTTACTTTACACAATAAAAATAAATTTAAACATGTAGGCTTCGTCCGTCTACAATTTGTAGTTGACGATATTTTCTTTCATCTTTATACTATCACTTATGCACTTCGCATACCGGGTATTCGAACGTCGGCCCCTTCGATTGAGAGGCCGATTTACAATCACTAGGCTATGCAAGGGTTAATACCCGTGCTAATAGCAAGCAAGATATATACAAAGAGTATTGAGCATGAATTATCTTAATACCAATTCTGCAGTTTCACCAATTAGGTCACAAATGTGCGGCATAAAATTTAATTATCCAATATAGCTATACGCTCTACCCGATAAGACTAACTAAGCAGTAACCAATTTATAATCCGATCAATTAGGCCCTATTCTGTTACGGGTAACTGTAGGAGCCATTATGGTAATATCATATGTCGTAGTCGGTAAGGACTTCATACGCCTAGCCATATTGAAAAATGTGCGTATACTTAAAAGGGGTCGAAACCTTGGTCCGACTCTGGAAATACCACCACCTTTACTATTTCTGTCTATTTTTTATAAGAGTAGCAGACGTACATGCAGTCCATGTGCTGGTAAGTGGCTACTGCCGCCCATGAACGTCTGTGATCTACCTCAGATAAGATTAGATTCGTACCTGAGGTCGGCCACAGATGCGCTGCTACCCTTGAGGACTAAACCGGAACGCCTCGCTTACACAGACTTGAAACCCTAACACAGTAGCGTTTAACAATGTTGTTATTGAGTAGAAGTAGGTGTGGTGCCGCCGGAGTCGAACCATAGAGGGCTGTACCGTACCACCTTCAAGCTAGTTATTATATTTTATAGGGTCCTTCTATTTTATAGCGACTGGGCGTTTCGTGATTTACCTTATTATCTATTATTACTGCGACTTACGAATATGTACTCGTATTGATAAGACGATGACCTGAAATGGCGAAAACGGTATTATGAGATTAGAAGCTGCTCACATGTTATGATCTCATTTGTTATAGTCATTATGATTCAATTAATTACGCACAATAACAAGAAAACTTACGTGTCACATTTATAATTAGCGTTTGTTTTGGATATAATACTGATAATTTTTGGTTGATTCATTTTATTATTTACTCAAAAAAAGTACAATATATATGCATAATAAATTCGATTTTTTATAATTATATGAAGTGGGTAGCAAAAGAGTATTCAGATCATCTGATATTTAGTGGTCACTTTCACCCATGGACTTATGTAACCATTTCAATATAGAATAAGAGTTCTATCGGAAGGTATTATTAGGAATATACTTTAACAACTAACTTCATTTTAAAATTAAAGTAGGTAAAGTTTATTTGTTCCTGTAGTTCCGGGACTAGAATAGGGTTACGTTATCCCCTGCTGTCGTAAGAGGCGACTAAAGGGGAGCGAGGTTGCGGGCGGCAAGAGTGGGAGCTCGAACCGTCCAGTAAGCGCCCCGGAAAGAATGGCGGTGTGTGTGGTCGCATACCGTCGTAATCACCAGATGTTGAGGGAGGAGCGAACGCTCCCCCAGGGCAGAGCCCGATCGGCGCATCGCGCTCGGATGACTCCCGTTGTGTTCCGTCGGAGATCTCAACAGGCGCTGAGGACGGCCACCGGGTGGCTTTTAGTGCGGTAAGAATCCCACGTAACCCGGCGTCGCTCCCACGGTACATTCAAAGGTTTCTCCCTCGAAACAAAAAAGGTAAAGCTTATTATGTGTATATAATGTATTAGTTATTCGTATGGAATCCGTAATATATTATTTTGCACGGTTGACATTATTTCAGGGACCGATCTTTACAGATTCGTGATAAGGCATGCGAGGTCACTAACTTGGCCAAGATTTAATTAACGTAGACGTTTTTTTACTTTATAAAACTTACAAGGGCGATCTTTTATAAGCGTAGATAAAGCATCTAATTACTGAAAGTGCTTAATCGATTTCAATGAAATTTAATTGAGTAGCTAAGGTTGCTTCCAGCTAAAAATATATGTTTAGATTCGATAGGTAGGGCCGATGTCGATATCAGATTTTTGTAAAACGCAATATATCATTTTTTAATAAAGATATTTGATTTGATTTAATATGCATTAAATATAATATATTTAACAATAATTAAATTTACGTATTTCCGTTAATTTAATGGATTAAAATATTGGTATGTATTATCGTTAATTTAATTAATATACAACTTGCCTTTATATTTACGCAGTCGGCGTTTTTGTTTTTATTTAATTTCTATATCGTAGGCAATATTATCAAGAAATCATGAAATCTTATGTTAGAATACTTTTTACTTAGATACCAATACATCAAATTTAGCCGAAATTTCCATGAAGATGTGAGAGTTGTGGCAAAAAGCTTCATTGTAATTGAGAATTTTTTCAAGCTTTTATCAAGCTCCTTAGACTCCGGTGTAATCCCGAAACGAAATGACATGTAAATTTCTGATGCCGTCTTAACTTCTCGGGTTCGACGTAATCCTGTACGAATGTAGATATGTATATCAAGTTTTACAGATACCTTATTGTCACCACATTTTGAAGGTGGTAGAACTCTTCGTGGTTTAACTCCGATGGCACCACAGCCAACTATTTCTGCCTAATAGCAGCAGTGTTAGGCACTGCTGTGTTTTGAAGGGTGTGGTAAGGGAGACATACTTTTCCGAGGCGTTCTAGCTTAGTCCTCAGGGGTAGCGGCGCATCTGTCGCCGATCGCAGTTAGGAATATCTGGCCATATCTGAGGTTGATTACAGATGTCCATGGGCGGCAGTAGGCACTTACCATCAGGTGGACTGCATGCTCGTCTGCTACTCCTATATTATAAAAATAAAACATAGGTAGAACTTAAAATGTATGCGTACAAAAGGGTACCTAGGTACTTAAAATCTAAAAACCAAAAACAGTTTAGTTACACAAAAACAATTTACAAATTAACCATAAATATCTAATTAATAAAGAATAGGTAAATATTTTTTTTTGATGTATGAATGTAGAAGTAATAATAAAAATTCAAATGTTTTCAATCCAGATGATTCTTCACAAAATTGATTTTGAAAATCAATTATTAAAAAAGGCTTCATTTCTATAGATGAAACGGTGTAATAATTGTCTAGAAGTTATTTTGTACTTATTATGATTGACGTTTGCTACAGTAATTTACTTATCGATAAACATTATGCTAGGTAAAAATGTACCGCCCATGAAATTAAGAAACAGTACTGTTAAATAGGAACAATTTGTAACTTACTTATTTAAGCCTATTTTATGATCTAAAGACATAATAAAGATGTAGTAATTTATATTTGACTCAAGTACAGCTCATATATTGCTTTATGTAGTTGGATTCTCTACGTAGTCGCCAGCTTGGTGGTATGTGACCTGAAAGTAAATAAAAGTGTCTAATGTGCGGCCCGTGTACGTGTAGCGTAGTTCTATTCATGAGAGCCCGCTTTCAACGTGCATGTGTATGTCCACGATAATATATCTTCATCCATTAATCCCAAGAAAAGCTTACGCAATAAAAATTCCAAGTCGACGCGTCTCCATACTAAATAACTTTTATTAACGTCAAGATCATTTAATTTTGTTCCCTCAGGACGCTATGACAGACGACCAGTCAGCTCTTAAACACTCGACTATCTATCACAAGGCCGTTGACACGTGTATATTAAATATTCTTTCCTTTTAAAATAGCGGTAGTAACAAGTATCTTTTTTTTTTGTTTACGAGGGGGAAACCTTCGTAAGGTACCAAGTGCCGTGGGAGCGACACAGGGTTATGTGGGATTCTTACCACACTAAAACCCCCTCGTTGGCCGTCCTCAGCGTTGCCAAGAGAACGCAACCGGAGTCCTCTGAACGCGTTGCCCCTTCGGGATCCGCCTAGGTGAGTTTCAGGACTCACCACACCGTCTGGTGTTTACGACGGTATGCGACCACACACACCGCCGTCCTTCCCGGAGTTGTTTGCTGGACGGCTCGATCTCCCAATTTTGCCGCCCGCAACCCCGGAAGCCCTTTTAGTCGCCTCTTACGACAGGCAGGGGATACCGTAGCCCTTTTCTAATCCCGGGACTACAGGGACCAGTAACAAATACCTATGTTTTGAAAATGTTGACTTGTTAAAGGTAAATTGTGGACATATAACAATTTATTCCATCATAAAATTCATTTAGATATAGCAAGATAGAGGAGTTCTCACTTTTAGTCCCATTTGGTTCTTCCAAGTTCTTCCAAGTTCTCAGATTGATAGAACTCAAACCTTATTAGGGGTAGTAATTACCATCTTTGCTGTTACAATTAATGAAAAAACGGTGGTACAATCTTTCATTTATCCACTAAGCAGCGTTTCTCTGACCAGCTTCAGCTAGAACCTGGTTCAATATGGAGCTAGTCGCAAGTATCTTTGAGGGGAAATTACCACTTAGTACCAAGTAGACTGCAAGCTCGTTTGCTACGCCAATATTGTAAAAAACCGCGAGACAATAACTATAGCTTGTAATGCAGACAAAACGAGAACACCGGTGCAATTGTGCACTTCTATTATCGACTGCACCCATTTTGCAGTCGTGAGCAGCTGAACGTATAGGATTTTATGTCGATGCAACCGCGAAGCACCCATCAAAAGAGGGTCGTAGCGTATTCCAGCTTTCTCTTTTGAATATAAATGAGGGAACAATACGTTTTATGACTCACTCCTTAGTACAACATATCACAGGTTCAAACTTCAATTTTTATTGTATTTATGTAAATTTTAATGTGGTTAATCTTTTTATTCAGAACTCATGATAATTATGAAATTATGATGCTAAATGAGTGAGTATGAGATGCTTAGTCTTTCCGTTGTAAAGTTAGAAGAAGCTTGCAGAAGGTTTTCTCTGTTTGTAAATGACTTTACAGAAAAGCTATTAAATGAAATATAAACATTATGTTGATTAAGTACAGCTGTATATATTAGCTTTCAAATTACAAAGTACAAAACTATAAATTAATGAATCTAAAATAGGTATTTCATTTAAAATTTTGAGTTAATGATAATGTAGTTTTAAAGATAATAAATATCCTTCAATGTCCATAAATTAAAGTATGAAAATAAATTTTTAATATAAATATATTTAAACAACGAAACAAGTCAGTTAAAGTTACAATACAATAAAAAGATGCGAAACGTTTTACTGAGAAACTACTCGTAGCAAACGTATTCAGAAAACGTCGATAATCACTTTAGTGAGACGGAAACGTAGGTCTTAAAATTTAATGTGGATCTCGAGTATAACGGCACTGGAGAGTCCAATTATTGCCTCCTTCTACGACATTAATGGAACGAGAGATTGTAAAACTAGTCACTGTATTATCACGATGTCTTACCTTTATTTCTTGTGAATAATTCATAGCAAATATGTTATGTTCGAGTACATTTTAGACATATTATTTCTTAATTTCTGACGAAAATATTTATTTCTGTTTACAACATTAAGAAAATTCCATATACCCTACAGAGATATATTGTAGTACGTCGTACATAGCTATTTGGTATTTTGCAGGGTGCCTATACACCAATCAATTGATTGTCAATCGTAATAAGCCGATGAATGTCAGCTCGATCATTAAATTATGGTCGAAATCTATTAAAATATATTCATAGATCTATTCTCCATCGATTGGTGACATTGGTGTGTAGGCACCGTTATGTCGTAGCAAAGTTTGTCAAAGTCGTGTTCGCGTATAGAATGCATGACAAACGAATATTGGATTGACAATAAAAACTTTTTTATCTCTATTTTTTATATTCTACTAGCTGACCCGGCAAACGTTGTGCTGTGTTGCCATATAAATAAAAAAAATGTTAAGGGTGATCAACCTATATCACTTAGGGGTATGAAAAATAAATAGTGGCCGATTTTCAGACCTACTGAATGTGCATATAAAATTTGGTGAAAATAGGTAAAGCCGTTTCGGAGGAGTACGGTAACTAACAATGTGACACGAGAATTTTAAGATATTATATTTATTTTTCATACTTTTGATAAGGTGTTTAATAACAGATTTTATTAATTTAATGGTTTTTGAAATTCTAATTAAAATATAGAGGTTTGTAATTCACGGTAACATATTTGAGTTTTCTATTTTTTCACCGACTTTGTCACAATTCACTTCACCTAATTTTGTTACAAAGTAATAGGTATTAGATAACATTACAGAAATAAGTGGATACGTTCTTGACGTAATCAGATTATCCTTGAAGATTGTTGCCTGAGATACGGGTAATTCTTTACCGGATCTTTATCCGGGCTTGTTTTTATCCGGTCGATACCAACACTAATTATATAATCACGATTAGGGTTACTTACGAAATTCTTTAATTCAGATTATATACAGTTGCGTACTGAAGATCAAGATTCCGATTTTAATTTAGGGCTGACTTGTTTCTCATTTTTACGGGGAGATAAAGTTACGCGTTTTTTACCACGCTTTTGACGCGGATAAATCTGTACCCTGACCATGAGTTTTTACGTTTCGACAAATATGACCCCTAACGGATGACAATCAGCACCCCTAACGGATTGTGTCAGAACTTGGAAATTGTATGGGCCAATACGTAAACAAATACCAAAACAGTCTTATTTGTCGAAACGTAAAAACGCATGGTAAGGGTACTGTAGTCTAACGTAGATTATATTAAAGTCCTACTTGAGGCCGGTAATAGATAAGTTGCTGCCCCCTGAAGATTGCTATTACTAGACAGATATAATTGTGGCTGTGTTGCCTGGGGAGTTAAGCCACAAAGAGTTCTATCTTCGAGTTGCACATTTCATCATATATCACCATAGTGTCGCTTAAAACCCGGTTGATCATTTACTTATTGTTGACGAGCATGCAAAATATGACATTATGATAGTCTTAAGCGATACTCATTAGACTGATCTTATATGAAGTTAGAATAGCTCGGTCGGGAAATCAGGCGCCTTAAAAAGCAGGAAACTTGGGTTCAAATCTTTGTCCGTCTGATTTTTTGTCCCTGTAGTTCCGGGACCAGAACAGGGCTACGGTATCCCCTGCTTGTCGTAAGAGGCGACTAAAAGGGGGCTTCCGGGGTTGCAGACGGCAAGACTGGGAGCTCGAACCGCCCGGCCAGCAACCCCGGGATGGACGGCGGTATGTGTGGTCGCATACCGTCGTGAACACCACATGGTGTGGTGAGTTTCAAGATCACCTAGGCGGAGCCCGACGGGGCAACGCGCCAAGTGGACTCCGGTTGCGTTCCGTTGGAGATCGGGATCTCCAGGGAGTCCTCTACGCAGCGCAGAGGACGGCCACCGGGGAGGTTTTAGTGCGGTAAGAATCCCACATAACCCCGTGCCGCTCCCTCGGCATAGGGTACCTTTTGAAGGTTTCCCCCTCGTCAAGAAAAAAAAAGAAGATGTATAATATAATTCTCGCCTAGCTACCCTATTCTTGAAAACTCGTAATAACAAGCTCTCGTTTTTCCGGAGTCGTAAGAAAATTATCCAGCTGATTGGTCTAGCAGGGAGATTATAGCACTCTGAATTGTGGTTTATCGCTATCCATTTTGTGATTTTTCACTAGCGTCTTTATTTTTTATCGTCTAAAGTGAAGGCATATAAATACATAACTTGTGTTTTGTATTCTTCCGTCCTTTGTTAATTTTCGTACCTTATAAATCTTTCGTACCTTAAATATATTTTAATGGTTTCTTCAATACGATATAAATATTCTCGTATATAAATATTAAAAATTATATTTAGAGCAGCTTTTTATTTGTACTTAAATGAAAATAATAATTAAATTAAATTTATGATAATTTATTATCTCCCTCCCTCTTCCCCATTCCTTGCTTTTATCTTCAACCCTCCCCCATCGTTAAAGATCAACTGATGAACCTTTGTGAATGAAACTTTGTGAACTTGACATGTTTCTACCACATCTTAAGCACAGTATAAGTTATAGATACAGTGTTTCGTTCCATAGATAAGCTAAATAATTGGCCAAGTGCAAGTCGAACTCGCACACGGCGGGTTCCGTACCACCAACATTTTCATATTTATTTTTATTTTTAGTATTTGTTATTAAAGCAGCCACTGAAGAAGGTATATTGTGAAAATTTGCACCGTCTACCTAGTACTGTGTCCTAAGCGCCACGCGTCATACGAAAATCAGCCCATATCTGGGATGGGCGACATCTAGTGTTGCAAGGTGAGCCTGGCGGATAGCCACACAGCTATAAACTTAAGTTATATGTTTCGTGCGTAGTTCTTACCGAGTGAGCCAGTAGCATAATCAACACATACAAAAACAAATAGACAGTCAATGTACCGTTCGAATAACAGATATCTAAATTTATCATTCAGGTATTTGTCTGGCCGAAGATCGGAACCAGACCACCTTTATGCATCAGACCTGTATGGTGACAGCTCCATCAGCCGGGTCACAAAATATATTCCAACATAATCTATATAAAGTTCATTACCCAACAAACAATACCTGTAACTTAGCGTTTACTTTAACTTACTTATATTGCAACATATTACACTTATTTATTTGAAATCCTGAATATAAACGCCATTAAAGTATACCAACATAAAAGCGAACGCTATTTATATCAATATTTGAGAGGAAAACACAATATTCAATTCAGTTCACGAGCATATTCAATTAGGAAATCACATTTTGGTACTAAATTATTCGTTTGGCGCTACTGCCAAATGTTGGACCTAAACAATGATTCGACACATTCTACTGGATCGCTGATCATCAGAACATGACTGCTATGTCCCAGTATAATGGCTCGTTTTCGTATATGATCCACAGAAATTAGCGGGATTTGTACCATTTTACGACACGGCCGCTAATTGCTAATTTGGACTGAAAAATCAATAAAATTTAAAGGTTTATTATTCCTTACTCTGAACTGTTTAAGTAATGGTTTATAAAAATAATTGACTGGGGATGTAAACGCACCCAATTATTTCATACGTTTTGGTAGAAGGATGTGGGGCCTATTTACATATAATAATGCACTTTCATAGTTTTGAGCCGAATCTGCAAACGATCGTAGTAGCAACGCACCTGTGATCAACCAATTAAGCCTTGTTTTATACGGAGTTCATTACAGATGTTAAAAGTTGAAAGTGGCCACTCATCATCAGGGGGACTACAAGTTCGGTTGTTACTTTAATCTTACAAAAAGTTAAGTAACAAAAGTAATATTACGCGTAACTTCTTCACAAATAATATGAATTATTTCGACATCGCTGTGCGGGACGATACAAAACTTTCCGTAAGTACTTCTGAAGTGTTATAACATACATACAAAACTTTCGCAGTCGCAAAACAAAGACACTCACACGGGGATAAAATTAACCGGTTCATCCATTACGAAATGGGGCACATAAATTAGCGCCTCCCGATAACGCGTCCTCGGGCGGCAATGAAATAAATTCTCCCTCTGAGCACCACTTCGGCTAAACATTGATTTCAGCCCTGGTACTTATCGCTTCGATAATCTATACTTCTGACAATATACTTATAGAGGTGTATATAAAATAATGTTCGTTTGTTTACCGCGTATGCCTTCTTAATCCGATTTGGAAACTTTGATAAATGTTATTCGCACATCCGCTTGGCATGTTGAATTTGTACAATAATTATAAAGTTGGTGAACCGTGATTTGCTTTACTCACTATTAAAATGTCTAGAAAAATGAAATTTTGCTAGGGATACATAATAAAATAGGACATAGATGTGATTTTTTTAATCCTTACGAATGAAAAGTTAAATTAAAATTTGTTAATTCTGTGTCATCAAAATTGCGACATAACACTTGTACCTCTCACTCACTATCACTAACACTAGTAGTAAGTACTCTTGATATTGTACGATACATTGTAATAAATAAATTAAGTGTAACTCTCTAGTATTAAGGACATGATAAGGTGGAGGCGTTCCAACTTAGTACTTAGGGTTCAGTCATTAATTATTCACCTCAGATACTACAATTCTATTTGGGGTTGATTATAAATATCCACGGAGGCCGTGCCTACTTAACATTTAGGTCTAGAAGACTAAATACTCCTCTGATTTTTCAATATAATAAATATAACATATCTAATTTTGCGAATTATTTTTATTTGGTTTTCAGTAAAGATACAGTTATCCAATGTATGCACGAGTTCACTCAGTCGTACAGGTGGTTTCAATGTGGATCCATTAATAAACGGAACGGTAAACCACCCGCGGCGGTCGGTAAAATAATATCGTTAGCTTTTGTTCATACGCAGAATAAAAGCAACAAACATATCTAACGTTAGTTTTGCCGTTCGTTAAGTACTATTGTTAGAGTTTTGTATTTACCGAGGTGTACATATCAGCAGCAGTGATAGCTTAGTGGTTAAGAAACTCGGCTTCTCAATCGAGGGGCCCGAGGTTCAAATCCCAGGCACGCACCTCTGATTTTTTAAAGTTATGTGCGTATTAGAAATTAATTATCACTTGCTAAACGGTGAAGGAAAACATCGTGAGGAAACCTACATACCTGAGAGATTTATAAAAAAATCTCAAAGGTATATGAAGTCTACCAATACGCAACTGGCCAGCGCGGTGGACTATGGCCTAATCCTTCACATTCTGAGAGGAGACCCGTGCCCAGCAGTGGGACAATAATGGGTTGATGATGTGATGATGTGACATATCGAAAAGAATATATGGCCGTCGATAACCTTGTTTTAATAAATTTGTTTGAAGGTGGTAAGGTAGTCTAATATGATTTGATTTCAGAAGCACCTATGCCACGCGTATTTCTATATATAGCAGTGTTAACCATTATTGTATTCTGGTCTAAAGAGTTTGATTTTTATTTAACGTTTACAGACACTTATCCCAGGCGTTTCCACTTAGTCCTCAGGGGTGGAGCAACGCATATATAGCTGATAACCGGCAGGAATGTAATTATAATTATGTGGGGTTCATTATGTCTGTGGGTGGTACCACCACCCGCTGATGGTAGGCTTGTTAGCTACTTCTATTATATATAAAGATCATGTCCATTGTGCGACATTGATGGGTTGATGACGAGTATATGTGATCTGATCAGTTTATGTGTTTTATTCAAACTACGGGCTTTGTGTGAAATAGATACGCTTTGTACTTTGTCACTGTAGTCCCGGAACTAGAATAGGGCTACGGTATCCTATGGTGCCTGTCGTAAGAGGCGACTAGAAGGGGGCTTCCGGGTAAGCGGCAGCCGTCTAGCAACCAACCGGGAAGGACGGTGGTGTGTGTAGCCGCATATCGTTGTAAACACCAGGTGTGCGGGAGGAGCAGGGCAGAGCACAATAGGGGCATCGCGTTCGGAGGACTCCATTTGTGTTCCATTGGAGATTCCGGAGTTCTCAATCAAGCGCTGAGGACGGCCACCGGTGGCTTAGTGCGACAAAAATCCCACATAACCCGTAAGGTTTCCCCTCGTAAACAAAAAAAGATACGCTCTGTACTTACTCAGTAATACACTCGAATGCCGTTAGCTCCACGAGGCTACTATTTTATAGCCGGTCTTTTAACCGTAAACTAATAGTCTCTTTAATTGGCAGTCCGTACAAATTGTAAAGTCGAGCACCTACTCTTTCTACTTAATTAAATCTGCTCTGTATCTTAAAGAATGGGAAGATGTTTCTTGTTAGCATTGGTTTTACAATGGCCGTTTATAAAATAATTACCCAATAGAATGGGTTTGAAATTTATTTATTTTTATTTATTACTATTAAATCTTAATGATTAGGTAAATTATATCTTCTCTTTAAAATTATAACTATGTGAATTAGTATAATAATGTGAAAGTACTGAAAATTACAAAACTACTAAAATTTTGTACTTTTTAGTATCTACATTTATGACTGAAATACCTAAAATTTAAACGTGATCAACGCCCGTGAGTAATCAGTCTTAATTAACTTTTTCCTAGAAAATTGGAAACTTTGATAGGCAAAAAATGATTAAGATTAATTATATTCTTACTTATGGGTATAAAATAATCTAGAAGAAAGTTTGAAGTCATAATGATGAAGCATTCCTAGCTTCGGACGCGCGATCGAGGGTTGCGAGGTTCAAATCCCCGATACGCACCTCTGATTGTAAGTGCGTATTAGAAATTAATTATTACTCGTTTTAAAGCATCACGAAACTTACATACCCTTTAACGGTGAAGGAACATCGTGAACCTACATGGTTTATAAGAAACTTAAAATGTATGTGAAGTATACTAATACGTACTAGGCCAGCGCGGTGGACTATGACCTGTGTAATCCTTCTCATTCTTATAGGACACCCGTGCCCAGCAGTGGCACAGTAATGGATTGATGACATCGGCTTAAAATATAATCCTTGGTCTTTGTGGTCATATGTCCATGAACCGCAGTAACGGTTTATCAAGTTGGACTGCATGCTCATTTGTTAGTTCAATCTTATAAAAAAAGCCAGATACGCCCGCCAGCCAGCACGTTCGTCTGCCATTTTTGCGACGAAAATAGTTTGAAAACTAATAGTAAAAACTATTTCAAGAGTTCCAGTGTAAAATCGAAATCGGGGTTAGGTGCCCTCCGGGGAGGTATCCGGTCGCCTGCTCCTCATATTCTCAGAGAAGTTACGTAGGTAGGTGAGCTATTTACAGTCAGTCTCACACGTTCAACTTACACCCTTAACTATATAATATAGTAAGTAATAGTTATAAGTAATAGCTTCAAAATCGGATTTTCAAATAATTATGTAAAGTTAAGTTTTATTTCTAATAATTAAAACTTATCCATCAGGTTTTAAAATTATGACACATTCAGTATTTCTTACTTTTTACACTACTTTTGGATTAATGTACACAGTCTTTATCTGGATAAGCAGGGTTAAGACCATTAAGGTTTAAACCACAGGTGCTAAAACAGTCTCCACTACGGTTTTTAGTGTACAGAGGTTACATAAAACATTTAAGTGTGTAAACATCAAAAACACAGTTATTATTTTAATGATATCATTGTATCCTCCTTCCTATAAGCATAATATCCTTCAAACTAAAACATAACAGTTACAAGAAATGTTATAAGAGACAAATATCAAAAATAACAAATCAAATTTATAAAGTCAGTCGACAGCATCTGCTACAGAACGTATATTCAAAATCGCAAAAGGCAAAGTCAAAAATGGTACTCTTGAACTCTTCAAATATAGCGCACAATTTTCCAAAAGAATCACACTAGTAGGGGAGCTTCCGTTACACGAAGAAAATTTTAATTATAAGACCTTTTCTAAGAGGATCTGAGTAACATCGATCTTGTTTATCTCATTACGCGCCGTATTCCTTTTATTTACTTACTTCCGTCGCACGCTCTACCATTTTCCACTTTTATAAAACTTTCTTTACTTTTCCCTTATCGTACGTCGGAACCGACAAGCGCATTGGCTGGTTTAATTAATTTAGCTGAACATTCGCTGTGCATGAAAATATCGATGACTGCAAAAACCGTTCGCTTTTTGCTAAACACCGCACTTTAGAGTCTCGATCTCTTAACTCAGAAAGTTTATATAAAATGGTCTGCGTAGAACGTACTTAGTGTTTTTTTACGCTTTTTTCATAGGTAAATTAAAATATGTACTTTTGTGATGTCAAACGCGTGGGAACAAATTACTTATTCGTAATGGATCTGATCTGCCATAGAGTGCTAGTTCTATGGCAGATCAGATTGGGCCTAGGAAACATGCTATTATGATCACTGGTGATTGCCGACCCAGCTGGTCTTCGGAAGTCAGATGCAGCGATCAGGCGCTACGCTCTTACACGTTTGAGCGCGGGTAGAAGTTACTTTTGGATGGTCGGTACAGCAACCGAAGGCAAAAAGCAGCGTTTATGCTATCGCTATAACGGGAGTTTTTAATGCTGAAACGATCCTTATATGTTTTGAAATCATGCTGAAAATGTCGGTTATGAACGAAATTTAATATTAACTGAAGCTTTAATTTAGAAGCCTTAAAGTGTGAAATTTCTATAATAGACATTTTGAGTGTTTCATGGAAAACACCTGAATAATGTACACTACATATGACAAAGGCAAATAAAATAAAATAAAAAATATATTCCTTTATAAATTATTCATGTAGCTTGAGAACATCACAAAGGACGTTAAAATGCTTCGTTCAAAAATATTTACCTGCGCTTTTCATACTTTTGAAATGGCAAAAAGTACGGCTTTCTTTTATTCGGGATCCAAATTATTTTGCAACATTTACTTTTTATTATACCAGTTTATTTTAGCACAAATTAAGACTTTTTGTTAAATTTCGACGAACTGAAGTGATTTATGGTTTGACTTTATTGGTTTGATTTTTATGGGTCGACTCTGGAGACTCTGGATCTAAAATTTTCGACGGGTTACATAGAGATGTAGAGACATCTCTACATAAATAAATGAAAAGCTGATTTTTTCTGTGTTTCTAATATTGTAAGTTCTCTCATAAACTCGAACTCTTATTTCTCATAATAACAAAAAAAGTCATTGGAAATATATTTGTTCGCCATATATATTTTCGCTAATGTTACCAGATAATGTCACTACTATTAGCAATCTCTTTTGTTACTTTCTCTTTAATTAAAAATGATTACCTAAAACAATGGAAGTAAATACAAAGGCCACCCATACAATATTAGTCAATAGATACGAGAAAACATTCTAACATAAATTAATAGGAAATTTAAAATACAATAAATTATGGCGGTAACAGTTACTACTTCATTATGAGGATTTGATCTACATTGATTTATATAACACTTGGTTATCCCAAGTCAGAGGATGTGTTATTATTTGGAGGTAAAATTGTTTACAATGTTTTATTACATACAATGTTGTAGTTTTTATGCTCCGTCCGATTGTACTTAGGGCACATTTATACCTTGTAATATGTCACCTTCGACAGACAAAATGTTCGCTTTTTTTTCTCTGTTTACATCAATTTTACTGCCGTCTATATTGGGCAAGTGTATTCGACGAGCGACGTTAGCTAGCGACTTCGAGCTACTAATAGAGAAATTTCATCGGCCGTCGCTTACTGAAGCTCGACTCTTCGAATTCGGCTAGGAATTCAGGCGTCAAACGAATAGGTGTTTTCACATGGGTGGTGTCTTCGACCTGATGTAGAAGAGCGATTAGTTCAACATGTGCAACTGTCCTACAGTTCCAACACTTATAAGAGTTTCCGTTGAAGTCAATTAAAGGTTTTGAAGTTTAAGTACATTGCAAAGTAGGATCGGAAATCGAAGGATTTATGTGACGTTCGCTTTAACATAATTATAATAGTCAACGAAAACAAATATTAAAATAAATGTCAATTAATTTGTTTAATCGTTCCCAGTAATATCCTGATACACTACACATACCAATTCTGTACACAACGTGAATAATATACGATGCGTTCCAATTTATGCATTTCCGCAAATTAACCCCCGTTTGTAATGATTATCGGTTGGCTGGGTTTCTGCGGGTAATGTACATCAGGTATTAATTTCATAACCATTATATTTTGTTATTTATAAACCTATTATAAAACTACAATTGGGGTGTATTAATATTGATCATAGTCCGGCCCTGGTGTGATTTTTAAGTGAGTTAGAACTTAACGATCTTTAAGCGGCGAATCCGAACATGATCAACATGGATTTTATGATAACATCTTGAATTTTTATACAACGGAAAAAAGCATGAGAGCATCTGGTGGTAACTTCGATCTCTAATAAGAACGGTGGTATGTATTTACTGTTGCATGCGGACGGTAGTAACGTAACTATATTAATGATAGGGGTTGTACCCGAAGCAAATCACAAATGCGTTGCTACTACTAACATTAAGATGATCGACTCATATGTAAGTGAACTGGCAAGCACACCACCGAAAAAAGATTAAATAATTAGGATGGAATAGTTTAACTAATTACGCTTAATAATAAAAATCAAAGTTATTATTCGTACTTAATTTAAAATGATGGTTGCATTGTTTGCTAGTATCTTCAATGCGTTTAGATACTCAGCAATACACGAACATGTTTATTGTCGCAACTGCACTCTCTAGAGAATGAACGAATGAGACTAAAATATAATGTAAGCCAATGAAATTTAAAACTATAGAGGTGTTACCTGCCCACGAAACAACACAAAAAAGTGAGCCAACCGCGAGTGCATTGACACACACATGCACATTTTTCATTTCATTTTACTTACACATTACTACATAGACAAATATTCTATAAGGCACTATTGTAGCAACATGATAAAAAAGACAATTAGTGTTTGACATTGCGTTTCAAGTTTCATTCGTACGTAAATATCGACGTAAATGTTGCGTCTCTGACACTTTGCTTGAAGGGAGGAACACGTTGGATCTTTCTTGTCAGCTACGTAATCATGGCGGACCAAACACGAAAAATAATCAAAATATAATAATTTCTCCTCATTTACTTGTAACATGTGATTCCATGAAACTTGTTCGATTCCATGAAACGTGTGAATTACTACGTCGCGCGAGAGCGACTGGAGTCTACGTACACCAATTGGTGTATTTTGTATGTTTATCGTCATGTATCGAAAAAATAAAGAAATGAAAATAGTATAGTAAGTTATCCTACTTAGTTTACTTTGTTAGTTAATAGTAGCTATTAGTTTATTTTATTTTATTCGTCTTTAAGTCCATGTTGTGTGCCTTTTTGGTGATGGCGGGAATCTTCAAAAAGTACTGCGGTGCCTTAGGAAAGACACAAGGTATGTAGGATTTGATCGCAATAAAGTCCCCTCGGTGGCCTTCCTCAGCACTATATTGAGAACTACGGGATATCTAACGATACTGGAATGCAGTGGCTTTATTCCCCGAGCTACAGGGACTAAGCCAATACCTACAGGTATATTATTTCCAACACATTAGGAATAATAGTATCAAAATAATAATATTGAAAGATTTAGGAACATTACACCGAAATTTGTGTGTTACATTCAGAAACAAACATTTGCCACGTGGCAGGTGTGTAGCTCGCGGAGTATAAATAAGCCTCGTACGTCTTCTAAACTTACGATTCCGTACCTTTTGTTATGTTTGTACCGATTTTATTATTATTTAAAGCAAATATTTTGGTGAAATTATGTTGATTATACAGATTTTAGAGCTGCAATACTACTACAGTACAGCAGTAGCTATTTATTTCACAGTTTACAAATGTGGTATGCTAGGTTGCTCGTTTTTATCATAATGCCAGTAGTATTAAGCATTCTTGTATTCTAGCTTGATAGGTGTGGTAAGAGAGATACGAGGCATTCCAGTACAATAGTTTATCGATATGATTGTTATTTATGTTTTATCATGATCACCAATTCTATATTATCGTTATAGAGTCTCTGAAACCTATGGTAATTTATAACCAGTTAGCCTTTGCTTTTACTGTAACATAAAAAGAAACCTCAAAACAACTTTTTCCACTTCGTACTTCGTCAATGCGGAGAGTATTTCGAAACAGCTGAAGCGAGAACGTGACGTCACGGCGGGCGAGGCGGCGATAGGACACGTGCTGCGTTGAGGTGAGGACCGATATCGAGTCCCCACTCGGAACGGTTACTGACCTTTTAGAAACATCCTTTGAGATTATTTTTTCTATTTCTCGGGCAATTTTGTTTTCTAAGATAAAGTGGCGAACTAGCATGCGGTCTATCTAATAGTTAGCGGCCACTGCATGCCGTAGACATTTTTCATCCAGATAAGATTGCACACTTATCTGAGATCGGCCACAGATATGTTGCTAATCCCGAGGACTAAGTTAGACTGCCTTGCGTGGGTCTTGCCCTTATCACTCTAATGGAATGACGTCTATTTATGAATTACGCATAATACTGTATTAAATGATTTTGTATTGTGTCAAATAGTTACTGTATTTTCATTCAAAAATGAAAGGTTTATAGGAACAAAGAAAATTAAGGATTTAGATACGAGTAGATCATGCAAAAGATGATCTTCACACTTGAATAGATTTTTTACAAAACCACATATTATAAGCCTGTTCTTGAAGTAATGTTTAACCGACATCAAATGGTAGAGTTTCTCATTTCGACGTTTCTCGACATTTTTTTTCTACTAGTTGTAATAGCATGCAAATATATAAATTAAAAAAAAATGTTTTTACAGTATTCCAACAATAGTTTTATGCAACAAACATTTATTTAATAACTTAACATATTAAAGAATTTAAGATTTTGTTATTGAAAAACAAACAAGACATTTTCAACTATTCAAAACTTTGTAGATAATAAAGCTTCATTTTTGTTACATGCTCAGATTTCAATAGTGTATTATAAGTATCATATAATACGTATGAAGTTATTGCACAAGATGTAATTATTACGCGTAATGGTATGATTATAATTAAATGATAACATATTACACGAAACGTGTGATAAGATCGTGTAATCGTTTATTACACATTTAATAAATTGACCACATTCAACTTATATGCTTGTCATGTCATCATTAAAACTGTCCCATTGCTGGACACGGGTGTGCTCTTTGAAACAGAGGGATTTAGACAATAGTCCACCACGCTGGTCAAGTAGACCTGCTGTAGACCTCACACACCTTTATGATTTAAAGGTTACTTTGAGTAAAAAATGATAGTTCCTTTTTTTTTCTTTTTGTTCACGAGGGGGAAACCTTCAAAAGATACCCGATGCCGTGGGAGCTACACAGGGTTATGTGGGACTCTTAACGCACTAAAACCCCCCGGTGGCCGTCCTCGGCGCTGCGTAGAGGTCTCCGAGATCTCCAAAGGAACGCAACCGGAGGCCCGTCGGGCTCCGCCCAGGTGAGCTTAACGCTCGCCGCAACGTATGGTGCGTACAACGGTATGCGACCACACATACCGCCATCCTTCCCGGAGCCGTTGGCCAGGCGGTTCGAGCTCCCATTCTTGCCACCCACAACCTCAGAAGCCCCTTTTTAGTCGCCTTTTACGAAAGGCAGGGGATACCGTAGTCCTATTCTTGTCCCGGAACTACAGGGCTACAAGAATGATAGTTCCTACGATATGTTTGTTACACAACCGTGCAAAAACTCCTGCATAGATTTGGATGAAATTTCGCACTCAGATAATATATCACCTGCTTAGTGAATAGAATTTTTGTTCCGTTTATGAGTCTTGGTGGGATAGTTTACGATATTATTTTATTTGGATATTTTTACGCGCTGACGCGCTAGACCACACTGCTACGAACCATCGTCTTGACAAAGAAGTATATTGTGTGGTAAAACTATTTTTCTAATGGTTTTGTTCTTTATGTATATGTGGGAGAATGCTTCATTTCATATATATAAATATTCCGTTTTTAAAATCACATGATATTAATTTCGAACTACCGCTCCGTATTAACAATTGGCTACCCGTATCATGGTATAAAAAAGGGGCGCGCAACTGTCAACAGATCAGAAGTTGTCCAATAGTGGGCACGGCACGGTGGTGCTCTGAACTGTTTGGTGTTTTGCTTGGGTGTTATTGTTACTATGGTGGCATTAACGCTTATTCATTTAATTATTTTAACTATATTTTTATAAATATTGGTTAAATTAGTTGAATCGAAATACCATTGTAGATCTACCTACCGGCGCGCCCACATCAGAAGTGGGATAGGATACGCCCTTTTATTACGTAATAGTTTTAAAGTAACGGTAACAAAAGATAATCAACCGCGTGTATAGGAAGTGTTCAACTGAAGAATTTATCGTGGCTGTACTCCTGACGACAGTTTGGGACGCGCAATGGAGGCGATATTGACAAGGCCTTCGACATTGGAGGAGCTGTGTGTGAAACACATGATGAAACCGGTTGCGTGAGTAACGTGTACGGTTTGTCTAAATATTGTAATAATTTTATGTGCATTATTTTAGCAAGCGTGTGAAAGCAACCGCAAGCTTGGGTACCGCAAGCTTGGGTATGAAAATTGAGGAGGTGGAAGGTGGTTAGCATCGTCCATGTTAACCGTCTACGTAATTAAGACTCATTGGCGCCGAGACTCATTGGCGAACGATTGGCGCTCCGGTATGATCAAACCAATGGTTTTTATATTTTCGATTTTGCTGTTTGAAAGTTGTTAAAGATTATAAGAATCACTAATATGAAAATATTTGGTTATGCGCGAAAAATTTAACAATCACACTCGTAGGTACCGACATTTTTTTAGAAATGTTTTGGGTTTTTAAAATCTTCCAGTAATTTCAACTATGCTTTTCAATTTCGTTGCTTATATCAACTCTTTAAGAGTCGATGCTTGCTTATGCTAAATAAGTAAATGAATAACGATCATATTGTTTTAAATTATTGCGCTGCAAAAAATATTTTACGATTGTGAATACAAGTTCTGATATCTACCCTTTTGTATGTACCTATTCGTTGTAATGCATTTAACATTCTTAATAAACTCCCAGTCTTAAAATAAAACTAGTCACAATGAAGATTATTATTGAAGTAAAAGGTTTGATAAATCAGGTAGCATACTTTTTGCCATCGCAATTCCATGGCCCGTGAATTTCGTAAGTTTTATTTCTAGTTTCACCTGGAACACCGTGATAGTGAGATATGTATTGTGCTCATTGAAAGGTGTACTCTCAACCAGCGCTTGTCATTTTAGTAGGGTGCTATCTAAAAATATTTACTTAGTTCTTGTTCCCAGAATCTGTAACTAAAATGAAAGCTGCTTATTGGAGGTTTTGTAACAACACTTGACTTGTGATGGCCGTAGACGTGGACCAAAATTGAATGAAAATGTAACATTTAGATTCTGGTGGTGAGTCAGTAAGTTGTTTATCGGTAAGCGACTTTGTTCTCTTACAAATTAGTGTATTGAAAGTTATTGATAAAGGTTACAATTTGCGAAGGATTCATTAAGGTAAAGCTGAAGAAAAGGAGTTTGGTAACGTTCGCATCACCCCAAATGGTGTATTGGACTAGGCAAAAAAAGGTGAATTAACGTAAGTTATAACTTATTAATAAACATTTAGTCTTCTGTGTTTTTCACATTGTTTTGTGACATAATGTGTAACTATTACTTGCTATTCACTTTAAAAATTGCAGAAGTAAAGAGAATCGAAGCTTAGCTGACTGTAGAAAAAAAAAAACAGTTACTATAATGGTGCAAAGCTGTAAGCATTTTGATCAGTCAAATGTGTTTAAAGGTTTAATTTAATAAAGACAATTCATTAGCCTCGCTCGGAGTCGATCAAGTATTTTTAATAATAACTTAAAGTTTGAACTTGTTTTACAGTAGTTTAAATTGTTATTGGATCTTATTTCTTATTTTGTGTCATAGTAAATAATACCTTTCGAGATGACGTACATCACGATCCTAGACTTTACGTGTGAAATTATATTATGTTGGTACCTTTAGTGAATACTTTAACAGTGGTAAGTCAACTATACCATCATGTTATCTAGCTAACAATCTAAATGTTTTAATTATTCATTGACATAAGGAGTTTATTGTTATTTTATTTAGTTTTGTAACTGTGTAGATGACGACATTACGTCTAGATATACGGCTGTGGATATAACAAATTCAGAATATTCACGCACGCAATGTTTATATTATACGAAACAATTCGGCGTGTTTTTCTCCTATTCATAATTTTGTCGTCGTTACACTCAAGCAGATCAAGGTTATTAAGGTGGTAGAAACTTTTATAGTCCGGCAATACCAATACCATACAGCAGTGTTAGGCTCTGCTGTGTTGAAGATATTGATGGGCCTCAGTAGCCACTTACCATCAGTTGGACTGCATGCTTGTCTGCTACTTCTAAAATTTGGTTTAAAGTTTTTGTGTGTGAGCGAGTATTATGTATAAATCAATCCGGGACGAAATAACGGTATTTGTAGGTATACTTATTATTCTTGCAAATGGTTAATTACAATAACTTTTGGAAGTTATTCACAATTTCTGGTGATAACAGATACTGTAACGTATGTGTTATATTAAATTGAAATAGGTAATTCTATTATTATCAGATATTGTATCTATTGGAACTCGCGGTTCATACCAGAAAATATTCGTTATTGTTTTGTGTTCATACTGTTTCGACCGCTGTTTGTTATTCTACGAATTAAAATGTATATCTTTGCAGATTTATAAGTCAAAGTCAGGTTCGGACGAGCAATTATATACCTACTGCAAGTTCTGATAAAATTCGAAAAATCGAATACTGCAAAAAGAAAAAGAGACAAGAGTACATACACTACTGTCAAATTGGACTCTGCAATGTGTGATCATTATTGTGTGGTAAAGACTTTGTTTGCAGCAATGCCTATCGCACAAACGAAGGTAATTGTAAAATTCAAGGTAAAATGATATAAGGTAAATAATATAATGAAGGTAGGATGACTCCAATAACTTTTTACGTTTAATGACCTGGTTTTCGTTGTAATGTAACTGTGGACTTCAGAGTGTTATTTCGTTGGCATTTAACGTCATCACATGAACGGTACGAACTATAGCTCATGTTATGGTAAGGCAATAGTATTTTAATTATTTTATTAAGAATAACGACCACGGAGTACTTGCTGCTCTGATATTTTCTTTACTGTATGTAAAGTTAACATTAAAACTGTTTTGAACGTGACAATTCACTTTATTATTATTTTCACACATTTGTGTTGTAGACATCAGGTTTTTCGGTTTGAAATTAACTTTTACTTTTTTATTTTTATGCTTGTTACAGCTTATTTGTTTACAGTTCTAAATAAGAAAAGCACTCGTGCATGGTTTTGAGCAGGTCTCGAATAGTTTCTTATAAAATTCTGTCATAGTCAAATGAGCTGACTTAAAAGGCATTAATGATTTTCAAGAAATCCTGTCTGAGATAGTCAGACACATTATAACAAATTCGGTAAAGGAAGACATCGTGAAGAACTACACATCGGGGATCTTACAGGAAATATATTCTCAAGGGTATCTGGAGTCTACCCAGTGTACGTTTGGACGACGCAGAAGACTATGCCATAGATTTAAGCGAGCCAAACGAAAAGATCTGTAGATTTTACTCTCAAACCATGAACGAAACGCGGAGCTCTCTCGTTATTTCGTATATAATTATTGACTATACATATAATGTAATGTGTTTTCAGACTACGAGAACATGTGCTATGGAAAGTAAACTATTTGAACATGTCAGATGACTGTGAACCTTGTGAAGCAATGACAGTATCGACAGTCAAAAATCTGGTAAAAACTTTGTGTTTCTCTTGAGTACCTGCGAACTTTGGAACGGTATGTGGATTGTAAGTTCAGTGTTATCGGGATTGTCTTGCATATCGATGATTGTCTGGCCAACAGTCATGTTTATGTTTGATAATAACCCGAGTGCCATGTGATTTGGCAATTCTTTTCAGATAATAATCAATTACGTACGTACGCTATGTGACTTAGCGAATTTATGATGTCATGTGACTTGACATCAGCCATGTGATTTGGCAATTCTTTTCAGATAATAATCAATTACGTACGTAAGCTATGTGACTTAGCGAATTTATGATGTCATGTGACTTGACATTAGCCATGTGATATGGAAATTCTTTTCAGGAAATAATCAATTATGTACGTACGCTATGTGACTTAGCGAATTTATGATGTCATGTGACTTGACATCAGCCATGTGATTTGGCAATTCTTTTCAGATAATAATCAATTACGTACGTACGCTATGTGACTTAGCGAATTTATGATGTCATGTGACTTGACATCAGCCATGTGATTTGGCAATTCTTTTCAGATAATAATCAATTACGTACGTAAGCTATGTGACTTAGCGAATTTATGATGTCATGTGACTTGACATCAGCCATGTGATTTGGCAATTCTTTTCAGATAATAATCAATTACGTACGTAAGCTATGTGACTTAGCGAATTTATGATGTCATGTGACTTGACATTAGCCATGTGATTTGGCAATTCTTTTCAGGAAATAATCAATTATGTACGTACGCTATGTGACTTAGCGAATTTATGATGTCATGTGACTTGACATCAGCCATGTGATTTGGCAATTCTTTTCAGATAATAATCAATTACGTACGTAAGCTATGTGACTTAGCGAATTTATGATGTCATGTGACTTGACATTAGCCATGTGATTTGGCAATACTTTTCAGGAAATAATCAATTATGTACGTACGCTATGTGACTTAGCGAATTTATGATGTCATGTGACTTGACATCAGCCATGTGATTTGGCAATTCTTTTCAGATAATAATCAATTATGTACGTAAGCTATGTGACTTAGCGAATTTATGATGTCATGTGACTTGACATCAGCCATGTGATTTGGCAATTCTTTTCAGATAATAATCAATTATGTACGTAAGCTATGTGACTTAGCGAATTTATGATGTCATGTGACTTGACATCAGCCATGTGATTTGGCAGTTCTTTTCATGTGACACGACCATTTATTTACACTATTAGACACCGGTTATGGGGTTAACCAATTAAAGTTACGTGTTTTGTGTACCATGAGATTTGGCTTCTGTGGTTAAAATTGAGACTATATTATCCGCGAATCTAAAGTAGTTTATCCACTTCTTTAATATTATTGAATTTGATTTTTTTAAACTTTTGTTCGCGAGCCGTAACGGCTGCTCGTCAGAATGGCCGTGTGGGAGAATGCTTCATTTCATATATATAAATATTCCGTTTTTAAAATCACATGATATTAATTTCGAACTACCGCTCCGTATTAACAATTGGCTACCCGTATCATGGTATAAAAAAGGGGCGCGCAACTGTCAACAGATCAGAAGTTGTCCAATAGTGGGCACGGCACGGTGGTGCTCTGAACTGTTTGGTGTTTTGCTTGGGTGTTATTGTTACTATGGTGGCATTAACGCTTATTCATTTAATTATTTTAACTATATTTTTATAAATATTGGTTAAATTAGTTGAATCGAAATACCATTGTAGATCTACCTACCGGCGCGCCCACATATATTCTTGGCTTCTATTTTTTAAGTATTTTTCACAAAACGAAGATGCAAAGCGGAAGAAAAATTATACCAACCGAATAACGTGAACGTGTGACTTAAATTTACTTTTCTAAGGTGGAATATAAATATTCATAGGACATGCGCCTTTTTCCTGTTTTCTCCTGCGGTAGACATAGTATCATAAAATCTCTCCAGACACGTGCATTGCCCAGTTTTTTGAATAGTCGTTACGTTTGAAATGCGAGCACTACGTAAGCGCTTTAACTTTTTGCTAACTTTTATTCTACATGAATTTACACAAAAGCCAGGCGCAGCGATAATGTCTTTCATTTGTTAAAAGATGAGAATTACATCGCCGCTGACGAAGAAAAGAATAAAAGGTTGTCTTTGTTGTTAGCAAGAGAAAAACATTTTATGCGACCGCTTGGAGCGTGTACAATTCTATCATATAATCACTCTATTGTGATGTAGGGATGGCGATTCTTTTCGAATAAGATCGATTCTTGAATCGTTTCCAATCGAAGTGCGATAAATCGATTCACAAAGAAATCGTGGCCCGAAGAAAAAATGCGAAGATAGCGAAAGATGGGATGAAAGATTGATTCGCTGAATGGATTCATTGCTGGAGATCGATTAAAATAATCGAATATTTTGGTCCAAAAGATCGACTAATCGATCTCAGATCGCCATCCCTATTGTGATGCTCCCGTTACTGGTACTTCTAGTGAAATTATGGAAGGCAATACTGCTTCACTCTAGTCTTAGAGGTTATAGCTGACGTAAAGACCGTTTGAGTGCTTATGGAATAGCATCTATTATTCAGATCCATTGGCAAACTTCATTGCAGTATTCATTGAATATATTTTGTGCTTAAAATGATAATTTTAAGCATAATTTCATACGGGCATTATTACGTTTTAATGCAAATTTAATAATAAACTACACTACAATTAACAAATTTAAGGTTATAAACTACAGTGTCTATTGAAATAAGTTACAAAATATTTATAAATAAAAAAAGAGACTAGCAGAAGGATGACTGCAGCAGTTCACATAATTTGCAGTGTAATGATTTTAAGTGTACTGTAATACATTAGTAATTATCTCACGTATCTCAGGTTTTTACTTAAAATATTTTCTACTTTTAGTCCCTTATAAAAAGCAGTAAAAATGTAAAAACTGACCTAATGGAAATAAATATTTTTCTCGTATAATTACTTAGTGTCAGTTACTGTTATAAGTGAAACGGAACCTAGAAAGTTACTGGCTGACTTAATAAAATTGGTTAATAATTATCATAATTTAATTAGCCAAATAAGGCGCTCTAAATCTATGGCACTCACATATTTAATTTCTAACCATAATCTCATCCTATCATTTCCTATCATTTCCCATCGTTCGGCTCAAATTATACAGCAAAAGATAATCTGCTTCCTGAAATTATCTTCCGGGCTCAGACTGGTTGATTTTGGCTGAAGCGAGAATCCCATCTTTATCCGATCACGCCGACGTGTCCATATGAAAACAGCCTACAGGCTCCGCGTATTGTCCACGCCCCTACGGAAGAGCTGGATTGCATTTTGAATAGAAAATCGAAGAATATTACTCCGAAAACTTAATTTTTATTTTTAGTTTAATCTTTAACTTCGATAGGTATAAAATATACTACTTATATTTCATCTCGCCAATGTTTATTACAAATGTGTTGAAAGAGCTTAAAATTGCTGTGTTGAGCGAAGTTAGTTGTCTTGGTTTTATTATTGATGAATACATATTATAAGATTTGCATATCGTAATAATGGATCTAAAATGATTTTAGATTATTTATGCATATAAAATGGTCTTGCTTTGCATATCACAACAGTCTCCTTACGATTTATACAAACAATCTGGAATGACGCATGTACAAACTTTAAAACGTTGAAACTTTTTCAATCCGAGCAGTCAATTCTGGAATGGATAGAAATGGTATGGATTCATAGGTATACCAATATAGATGAAAAACCATAGTTTTTCTTGTATTAACTATTATATTTATGTATGTAGCTCTTTATTTACAACTGTCTTATGAAAATCAAAATTAGTCTACGTAAAAATAGCGCTCTTAAAAGTAGGAAATAGAATCTTTATATGATTGCGCTGGTCATGTGCCATTTTAAGATATATAACTACAGGACGATTAAGACGCTGGCAACGATACCTTATTTCGAATCATGATAAGTAGGTAGTTCGGCCATTAAATTGGCACATTGACAGCCATTAAATGGCTGACAATGTGCTAGCCATTTAATGGCTGTCATGGTGTAATTTACGCGGAACAATGCCGACATGTGCAGTTAAGTGGTGCGAAAACACGAAATCGAAGAAAAGTGCTGAGAAATATCGTTTCATTCGTAAATATTCTAAAAACTACATTTTTTTATATGTTTCACATAACACGAAAATAGATGACAGTGACAATTTCAATTGTCAAAACTGGTTACATTTTCTTCTTAGGAGTGAGTAATCTTTACTAATCTATGGGGCACAGATGAACATTCACGTACACGCAATATGTCAATGATGATCAAATTGCATGTAATTTTAAGGAAATCTTTCGAAATATCATACTATGCATTCTGACAAAAATAAACAATATATTTATTTATAGAAACGTAGACACAATACACAATATCTTAACAGTCAAATTCACTCAATCTATTCGTACAATATAAACAAAATCCACACGATCCGGATTAAACTTTTATATAAGTGGAGACTGGATTCCTATCTCTATTTTATCTGTGGAAAGCCAATCCCACTTTCACGCAGCGCATCCCATTAACGTGGGGCTTCTGTGAAAATAAAATGCATGTTAGCGTCAGGCTTCCACGTCACTCCACATAACGAAATACTGGCGAAACAGACTGTACACTGTCCCTTTTATATTTGATGAATTTCAACCAACTACACTGAAGTTTTGATAATCCTTAGCGCACGGATAAGTGTATTTTTTGGAACATATAAGTTTATTTTATTATTTCCTTTGGTGGTGAAAGAAAAAGTCACTACTACCAGTGTAGATGACACTGACTGATTTAGGAATTTTGGTATTGGCTCCAATCGAAAGTAGATTTTAATAGCGGAACAAAGATTTTACTAGAAGGATTATTGATATAAGAATCTAGTCTTTGAAAAAAATTTGTCCTCATATTTCTGACATTATGTCACCCCTTGAGGTCACGGACAGTCTAACTATAAGAATTTAGATTTTCGGTGGAAGCCCCTTAAATTTTGGTGGCTAAGATCCTATGGGTATCTCTATCATCTTCGTATTGGAATTCCATATGAGGTCCGCCATAGGTCCATTGCTATTTCTAAGGATTTAGTTTGAAAACATCGTACTACTAGAAGCTTAGATTACTACTCACTTAACAACAAATTTTGTGCGCGAATTTCTCATATATTTGTTTAAAATAATTTTATAAATACAGCGAGTAACCAATTTAATTTAATTACAGCGACATCAGTTATTCATGACTTCATGTTAATTTGTTGATGAGAACTGCGATTTATTTTCGAATTCACTAATTATACTTATTTCCGCTAATTAATGAATTTGTTAATTGTTTTACTAGGAATACGTAATAACCTATTTTAACGTAGGTTCTTAAATGTATATACGTGTTACCTTCACAAATTGTGAAAAAATTAACCACTATTTTTATTTAATAGGCATAAACAAATTGTTATTAAAACATGACATGAACATGACCAGTAGTTGCATTACAGTTTTAAATTATTTTTACTTTAATAGTTGATGTTGATACTATCTTATGAACATTTGGGTTTAACAACTCCGTCTTATAAGTGACCAACCAACCTATAACCTTTCCATTACAAATTGCAATAATGATATAATATTAGAAATATATGATTTAAATAATCACAAATAACATTTAAAAAAAATCTATGTGTTCAGTATCGATATTAAACAACCGACGGCGCACGATGCTCGTTTGCACGATATTCGCACGCACACTCATTACACAGAATATATATTTATTTAGGTACATATTCGGCATATCTAACAGTACCGCCATACAAAAAACTTAATATAATAAAATAATATGTTATAATAACATAACTTATTACTGCTTTTATTTACTGAATCCATAAACATATTGTCTTCTGAAATGATATTCCAATCGATATCCAGTGTGTGACGCGTGTGCGTGAAGAAATAATTTATCTTGAGGTAGCAAGGTGCTACCGAATTGATATTCCGGCCTTATTTCATACGCCATATGGTTTTCCCATTCTACGTGTAGGTACACCTTTATCTGGGCAATATTGCTACTTTACGTGTTCTTATTATTTTTTATATTATACCTAGAAGCAACTTGTGTGTGCCAACCTTTGATAGGATCATATTAGAGGTTGATTACTCATGTCCATGACCGGCAAATACGACTTAAGAAAACTGCATGCTCCGGGCATCCCGCTTGGAGGACTCCGGTTGTGTTTCGTTGGAGATCCCGGAGTTCTTCAACAAGCGCCGAGGACGGCCACCGGGGGGGTTTTAGTGCGGTAAAAATCCCACATAACCCGACGTCGTTCGCATGTCGTCGGGTACCTTTTGAAGGTTTCCCCCCCGAAAAGAAAAATAAAAAATTAAAGGTGCCACCGCCACACATTCCTTGCGTGAAGAAATTCTTGCGTTTTGGTGGAAGGGACTCAATGCCGGCCCAGTTACATAATTATGATGTGACCATTTCGCTCCTTAGGAGTGGTAATGTATCTGTAATTGTCTTCAGGTAGCACCCCAGTTCTATCAGCAATGGTTAAAGATGTTAATGGGCGGCATTAACTAACCATCTCGTGGATTGCACGCCCGTTTCCTATTACAAATTTATATAAAAAAACCGAATACGTCCTCTTTTTAATTATTAAAGTAAAAATATAACATAATTCTAATAAAGCCCTACGTTCAAAGACTTAATAAATATAAATGCTAAGAACCACAGGTTAAGCTTCGCTGAATGCCATTATTTCTTTATTCCCTTTATAATGTCTCAAGGTGTATAAATAATTCATAAAAGAATAGAATTTTCATATTCTTTCACTTATCTCGTTGTTCTGAAGGGCGGTCCCGTGGCTTTGTTCACCAGATGCAAACTACTTGAGAAATAGAATTTATTTTAATATTTCAAGGATCTCAGTGTGATTTATTGTAATATAAAAAGTCATAACTTCGCTAGAGTATGATAAAGATGAACAACGTAGATAAACTAAGATTTATAGTATTTACCTGAGTAGTGCCTAAGTAGTTTGGTGAGGTAAGGGATATATACTTATGTGAGGCACTTCAAATTAATCGTCAGAGGTAGCAACGTATCTGTGACCGACCATACAGTAGCACTTAAATTTATCTCGACTTGGTAACAGTAGCCATTTACCATCAGGTGGGCTGTACATTATAAAAAGCTACACATATCATAGAGAGCTGATAGTGATCACGGCTTCACTTATTTGTTAGAATTTTAGTTATTAATACGGAATATTGCAATTTATCCACGCAAAATAGTAACCCATCCAGCCAGCTTGAGGACTCTATGTATAATTGGGGTTTGAAAAAACCCATGGACTTTATTAAATAAAGCCAAGATATCTAAAATGTTGAAACGTTCGTATAATTTTATGACGCCATAAATATTTGTAAAATAGATACTATATTACTTATATCACCTTTATTATTATTAGATGTCGTATCTTAAATTTTACGAATATGGGTATTGGACATTCATTTGCATTAAGTAAATAAAAGAAATAAAAGTTTGTTTATTTTATTAAATAATTTGAAAGCATTTTGTGTACACTACGCAAAAAGTTCCAGATATTTACCGATTCTCTCTTTCATTGGGTCTTCGGTTTGTGCTTTAATATTTATGAGAATATTAATTAATTTGCCGTTGTGAGATGTTCCTCTCCATAGAATGTAAATTGTATGGAGAACGGGTTTCATTGTTTGAACGTTATTTATGAAATTAAATGTGCAGATATTTTCGTGATGCAAAAACCTTCCGGTAAAAATGTATGCTTAAAGTATCGAAAAAGTAAAATTAAATCTAAGATAAGTTCTTAAGTTTTTAGTTCAAAATCTCCTTTTTGTTGTTCAAAGCTACTGTGAATAGTTTAAATATTAAAGTAGACAAGAGCTGATGATTTTAATATTTTCTTTCAAGCCATTTTTCACGGGAAATACGCATGCATGTATGTGTCCATATATTATGTAAGTACTTTATACACATATTATGTATTTCTCTATATGTTCTTTATATGTTGGAAGGTGGTAGAACTCTTTGTGGTTCGACGCCGGCGGCACCACCGCCACACCTATTTCTACCTAATAACAGCAGTGTCAGGAGCTGCTGTGTTCCAGTTTGAAGGGTGTGCTAGGGAAGACAGATTTTTCCGAGGCGTTCCAGCTTAGTCCAAGGGTAGCGGCGCATCTGTGGCCGACCTCAGGTAGGAATATCTTATCCTTTCTGGGGTTGATTACAGATGTCCATGGGCGGCAGTAGCCACTTACCATCAGGTGGACTGCATGCTCGTCTGCTACTCTTACATTATAAAAAAAAATGTTATCTTGTTATCGAAAGTTTTCCAATAATCTACCAGAGAGCGTTATTGCAGAGGATATCTTTAAATCATTTTTAAAATGGGTTCATTAAAAGAACACTTTTTGGGATATTATTCAAGGGATGGGTGAAACTCGTCCTTAATTCAGATTTTATACAATAAGCGTCTCGCTTATTATACTATTACAGATCCCGCTCCAGATTTTCCATACATTCAGAATATCACACTTCTATTTCGTGAAGAGGTGTCGGAATCAAACAACATAATTAACTAAATTACAAAGCCTCCAGCCATTCCGTAGAGTGTTAAAGTAAATAAGCGGGTAAGATACATCTGAGATATATCTGCTTTTAATGAAGTACAATTTTTAGTAGATAATTAAAGAGGGCTGTCTTACGTATGAGCTATTTCTGTACTCAGGAGTGGTAATATTGTGAATGGATATGATTCAGGTATAATCTTTTTTGTGCAGTTTTTGAAAATGTATGTGGTCCTTACCGTACATTTTTAAAAACTGCAGTGATCCTTACCATCAGGTGGACAGCATGTTCATTTGGTGTTTCAATCTTATAAAAAACGTAAGAGTTTCAGCTTTCGAAATATTTGTCGAAAAATATACGAGTTTTAGACTTCAAAATATGTATGTATTTGTCGTTAACCCATTATTGTCTCAATGCTGGGCACGGGTCTTCTCTCAGAGTAAGAGGGACTTAGGTCATAGTCCACTACACTCAAATGTGGACTGGCACACTTCAAACACCTTTAATATCTTTTTTTAATCATTTTCAGGCGCTTAGGTTTTCTCAATGTCTTCCATTGTTATGGCAACAAATAATAATAAATTCTACTCGTAATATGCACATAACTTTAAAGGATAAAAGTGTGTCTGGTATTCGAATATCGAACACTCAATCTAGGTCGCATTTTAAGAACTAGACTCAATGCATATTCAAAATATGTTTTCGTTCTCAATTTTTCATTTATAACGGAAAATGATAAGGAAGTAATCCCCGGCACTTTGTGGTCGGTATCACAAATTATTCCTTACTGCATAAATTTAAATAGAAATGAATATCATTACCATTACGTAGACAGCACCTGATGTAAAATTACACATACAATCTACGTGAAGTAACCATAGCTTGTTAGTACCCGCTTTTAGATGAAAGGATACGAAATAAAATCAAATTATAATTTTGTTACATTTATTTGTATAAGATTGATTTGAATAGGCTTAAATTGGTATATGATCTGATTTCGCATTACTGATTTTTCAAATGTTATGTGTACATTCGAAGTTAATTATCACTTGCTATGACAGTGAAGAAAAATGTTAAGATGAAACCTACACGCCTGAGAGTTCTTTAAAAAATGCCGCATAAGTGAAGTCTACCATTTCGCACTTGGCTTGCGCGGTAAACTGTCCTAAACTTCTCTCACTTTTGAGCTCCATTCCCAGCAGTGGAACAGTATTGCGTTGACAATAACTTTTAAGTAGGTATAGTATAGTATGTAATGTAATTCGGGTGGTATAATTATTTTTAACGACCTGTGTAATGAAGCGGTTATAAAATCATGATTATATTTTTGTAACGAGAGTAATCTTTGTATTGGCCCATGGAACTAATTAAAATCCGTACGAATGTAATGTTATGTATATGTATACTATGTTTTTGTAAAAGAGAACAATTTTTCTCTTAACAGGTACAAGAGTCGTCTGAACTTACTATATTGAACATACTATACCTTTTTTTTTCTTTTTCTTTTGTTTACGAGAGGGAACCTTCAAAAGGTACCCGATGCCGTGGGAGCGACATACCTATATATACTATACATTTTCCAGAAATGTAAAGTAGATATGTTAATGACTTTACAGTAGATAACATAATAACATACACATTAGATAACTTACCATATTACACGCTCGATAGATAACTTTTACCTACACGGGACTGGGGACCGACGACCGGATAGTTCCCCCGGGAGCAACTCACCCCGATTTAGATATCATGCCAAAACGGTTAGAAGGGATGAAACTATCAGTATCATCGTAAATTTGTAAAGGTGGTGTAGTCATTATGACACGACCGAGAAGGTACCACAACCACTTCTCAAAGTATCTGTCATCGGCTTTAGGTAGATATGATTGGAAAGTTGGTTAGTTGGTTGGTTGGTTGGTTGGTTGGTCCTTAGGCAGCATTGAGCATTTACCATAAGGTCGGCTCAGTTGCTATTCTTATATTATTAAAAAATATTGATATACTCTACGTTATGTGTACCTAGTATAAGGACTGTTGTGACTCATATCATATTATTCATATTTAATTAAATTAAATTTTACAATTTGCGTCACTGAACTGAGAGATTTATAAGATGTTTATTCTTTAAATATCAATGCAACTTGTGAGGTGATTTTATTTATTACCATTAATTATAACTATATAATTGAAGTATATTTCGATGTAAGTATTTATAAGTAGCTTTCTCTTCTAATTTAATTTTGAAATTTGTATTTTTAAATTAACTTAGTATTTACTGACGGCTACATTTTCGTAACCCTCAATTTTCCGTAACAACTTTCCGTACACAAATTTCCGTAACACCAACAGTTAAATGTATTTCATTCAAAAGCAGATGGGCGTATATAATGTAGTTGGATTTTAGGGTATAACACTTAGCTGAATAGTCAAATTCTATCACACAAGTACAACACGTCATATACGTTGTGTGGGCTAAGTGGGTGCTCCGCCATTACCATATCTCGCCATAATCGTTACTCTGGTGACAACGCACTCCGTATGCTTTATTCAAGCTTATATTTTAGCACCTAGCTACCTAACCGCACCTTACTAAATTATATTCCTTCAAAATATGCTTTGTAAAAGAAATTTACGACTTTAGTAGTGGTAGATTCCATCGTGGTTTGACACTGAAGGCACCACCGCCACTCCTCTCTATAAATAAGCGTTATGCGTTGCCTTTGAAGAATGTAGATAAGACTTAGACCTTAATCTTTAGTCCAATTTAGTCCACAAGAGTAAGAACGCATTCGTACCACACCTCGGGTAGGACCACATGTAGTTAATAGGATTCAAATTCTATCTGAGGTTGATAGGTTCATACTATGCCATATTATGCACTAGGTATGTAAGCTCGACCTGTAAAAGTAGTACTAATAAAAGGCAACTGTCACCCATGGATCACATGGACTATATGCTCGTTTGCTTTTTCGCAAATGGCATTGTTACTTATATCTTGTTATGTGTATATCGGAAACTACGCTATATAAATGATCATTGCCGCCCGTGTACAACCCTTGCCAAATTCTAATAGGACAGCCGTCTTATCTGACGCTGATCCCATTTGCGTTGCTACCCTTGTGGATTAAGTTGCAACACCTCCGTAAACGATGTACCTATACGAGTATACTACAAGTAGGTAGGTAAGTACTTTCAAACAAATGAAACATGTTTACGCTATAAGTTACTTGTATGAATATTTACGTACGTATTACCTACCTCTACTTGTGACGATATTTTTTTAAAACTTAAATGTAAGTAATACCCATAGTTAACTTAATAAAATATTGAAAAATAAAATAAAAAATCGAAAAAAGGTAAATAATTAGTGAGCGAGTGAGTAAGAAAGTGAATAAAGAATTGAATCTCTAACTAGTTGGGGTGCTAAAAGGCTGCCTGCATTACCAATACCGCCTACCAAATTTCAGACCGAAGAATACCTGGATAATCGCTTAAAAAGACAAAGCATATTCAACTATTTATTCATGTAGTTAAATAACAGTAAGTATGTTATAATCTATAATAACGCTAAGAAAAAGGATATTTGCGATCCGTTGGATACAGAACAGATTTAATTAAGTCGAAAGGCACTTGATTTTTTGCAATCTGTGCGGTCTGCCAATTAAAAAGTTGAGACTCGACCGGACGACAATGGTGAGGGCGCTCAAACTTATTCCAAAACTCTGCGACACTAGCGCCGCTCCTGCACTACCCGGCGATGTCAAAAACTTGTTCAACTTAAGGGTTGCAATTGAGGGGTCGGGTTAAATTATAAATTATTTTAGTGCTTCTGAAACTAGTATTGCGCCTATTTAGGTTAGGTATTGTGACGAATAAAATGTAGACGGTTGTCTGAAATATAGAAATATTCTTATTTATCTGGCATTATTAATGTAACATTTCACAACGAGTGTGTTATATATTGGCCTTAACCAACAATAGGCACTCGCCTTAAACAAAATTATTACGAAGAAGTCATCCGATCCTGCACTGCCGCCGTGCCGTGGGAACGCTGACTCCGCACCATGGCTCCGTTTCCATTGCATAGTCCCGAACGTGGGAATTCACTCTGGGTGCTAACATCGCCCCAGCAAGTCACTTAGGATAGTTAGTTATAATTTAGGTTAGATTTAATCCAAAACTTGTAATATTCGGTTTTGATTAAATACATGTATATAAGTAATTCGGTCTTTCTGTATCCTGGCTGCTGCATCCCGACGCAAAACATAACTAGTGTACTTCCTGTGCCTATAAATATTTTCACAGCTCGTCAATAAACAGTCCTAATTTTAGAAGCTTTTAATTATTCGTGCTGCAATACTTATTATTTTCATTAAAAAAATGCTTTTGTTATAACAATTTTGAATCGGAAGTGTCTTCTATTCAAGAAAACATATCCTAAAAAATAAATAATACAAGCTTTGTGTTTAATAAAGTTCAAATAAGCTTTAAAGTTTGGATAAGGCACTTCAATACTATTCATCCGAGTATGGAGATTGCTACAAGTTCCAACTGATGTGGCAAGTTTCAACTTCTACCGACATTAAATAACCCACACAATAGGAGTACGTACATTATTCCACAAGAGACATATGCTTAAACACTTTACATAAAATTTGTGGCACAGTTTCAGCGAGTAGTTTAACAATCTCATTCCGTTAATGTTCTAGAAAGAGGCAATAATTGGACTCTCTAGTACCGTTAGACTCGAGATCCACATTAAATTTTATGTCCTACGTTTTCATCTCACTAAAGTGATTATCGACGTTTTCTGAATAATACATTTACTAGTCTCTGAAAGGCTCTGCACCTTTTAATCCCGGGTGTATTTTGTTGGTATTTTATAGCCGTCCTTTGGTTTATAAATTGAGGGCTAGTTTCGTAGGATTGAGGATTAGGTGCAACCCATTTACGTTCTAATACACACGGGTTTCTTTCTGCAACTGGGTGCTTAGAGCATTCCACTAAGCGGATTTGCTTCGGAGTGATAGAGATAGGATAAAAAGCCATAGTATCTCCGATTTTCAAAATTTCGCCCAAATCGCGTTACAAAACTGAGTGGACTTATCGCGTATTTTTGATGAAACACACGAGCGTTGTGATGTATAATACTTCGGATAAGCAGTAAGCATAACCGGTAACCGCTGATAGCGTAGTGGTCGAAACGCGGCTTCTCAATCGAGGGGTCCGAGGTTCAATTCGAGGACTATGACCTAATCCTCATTCAGAGAGGAGACTGGTGCCCAGCAATGGGACAGTGAGGGGTTGATGATGACTTCAGATTATGTGATCATATATTAAATTAGATTCAATATTAATTTTCACTGAGAGCAGCGGATATCAATTATTATTATTATTCTACTTGTGTATATAATTATCACGATGCTGTCGTTTATGTAAATAATCACAAAATGACATGCGGTCCAACTGATTTCAAGTGGTCAGTTGAACCGCATGTTACCTATGAAATATCAATAAGCAATTTTGTGACTAATTTGTGCCCACAACGGTAAATCCGCGAAACCTGTTTCCCGTACATAATATACAGTAAAAACCTTTATATAGACATTGTATAAAATATAGAAGGTATAAATCTAACCAAAACAAAGGGCATACTTACAAAGGTAATGTCATAGAAACTTTCCAGACGCTGATGTTATTTGAAACAAAGTAAATATTATAGAAATACAATGAGAAAGTAACTTCTTTTCTTTATTCGTATACCAATGTATTTGTGGATCTAATTTAGTATTATTGTTAGCTTTTGTAAAAAGAGGAAAGGTATAAGTTTGAAGCTATGATTGTATTTATTGATTAGATGCCTCTCGAAATGATTTACTTAGAACGTTGGATTGATCGGGATGGTACTCAGCTATGTTTTGTAGGATTTGCACACTTATTCAGTCAAAGCTTTTACGGAAGAGCACCAAATATATATAATAATATACCAGATGCAATCAAAATTGCAAGGACATCCATGCGTATAAAAATAAACTAAAAACATATTTAACTAATAAATGCTACTATAGTTTAAAATCCTTTTTGAGCGATAAAAATCAGTAATCCAATTTGTTATCAAGTCTTATTGAATTGTTAGAATTAAAATTATAATAATACTTTAAAGATGACACGTATATTGTAAGCCACTCAGTGGCAGAATAAGCGACTATGTAACAAAAATGTGTAACAACTAACAATTACCTTATTCACAAATAAATTTAATTGATTTGATTTGTTTTTTTTTTGTGAAGCAGTTCTGCTCTGAGGTGAATGTGTGTGTAGTTCTCAGGAGTGGCAAAGCATCTGTAATAGATTTCAGGTAGAACCTTCATTCTATATGAAGTTGGTTATAGATATCCATGGGCAGTAGCATGACCACTTATCGTTACGTGGGTCTTAACCTCGTTTGCTCCAACAAATTTATAAAAACATCAGGCTTACTACTCATGAGAGGAAAGGGATACTTAACATAGTCTGATTGTCCGCTATCCGTTATTATTACCTAAATCCCTGATGTATAAACAACAACCTCTTTATGATAGTACGATTATATTCCACTGTGAGCGGATCACGAGTGGCACTCCATTCGGGCCAGACCGCTGAAGAGTCAATCGTCAAAGAGTTACCGCTATATTATAGCATCATGTTTATATTTAGGTTCTAGGGTCCATTATAGTTGAGAGATGATTTATTTTCATTTCATGAGTACAGTAATTATGTATCGTTTGGAGTTATTCTATTTGGAACTTGGCAGCTGAAGAGTCTATCGTCAAAGAGTTACCGCTATAATAGCATCATGTTTATATTTAGGGTCTAGGGTCCATTATAGTTGAGAGATGATTCTTTTTTTCTTTTCCTGGGTACAGTAATTATGTATCGTTTGGAGTTATTCTATCTATATGTCGTGGATATCGATATCGTTGTTTAATAAGATTACTAATTTTATTATCTTAGTACCTGTACCTCAGGTAAACGCCGTGACGTCACTTTTATTTAACAATGGTGCGCCATGTGGAGAGTCGTATTCGAGAATGAGGGTAGTTTACCGTGAGACACGGACCCGGTCACATATCCAATGCGAAACTGTCGATTTATCTAATTAACGCTTACTTGACCGACTGACTGTGATAAATTGTTTTATTATTACTGAATTACTGACTGACGTGTCGTATTATAAAGAAAGTAAAAAAAAAATTTTGGAACTTGACAGCTGAAGAGCCGAACGTCAAATGGTTAACGCCTTATTTTAAAGTCGTACCTGATATGTTTTTTTTAATTAGGGTTCCTTATTGAAACGATGTGCCTTCTGGAGTCTTGCGATAGGAGTTGAATCTACTGTAACATAAAGAAAAGGTAGTATGCTCGCTACATGCAACCGTCTTTCCATGAGCTCACTGTTGGAACACGTTTTTATTTTCAATCAATTTATGCAATTACAGAAATCGTACGATTCAAATCATTCAATAAATTTTAATTATTTAAGAAATGAATTTATTTTATATAGGCGTACAGGGGCACAAAAATTCTCAGTTCCAATTTTCCACTCTCTACTCTTCACAATATTTTTGATATGTTTAAATTGGATTATATTTCACTAATTGGTTTCAAATCATGAATGACTTTCATACGTTATTTAATTCGCTAAATACATTTTAACGTTTTTAATTGACTGCAATTGAATATACGATTTACAAGCAATCTATTTTAAATGTAACCTTTGTAAATAGTATTACTGATATGAAATTGGAATCGTTCGGGTAAGTTGGTCTTGTAAATATTTATTTTACGGCTGTAAGTATGCAATTATGTTTACGATTAATATGAAATTAATTACTTATATGTACCTATTTGTACATTATAATGAATATACATCTACAACCATTGATGGTTCTGGGTAATGGTTCTTCGTTGAATAACAACAGGGAATCTTTTTTTTATATAATATAGGAGTAGCACACGAGCATGCAGTCCACCGGTAAGTGGCTACTTCCGCCCATGGATATATGTAAGCAACCCCAGATAGAATTAGATATTCCTCCCTGAGGTCGGCCACAGATGCGCCGCTACCCCTGAGAACTAAGCTGGAACGCCTCGGAAAAGTCTGTCTCCCTTACCACATCCTTCAAAACGGAACATAGCAGCGCCTAACACTGCTGTTAATAGGTAGGAATAGGTGTGGCGGTGGTGCCGCCGGAGTCGAACCACAAAGGGTTCTACGCCTTCAAAAGTAATAACTCTTATTCATAATCCCAAACTAGATATTTTCCTATATTGGGTACCATGGACTCACACAAAGATACTCGTAGCTATAACACATAAAAACCTAAACTTAGAAGATAAATCCATAATTATGAAATAGATAACTGTCTGGCCGAAGAATGAAACGCATTGCATGTCAGACCGGTATGTGACTTATCACATTAAGTAGATACTACAGGAACGTCTATAATGTATTTAATAACATATTATTACAGCTTTTTAAAAATATTGATGAAGTTTTACAAGCAAAAAAATCTGTAAGGAAAGGCCGCATGTTCTATCGCGAATCTGACTGAAGTGCTTGTTAAAGAATGTCAACGAACGCCCACTGCCAAGTGATCTTATCATATTATCTCAAAGGCTGTTTAAGATGAAGATGAAACTGCTTAGATAAGTGTAATCGACTGAACTATGCTTTATTGTTAACGGACTTTCGCTGTATTATTATGTATTAATTTCTAGCCCTGTTTTTTTGGGGCATTAAGTCTATAAATCAAATAGATATTGATTAAATCACGGGATATATCACGAGATGTACTAGAGTAAAACGAAATTCTGATATTCCTCAGCGCTTGGTGGAGAACTCTGGGATCTCCAATGGAACACAACCGGAGTCCTCCGAGCGCAATGCCCCGGTCAGGCTCTGCCCTGGGGGGAGCACTTTGCGCTCCTCCCGCACACCAGGTGTTTACGACGGCATGCGACCACACATGCCGCCGTTCTTCCCGGGGTTGCTCTCCGGACGGTTCGAGCTCCCACTCTTGCCGCCGGCAACCCCGGAAGCCCCCTTTTAGTCGCCTCTTACGACAGGCAGGGGATACCGTAGCCCTATTCTAGTCCCAGAACTACAGGGACAGTGTAACACAGCCTGTCTCACAGGGGGTCAGTCCTGGTTGTTTTTCTGCACTCAGCTTAGCCCTGATCGATATAGTAGCCTGTGCCTTAAGCTGGTTGAACCCTCTGTGGCTCAACTCCCGCGGCAACACCGTCGCACCAATTCCTGCCTCATAACAGCATCGTTGAACGCTGCTTTGTTTTGGTTTGAGGGAGACATACTTTTTCGAGGCATTCCAGATTAGTCCTCAGGGGTAGCGGTGTCTCTGTGGGCTACCTCAGGTAGGAATATCTAATGCAATCTGGGGTTGATTACAAGTGTCCATGAGCGGAAGTAATCACTTACCATCAGGTGGACTGCATGCTCGTCAGCTGACAATCTGACAAGTTGCTGATGAAAATTTTCAAACGAAATACTTCATGCTTACATATTTATTACACCTAGATAGTCCCAAATGTTCGCAGATTATAGTTACTACATAATTTTAGTGAAAGTAGAAGCTTTTGTGTTCGTTGAATTACTGGAATTACCTTTACAACAAATGTGCCACATTAATTATTATGTTCTAATTTACTACAGCTTACATACTAATATAAAATATGATTAAGAAACCCTCGCAGTGAGAGTAATATTCAGGCGCACATTACGAGATTGATGAAGCAAGTACAAAATTAGAGTCGTAATAACTGAAGTAGAAACATCGTGAGCTGCGGCCGACTGCTTGCCCTCGTGGAGCAATCTTGAGGGAAATCAAGGCTCCGCGACCGAGCAATCTGTTATATCAGTGACAACACCAGCGTAATAAGATCCCCTAAGTCTCTCACTCCTTGCTCCAGAGCTCACTGAACTCAGCTCTTCCAATTCGGAGAGTGCGAAATGATATAAGCACGTAACATATTACTGCAATAAATTGTACGGTGTATTGTGGCTCATGAAATTGTATTTATTCCTCTGTTGATGTTCTCAAACGTAAAATTAGTACGTAATAGAGACTTTGTTCGTGGTAGGTCTGCGTGCACTTGGATCACGGATCAGTTATTGCGTTCATCGTACCATCGCTGTACTTGTTACGGCTTTAGCAAACATACTACTTTTTGTGGACTATTCGCGTTTCAGCGATTGCTTTTATGCTGCATCACATTTTGGCAACTTACTACATTCTATCTTATCGATAAAGTGCATTTAAGCTAATGAATTCTTTCTGCTTGAAGTTTTTTTGCGTTCAGTTGTTTCATCGAGCGCAGATAGCAACTGGTCTCTGTTAGCAACATGTGCAGGCAGTTAAGTGTGTGTTGGCTTCTGCTAGCCCCCGAAAAGCAGTTCTCTGCCGTTGGTAACAATAATCAAACCTTTGAAATTTCTATTAAATTAATTATTATTATTATTAATTATTATTTAATTATTGAAAAAGTCTATTAAAGTTGCAAAATTTTAAACTTCGATACGCTAAAATTGGTTAAGATTTAATATTTACCTAAAACGACAACCCTCGATGCTATAAGTAGCATGTCTGCTGGGAAGCTCATTTCAAATCATTGAAATACGTTATTCTATGGACCTAGACATTGAGGATGAATTGTTTTGTCTAACAGAAGCTTTGCAGGGAGAAACTCGTACGTAATAATATTACTACACTGGTAGTAGAACAAGTATGGCTCGACGGGGGAGGTATTACCGCCACATCTATTTCTAGTGTAAAGCAATCTGCGTTTCGGCAGAATTAATTTCTAATACACACATAACTTTGAAAAATCAGAGGTGCGTGCCTGGGATTTGAACCTCGGACCCCTCGATCGAGAGGCTGAGTATCTTAACCACTAGGCTATCACTGCTATTCAGTGATCACTTGCCAGTAGGTAAACTTGCAAGCTCGGCTGCTACTTTAGTCCAAGTAACATACATAATTATAATTTCGTTCCTTATCATATCTAAATATAATAATAATAATCCTCGACAAAATTAGATCGTATTTGGTTATGATTTCGGTCAATACTGATTGCTCTTATTAAACTGTACATAATAACCGGTTATTACTCTATCAGCCGTACAGAGAATTAGGCAAATTAACCAATCAATTGTGTACAAAGCAAACTGCTTGAATGGCTCGCGTAGATGCGTTGTGGATCTCAGCCTAAATTGAAATACACTTGCAAAGGTAATTAGAATGGGGAAGAAATTAAATTGCTTTATACAATTTACTTGTGAACAAAGACTATTAAGTATTTTAGCTTATTCGAGAGAAGCTTTCTATACTCAGAAACTTATACTAGGATTCTCAGTGTCGTAGGTGCTGTGGTACTTCAGATATAATGTCTGGTCGGGAATCGAATTCAGAACCCTCTGCGCGTCATAACGGTTGCCTGGTTACCGCTCCGCCACCCGGGTCGTATTAACACTTTATATTACATATTTACTTAAAATAATTTGCACGAATAATGTTTACCATTTTTCACACTGATGGACTTGCCTGCTTCATGCATTAGTTTTCAAATTTTACGGAGATCTCCATTTTTTAAAGTAAAAAAAAATTGGGACAGTCTTTGTAATACTCAATCTTTGTGAATGTCGGTTCCATTGATTTTATGTCTATTACATAAACGCAGACAGAACTCTTTGCTCATAAATATTTTGTATCTTGAAGGGTTTTCTATATTGTTGCTTTTGTACGGTTATCTCACAAATTTATATTTGATACTCATAGATTAGTAAAGATACTTCGCCGCCTTAAAATTGAATGAAGCCACAAATGGCTTATTTTAGTAAGTTCTTTTTTTGAATCCTTGACAAATAAAAACATTTTTAGAGAAAAATTACGAATAAATAACTATTTTACGTAATAATTACGTAATTTACGTAATAAATAAATAATTATTGAAAATTAGACGAGCTTACCTGTAAGCGAAGTCTGATTATAATTTTATGAATGGTGATCTGAAATATAATTGAGAATTACAATGTAGTATCCTTCTTCCCACTCGTCGGCATCGCGATTGTTTAGCCTTTAAAAAACAAAAAAGTTTTAAGACCTCTGACACTGCGTATGACAGTGACACTATATTGACAGCTACCTCACTTAATTTAGAGTCTATCATTTCCAACTTAGTCTCCTTGATAATATGCATGCTGTCTATATCTAGGAGACTCTTTTGTTCTTATTGTTGCAGTATGGGTTTTGATTTTGGGAGGGTGGGTAATTATATTTCAGATCACCATTCATAAAATTATAATCAGACTTCGCTTACAGGTAAGCTCGTCTAATTTTCAATTTTATTTCATGGTGATCTGAAATATAATTGAGAATTACAATGTAGATGTTTAGAGACAACTGCAACAATGGAACATGTAATTAAATTAAAGATTTATTACCATACATATATATTATTATATGGATTTAATTACATTGCTGAATATTTATTCGTTCTGCATCATATGGATGAGATGTTGTGAAATCCATAGTGCTTAGTGAGATTTATTCTCAATAATAAAATATATATAAAAATACAACATGAAAATATCATATTAATAAGAAATTTTTGTCTTAATTAGGTATAATTATAAAATATACATAATTATTAGGATTGCTAACTGAATATTTACTCTTACTGTATAATATGGATGAAATGTTCTGAAACACATAGTACTAAGTGAGATTCCCTCTGAATTAGATGAAATAATATTCAGTGCAATAATAATGCAATATTTTTCTCTAAATATATTATTACTAAAATTGGCCAACAATAATAATAATAGTAATATTGCAATTTAGTCAGTATTAATGATTATTCAATTCAATCTTTTGCACCTTGCAAAAAATAAATACATACAAGGTCGAAAATATGATTTCTACCCTCCATAGTATGTCATAATTATGTGTAGAATTAATTACTTGGTCAATTTTATTGACACAAATAATACTATTTCCTTTGCTATGTAGCAATATATGTATAAATATGTTTCATATGTGATGTGCATTATATAATAATGTACTTTTATATAATACTATACTTATATGTACCAGTAGGTACATTGTATGCATTCCAATATTATTAAAATAGGAAGCCATCCCATGTTGAATATTTAGGAATTAATACCATTATTTATTGACAAATTATGATTGGGTATTTGATTTGATCTTTGGAGGATATATGCCCCATGTGAGATAAATTTCTATTTTATGTTGTAGGTATACCCGGTATAATATTGGGTGTTATACCTACTTTGTTTCTTTATATTAGTGTGCATGTTCAGGAGGGACATGATCATTCTTAGATCAATGAAACATTTTAGTTTTATATGACTTCCTGTTTTTGTAAGTATATATCAGATTTGCAAAAGTTACTTATACTTTTTGCTGTACCATGCTTATGCATGCCCTCTGTAAAGTTACATATCTATATGGTTGGTTGGAAAGCTTATGATGTGTTTCCTTTTGAAATCCAATCTGACTTTCGATCTAACATCTTTTCCTAAAAATGTGTGTAACTATCAGTTATGTGTATGTATAAGTTGATATCAGTTTTCATAACAGTATTTATGTATATGATTATTTCAAACCCCATTCATGACTAGACCAGAAAAGCTTATCTTTACTCAAAAGTATTTGTGCTGAGCATTTCCAGGATTAATTCAGTTTTAATAAGTCAAATATTTTATAATTTCCATGGGGTTCTGGCTTACTTAGCCTGTAATGATTACTAACACAAGTGGTTCTAGTTACAGCTCTGCCAGTGATAAATTATAAAGTTATTACCCACATTTTTCTCCATCTTAATTCTTTAAGAGAAGGAAATTAGAGAAATCTTCTATATATAATAATTATTTATATATATAATATAGTTTTCTTTGTTCCAGGTAAGATGTCTGCCATATGTGTCCTATATAGTAATGTTAGAGTCCTATATAGTAACGTTCATCACACATACCCCTAAGGAATTCCTATTAATTCTAGGGATGCTAGATTTACATTTGAGAATTGATTGGACATGCAGCTTACTTTCTTTGTTTTATGTTTTATAAGAGCATCTAGGTATACACACTAGGCATAAAAGACCCAAAGAAGATATCATATTAATGGCTGGCCATTCGCATGATATAATAATATTGTTATTACTTTTATATCATTAATGTGTCACATATTACCATGGTGGACATTATTAAATTTCATTATGAAATGATAACAATTTCAGTTTTATTGTAACTAACATAGACATTATAAAGACTTAAGTGCAATAGCAATTCTCATATTATGCTTGTCTTTATTCCAGGGTTAATGGGCTGTTGTGTTATTTGTTGACCTGATGACTGGTGTATAAATGTATGATGCATGTTTCTATATAAACCCGGTGTTGCTAAAGGAAATGTTTAAGCAACAATATAAATAATATATTATTATTTGATTGCATTTTGTAATGTTGGGAGTACCAGGCTTCTGTTGTAAAACATTACATAGGTACTACCAATCTTTAGTCATTTTTTTTTCATGATGATCAACCTCATATTTTAAGCAGTTATGTACAGTAAAAGTGAAAAATATGTGCAGATATTTAATAATTAACCATATGTTTGTGGACTGAACTTCCAAACCTTTAATTATTACTGTATTTATTCCTATTGAGTCACTGAAAGATAAGTGTAACAAAATCCAAAATGTTAATTTTGTATAAATTCTCACATTTGTACATAAAGTTCACTCTTGACATTCACATATTTGCATTTATGTCACATATGCCACATAAATAAGTATACTAAACAAGGTTTTTGAATTATTTACAAGTATGGACATTTATTATTTAGCACATTTGTATTGTTATAGTATTGCAGGTATTGTTATAGTACCTGGCCTTAGAATAAATCATAAAGGTATTTGTGTCCAAAGACAACTCCAGACTTCTGGATTGATTTTATCACTGTAAACCAGTGTATTAAATAGATAATTTAAAAACTTCAATTCAAGTTACATCTATATATAATAGAGTTATATATATTATGTAAGCTCAATGACTTTAAGTAGGTACTCTGTACCAGTAGTTAAGTGGTGCATTATAGTTCTGATTGTACTCCTTGATACAAATCTCCTTAGAGTTATACCTTAATAATACGAGTATTTCCTGAAATCCGCAATATCTTGAAATACACCTAATCTGGATGTTAGGATATTCATATATACCTAGCCCAAAAGATATCAAATCAAACAGCTTTATATAGCTGGTAACTGATTAACTTTTATTATACATAATTTGTATATATGTGAGTAAGAGGTACTACAATATAACCCATGTTATATTGTTTACTTTGAGCCTGTTATTTGCTTATAAAACAGCTGAAATTGAGTAGGAACTATAGAGTATCCATAACAAATCAATGAACTCTGCTCGATTGTGTTGAGGTATTAACACAGAATGCTACTATCAAAGCTAGGACTTCAGACGCTGGATCCAATATATGGGATACTTATAGTATTCATTCTTCATGTGACTAAAAATATATTGGACAGATATGTGTCAGTATCAATAAGTCTTGTTTGCTTAATCATTGTCCTCCTGATGTGGTTCTTTTGAGAGAACATGCCTTCCGTTCTATATCAGGTTAACATGAAACAGTTGTCATGTATATACACCAGTGTGTATGTGATAATGTGAAGAGCACATCTATTACCATTTGAGATCGAGCATTGGATTAACTAGTATGCAAAAATAATTTTGTCATCAATGTTGTAAGATTTTTATCTTGACGCCATATATTAAATTTTAATATCATATAACACAATTGATTTGTGTGGAACAACCAATCTCAACCAATTTAAAATTGGCAACGGGGTGCTGCATAAAACATTTATGTCACAAATGACTATTTTAGACATTGTTTTCTGATAAGATAGCTAGTCTTCTATCATTTGTAATGCAGCTAAGTGAGTTTCAATGTCTTCAGTATGATTCCGTTACATGAGCTAATGAGCATCATGCTGTGCAGTGAATCCTGATAAGATTCTTATATGCACGGGGTTATATTTGTTTTGGGTTAGCGCACCAGCAATGTGATGATTCCTATTTTCTGTTCTCCACCATGTATTACATATATTTTTATCGTGTGTATTGTGGTGGAGCATAAATTACCTATTATGACCTTTATAGGTAGCACTAGTTAAAGTGTTATTCTGAGAAGAGCATCAAAATGTACCAGGTTGATTTCCTCAGTTCTCATTGGAATATGTCATTCATCCAGTTGCTTCACACATACCTCCCAATTTTAGAGAACTCTGATGATATTATTGTATTCACTCGTTGTCCCAGTATGTTGACATAATATTTTCCATTTCTGTTAGGACACTGTTTTGTCATATAGTTACAAATATGTTTTGCTATTTGCAATAACTCCATGAATGATTCCTGAAATTATAGCTGGTTCTGAAAATTATTTTGTCAGAGTTGGTATAACAGGGTTGGCATAACCTTGTGTTGTAGCAGCTCTAGCTTGGTGCTTATAAATCATTCATGCTTTATACTGTGTATTGTTAGTGCAATAGCTAGTGATGGAAGCATTCAAGCCATTTGCCACATATAAATGTTAGCGCAGGTATCTCATACTCAATGGCGAATGAGTGAAACGTTTAGTGTCAACAAAGTAACACTTGGAGTATCTCGTACTCGACGGTTCTGATGCTTTGTATATTCGACCACTTGCCACATAGAAATGTTAGCGCGAGTATCTCGTACTCAATGGCGAATGAGTGAAACGTTTAGTGTCAACAAAGTAACACTTGGAGTATCTCGTACTTGACGGTTCTGATGCTTTGTATATTCGACCACTTGCCACATAGAAATGTTAGCGCGAGTATCTCGTACTCAATGGCGAATGAGTGAACCGTTTAGTGTCAACAAAGTAAAACTAGGAGTATCTCGTACTCGACGGTTGTGACTCTTTGAATATTCGAACATTTGTCACATATAAATGTTAGGGCCAGCATCTCGTGCTTAATGGTGAACATGGGAACCATTTAGTGTCGACAAAGCGACGCCACGAGTATCTCGTACTCGGGTGGGTGGTACTCGTGGCTCGGGTGCATTTTATATTTGGACCATTAATTGCTAAATTATATGCATAAAAATGCAAGCATCTTACGGTTAATGGCGAATATGAGCACCGTTTGGTGTCTGTAACGTGCAACAGCGAGATTGGCGTGCGTGAATAGTTTTGAGGTTGTAGATACGAGAAAGTTTTTCGAACAATATAGTTTCTTTCTGAGCATATGTTAGTTATTTAGGCATTTTTATAGTCGTGCACACATACTGTAAAATGTGAATAATGCATTATTTTCTTACATACCTGGTAAGTAATTTGTACATAACCTCTGAACCGGTGATCCAATCCGAAGAAGTGCTTCGTAAATTCCTGCTACTGCGACTACAACTACGCAGACGTGATTCTTCATTCCTAGTTTCCATTTTCTTCATTTTTTCACTAGCTTTGCTTCACTATACACGTTTAACAAAACTTTGAAAAAATAGTATCACGATGCCTTGGAAGCGCGAAAAAGAAGTGAGGTAGCTGTCAATATAGTGTCACTGTCATACGCAGTGTCAGAGGTCTTAAAACTTTTTTGTTTTTTAAAGGCTAAACAATCGCGATGCCGACGAGTGGGAAGAAGGATACTACATTGTAATTCTCAATTATATTTCAGATCACCATGAAATAAAATTTCAAATATTTTAGGGACATTTTAGCACGGAGACGTGGCAAAACTTTTTTACGCAACTATTTCAATTCTCAAAACTGGGTACATTTTCTTCTTAGGCGTGAGTAATCTTTACTAATCTATGTTGATACTATAAATTAACACACATTACAATAAACATGTAAGTTATTCACTTAATCTTTAATTCAAGGAACCGAATTGTACTCTATAGTATAGTCTATACATACTCGTTAGTAGGTATATTTGCCTTACGTTGTAAAATCGAGGACAGCAAACTTTCCAAGAGCATTCTCTGAAAAGTTTTTCAAGGAGTCCTTTCAAAGATAACAGGCGCAGCTGTTGGAACTTCTTTATTCAAATACTTTGTTGAAGTAGTGGCAACGTTATAATAATAGGTGTCGACGGCTAGAAGACAATTTACTGGTATTATTGTATTATTGGGCCTTTGAGCAAAGGTTTGGCTTTGCTATTACCGGTTTCACTTAATTTCCTCGTAAAATTACAGTCCTTTTGTATTCTGCTTCAGAAATGTTATGATAGCTTCTGCGAAGGACATAATAATTTCGTCTTATAATCAAGCGACTTCCGCGCCAACGAGCTGGTTTGACGGCCTTTATGTTGATTTTCGATTAGTTTTATCATTTTCATCGATTAGTTTTATCGTAAAAATAAATGTTAATCTATACGAATAGTTATGAGGAATTATACCACTGTATTTTTGCATGAAATATTATAACCATATTGGGTCATGAGTTCTCCTTAAAAAGAACGAATGTCCAAAAAAAATGTCAAGGTTTTTAAGCATTTTTTTAGGTTTATAAAACAGTAGCTGACCCGGAAAACTTTGTACCGCCTCAAAATCTATTTATCCAATTATATTTCATATAAAGTATAGCCTATGTCACTCGTAGATAACGTAGCTTTCAAATGGTGAAAGAATTTTTAAAATCGGTCCAGTAGTTTTTAAGCCTATTCATTACAACCAAACAAACAAAGTTTTCCTCTTTATAATATTAGTGTAGATATGGTCATGTTAAAGTTTGTACATATTTTGCGTCGGCGGATTACGTTAATAATAGGAAAATAATGCACAATCGTACTATTTACGTTGCTTACATAATCAGATAAAGTAAAGTAGACACGAATAACTTCATGTTACCTATTTAATAACATAACTAATTCCATTAATAGTTCCTTACCGTGACATTGTTGAAAGCGGCCATGGTCATGTTACATATCGGCTTATGTAACACGACCCATATCTCACCTATGTCTTTAAGCGTGTCTTGACGTAGAAGGCCGAAATGTGTATTATAAACAAGCTCTCCACTGGAGCCGGCGGCAAGCCAAACGAACGCTGAGCTGTGACTTTGTAAACATCGAATAGGGAGCTTGTTACGAGCTGAAATACTCTGAAAACTTTTAAAATATAACTAAATTTTTGAAATATACGAGTAATGTTTTAACTGTTTGTTTCGAGCTGCGAGACGGCTCTTTTCTGCTTTGGTTATGCTGATGTTTTTTGTAAATAGGGAAAATTTAAAGTCGCAACTGGTACTTTTAATCTGGCTGCCACAGAAGGAAGGTTTTTTTACGAGTGTGTATTCATGTATCTATTTTTATCTATTTCTATTTTGGCTGGCTGTCTATATTTGCTTATAGATTTAAACGTACTCGTATGAACTGTCGTTATATCTTGGCATCACGAGTGACACTAAAAAGCTTTAAAATAAAAAAATAAAAAAAAACAAAATGGCGCCTTTTAGTTTCTGCGTGGCATATGCAACTTATATACGCAGTCGGGTTTCTCATATTTTAAAACTTGTAAATTGTTTCCAAAATAAACAAGATTAAGTTTTTAGTATATAGTTTTGTAGTTTGGTTTGAGTTTCTCTGGTAACGGGCCACTAAGTGCAAAGATTCAACTTACGATCATAGATTAGTAAAGTTTACTCACTCGTAGCAAGAAAAAGTACCCAGTTTTGAGAATTGAAATAGTTGCGTAAAAAAGTTTTGCCACGTCTCCGTGCTAAAATGTCCCTAAAATATTTGAAATAATTATTTATTTATTACGTAAATTACGTAGATTAGTTATTTATTCGTAAATGTTCTCTAAAAATGTTTTTATTTGTCAAGGATTCAAAACAAAGAACTTACTAAAATAAGCCGTTTGTGGCTTCATTCAATTTCAAGGCGGCGAAGTATGTTTACTAATCTATGCTTACGATGCCATTATCTGACGTACCAACCAAAGTCTGTCAAATAAAACTCATTCCCTACAATGTGAAGAACTGCGGTCATTTACAACATTGTTCAGTTAACGAGGGTCGACGAGCTGTCACTCATTACAACTAACTCGTGTCAGTTTCTTGTTACAATGTTGCTTTAGGGACTCCTCGACACGAACGTGTAGAGCGCGGAAATTATCATATGAAAGTGATGAATGATATCCGGGAATATTTCTATCGGGTAACGAGTTAGAGGTTTTATAGTTCGAGCTTTCGTTTTCTATTAAGTCTGTTTCTATCTGTTTGGGATGAAAGTTTAAAAATAGGAACCAATTTTTATGGCTCATTAACGTTTTCATAAGAATGAAGTAGGAATGAAGTAGGTCATGCACCTGATGCATGCAGGCAGCATGCCTGAGTGCCATATCCGTGAATATCTGTAAGTAAGTCTGGATAAGGTCTGCTGGGCTGGGCAATATATCTCTGGCCAGCTTCCCATATGGGAAGCTGGCCAGAGATATATTGCATTTTCAGAGGATTAAGATGGTCATATCAGGCGACATCAATATCCTTCCACAGAAACGTTTAAAATAATAAAAATAGCTGTGGTGGTGATAGATATGTCCTTGGCCATGTCCCTGTAGTTCCGGAACCAGAACAGGGCTACGGTATCCCCTGCCTGTCGTAAGAGGCGACTAAAAGGGGCTTTCGGAGTTGCGGGCGGCAAGAGTGGGAGCTCGGACCGCCCGGCTAGCGACCCCGGGAAGGACGGCGGTATATGTGATCGCATTCCGTCATATACACCAGACAGTGTGGTGATACAAACTCACCTGGGCGGAGCCCGAACCGAACCGAACCCGGGGCAGTGCGCTGAGAGGATTCCGGTCGCGTTTCTTTGGAGATCCCGGAGTCCTCTACGCAGCGCCGAGGACGGCCACCGGGGGAGATTTCGTGCGGTAAAAGTCCCACATAACCCCGTGTCGCTCCACGGCATCGGGTACCCTTTGAAGGTTTCCCCCTCGAAAAAAAAAAGGTATCTCCTCGGCCAAAACATGCCAATTCTACGACCTTGTTTTTACGCCCGTCTACTCCAACTGTATAATAGGAGTAATGGTGCAGTCTTTATTTACTTCTTACTACCGTCCGCTACGAACTGTTAACAAGTTCCTACCTAATAAATGTCTGCGCTTTATGTCCTATGTCTTAAAGCAAAACATTGTAAGATTTCTTAAACTGAATAAAAACAATAGATGTTTATCTTCTCTTATATTCTTGATAACATACAACAATAACATGGAGAAACGCTTAAATAATAAAACACTTATGTGTTTTATTTATTTATTTGTTATTTAATGTTAATCAAAAATAACAAGTCTAAGTCCATCCTTTTAGGAAAGGCAGATAAAGTAAGAAAAATATCTTAAAATATCCTTAAAACAAGGATACAAAACGTAAAATCCTTTATTATTAATAACTAAAATATTTAAATTTTAGAAAAACCTGTGTATAATTTCAAACTCAATTTTAATTAAATTAAAATTAGAAAAAAACCTGTTTGTAATTGAGGACATCCCTATTAACTTTCTCAACTCATATCCTTTGAACGAAAAACATTATTGACAGCAGTAAATTTTATTCACTAGGTAGCAGCTTTAAAAGTTGATGGTTGGCTTTATAGAGGCATGCCACGGGGCGGTCCAATAACGTCGATGGGTTGGACGATGGCTCAAAGTTTTAATTAAACAACGACATCTGCCGGGCTCGTTACTGTCGACAATTATAGTTCAGGCTACACATACGCACTAGGGATGGTAGTACTTTCCGGACAATGTCGTTTATTGAATCAATCCGAATGAAAGGCTGAGGAATTGTTTGTCAAAATTCACAAGGGTTTGAGGTTGAAGCCTACAGACGGACACAATATTGCGGAGGTCGGCGAAGGTTTTTCACCGGACAAAAATTGTAGATGGCGTCTCGATCTTCACCGTTAGAGGACTTTACTAAGGAAGAGGAGGTCCGAATTCTTCAGAAATTTAAACTTATTTTATTGATGGGCTGAGTATATAAGCAAAAATTCACCCGTCTCCGTGTCGCTCAGCGCTAACTTAGGGCAACAAAAAGTTTTTTTTTACCAAAGTTGGTTGGACCAAAACATCAATTTATTACATCGATAAGAAAATCGACACTTAGCCCAAAAAACGATTCTTTATATAATCGATTCCAGATCGACATCCCTAATAAGCAATGACACTCACACAACAGCTCGTAGAGGAAGCAATAGCTCTTCTTTATTGCTCCCACTGTAGAATCAATGTTTGAAACTTTACAGTCTGTATGATTTACTACTGAAGCTAACAACAATTGATCACGGCATGATCAATTGTTGTTAGCGTACTGCTGTGTATTTTCAATAAGGCCACGTAACGGCAGGTCACGACATCCAGCACCAAAATCAAAAATTAAAACGGATTTCCGTATTAAAATAATAATTTCTTTCTAAAACAACTTTCGTTGTGAGGAAATCAGTTCCCGTGAGACTTCGAAAGAAAAGATTCGCGAAGGTGCTTGAAGTGTACCAATAAAAATCTAAAAAAAGCAATATATACAAAATCCAGGAACAGGAAAAAAACATGTTCGCAATTACGAGTATCTTTAGTTACAAAAAGTTTATTTTTGAAAGCCGCAGAACTAGTGGTATAAAATTTTAACTGCTGCGGTCCGTTCCACTGCACTGGGAATAAAAGTTATTGGCTTGAAATCAACCGGCAAGGTTGCTTTTTCTTTTCAGACGAACCAGGTCTCCTCTACATTTTGTATTAAAGAGAAATTGGTTTGATTAAAAACGTTTTGTTGTGCAAATAAACAAATTAATTGTGTAGTGTGCGTCATCACTTGCAATTCTCAAGTCTGTGTTTTTAGGGTTCCATACCAAATGCTAAAAACGGAACCCTATTACTAAGACTCTACTGTCTGTCCGTCTGTTTAGGGGTTCTATCTCTCCAACCGTAATATATAGTGATTTATTTTGTTTTAGTAACTAATTCAAAAAATATCTCTTAAAGTACATTTTGACATCAATAAAAGCAATTTTATCTAACGGGGTTCAGAAGCAACTTTTGAAGTAACATTTTTAACATTGTTTGAATCAAGACGACCTTGTGAATCTACATTAATTTATTAAAAATTTAATTATAAATAATATTTCGATCAATAAAAACATGAATATATGAATCACCCAAAGGGATCGTAGATTACCTAAAACTTATAAATAACGCGACTGACCGCGCTATGTCCCTATGTCAAGGAGAATCAAGCCCCAGTAGTATCAACCAAGTTGAAACGCAACTGGGACAACGTTTAGAATTTTTCGTTAAACCGATACAGTATAGGTGACGGGATGACGTTAGTCTTTTTTGGTACCGATACGACACCAGCACGGCAACGGCAACGACATCGATAGACACATAAGTCTATGAAATTGTACTTCACAATAACTTACTAGCACGGTACGACACCGACATGCTGGTGCTGATGCCGACTGACTTGAAGTCAGATAACTGACTTGAAGTCAGTCTATACCGACAACGGCGTGTCGGTATAGATTCGTGTCTGAGTCGCTCATAAATATAGTGATAGCTGCTAGTATCGTGCAGTCAGGCACATTTCTATGATTTTTCAAAGTTTAGCTTAGCGGTGCATTTGCTGTAACGTTGAAGTAAAACACTGTGTGAAAACCTACCTGATAGTTCTTTAAAAAAATCTCAAACGTGTGTAAAGTCTACCAATTCCCACCTAGCCAGCTCGGTAGACTGACATCTAGTTCCTTCTGAGAGACCGCGCCCAGCAGTGACAATAATGGGTTTTCGTCATCGTGTCGGTGCCGGCGGCTTGGCTAGCTCAGTGGACTATGCTGAGAGAAGACTGCGCCCAGAAGTGACAAAAATAGATTGTCGACGTTGTGCCGGTATCGTGCCGTGTCTCGTCCGATACGAAGAGCCCATCTTGCTCGCAGGCCTGCGAGTCGCAACAATTTTCCGGAACATTTCCGGCACGACTAACGAACGGAAACGGGACGCCCAATTGCCGGATAAATGCACCTCGATTACTACACTGTGGGTACATTTTTCCTCCTAATACCGTATTGGCTTTAGTTGTGAACGGTTCACGTTTATTCCATATTGAAGTCATGTTTTCAGCTATTAGGTATAATGGCTTCTGTAGTTTTTTGTTTGTGAGAACAATTTCGCTGTGTATTTCCTTATATTAGGATATTAAATATGCTGCAGGAAATATAAAGTGGGGCCTTTTCAGAGAGTAAAAATCAAACAAATGCCCCAGCAAAAATACGAGTTACATTTGCTTCTAATAAAAACAAATAAATAGCAATGTTAACGATGAAATGTTAACGAAGGATTTCTTAGAGCCATATTAAGATAATATGAATCTAAGAAATCCTTTAAAATAACATTAATAGTAACCTATGATACTCCCACATACAATCCAACGGCACTTCATATATTAAAATCTGTTAAGCCGTTTGGTGTGCAGAGTACGCTAATGAATAGGATATACATACGTACTTACATATAAATATATACATATATACACTCGAAAAACATTATCTTCACCGTCGGCTAAAAACTGACTCGCCGAGTCACCAAATACTCACAATATATTAACTTTCAGAGTAAACTTTGTATGTAGCGCTTGAATAAACATCCTATTACGAGAGCTGACTTGAAAAATTCCTGAGGAATGTGAGAGCATTCGGTCGGGTCGTTATTCGTGGAGTCGGGGTTCGAGCCCGGCGAGTGAGTAATGGCTGCGGTGCGCTAAAATATGCTTCACGTAAGTCACGTAACGGCGACGTAATGTGTAATGGTTATTTGCATTGTCGACTTATGTTAAGTATGCGTTTGATGCTTAGAGCATGACTGACTGACTTATGACGCGGGCGTCTCAGTAAGCCGAAGTGGCAACGCTTCTTTTGTTAGATTTAGGGAGCGCCTCTGTTCTATATGGAGATAGTTACAGATGTTTATGGTTGGCAGCGCCACTCTATGTGGACATATAGCCAACTAATCAACTACTTCACTCATGTATACAATTGTGTGATGTGTGGCAAAAAAAATCACGAAACCATTGTAAAGCATCAAAATGTCATCACAAAACTATGTATGTAGAAAGCATTAACCTTCAAGTGTCATTTTTAAAAGCTATGAACATTGAAAATTGCCCATATTAAGATAGCATATAATACAGTGCACAATAAAATCAATCACAAAATACGCCATAAACAGGATATAGTTGGGCACAGTACAAAGAAATAACTTTACTAGTTCGTTTCGATATTGCTTACCCATTTCTTAACGAATAGAAATCCTTACGCGTACATAGCGCAGAGTAAGAAGTTATTGCTTGCTCGTTATTCCTTCCTATTTAGACGTTCTACGTTACTTTACCCAAGAGTTTTTAAGAGTATTTGCAACGTTGTTAAAAGAAATAAAGTACCAACTAAGCTTACAGTCTACCGAATGGCCGTCCTGAAGGCTTGTTGGCGAACTCCGATGCAACACAACCGGAGGCCTTCAAACACGACGCATCGATCGGGCTCTGCCCTGCCCAGTTTTCGCTCCTCCCATACCAACTGGTGTTTACGACGGTAACGGTGTTGTTACGGTGCAACCAGGCGACCACACATACCGCCGCCCTTCCCGAGCTGCTTGCTGGACGATTCGAGCTCCCACTCTTGCCGCGCGCAACCCCGGAAGCCCCCTTGTAGTCTCATTTTAGAACAGGCAGGGGATACTGTAGCTCTATTCTACTCCTGGGACTACAGGGACAACAGGGATTCTACCTGAAGCCGATCGAGAAGCATTACCGCTTTTGAGAACTAAGATGATCATCGTATTATTATTTAAGATCTATTTGTGCATTCTCTTTCTGAATGACGTTCCACATGAGGATAAAATATGTAACAAATCCAAATCCTCACAATACATGAATACATATATGTTTACTTATAAAACCGATCACACAGAAATATTCTGAATACGTTTCATTTATTTACAGAACAACAAAGCGCTTGATTGGATTAGAGATTAAATGCCAATTATAAAGTATATGCCTGAAATGTTTATTTTCACACATTTGTTTTACATTCATCGTTTCATTTGTGTTTTGCGAGAAGTTTTACTCCAAAAATGTCAAATAAAACGTTATATAAAACAGAATTATGAAGACGAGTCATTAGGGATATTTTCGTACGACCAAAAAACAGGTAAGACAGGTTTATTGACCCTGAATCAGCACAAAGACCGGTAAATGAGCCATCTACGTACAAATGTAAAAGAAAAAGGATTATCCAAGGAAAAGTTTTTCGCGTATCATTTCATCCCCGCTTGAGGATGAAAAGTAAAAAATTACCCCGAAATTTATCTTCGGGAGATTCTGAATAACTCAATTTTGACGTTTTGTTTCGGCGCTTCATATAAAATATTCTTTTTTACTGTTCAAAAAAGAATTGTTACGTTATATAAAAGATTTTTCGTAAAATGAGTACTTAAAATAATTAAACAAAACACACACATTATGAAGAACTCTTAGATGCTTTGTAACATGTATTCCTCCATTATTAAAATAATAATTGTTTTTATTCGTTAATACTTCCGAAAATTAAATATTCCTTCCGATACCGGGAAATAGCACGGGACCACGAAAATCGAAAATAATAAGTAAAATGTATAAAAAACGAGCGTTAAATGACCTGAATTCTCTTAGAGAAAGCCTACCAATAATATAGGTATACCTGTACCTTATTATAAGGAAGGGATCATCTAGAAAAAACTTTTTCGCGTATAATTTCACGGAAAGTAGGAAACGCGTCTCAGTAAGCTTTAGGTTACTCTGTCAAAGAAAAATTAGTTTAAATAATCTGCGGGAGGGTTGAAAAGCGGCCCTCACGCCCTCCGCCTCTGAGTGACTTCATTTTTTCTCACTTCCTTCCCTCTTTCAAGAATATTTTTATAAGTTAAATCAATTCAAGATCTTCAGAAAATATATAAATTTACTCCAATAGTTCATAGAACAGTGTTATAATATTCTTCACGGTTTAAAACAGTGATAATTAATATCACAAATACATTTGAAGAATAAAATGTGGCTGGGATTCAAACCTCGGACCCCCCGATAAAAGTTTTTTATCGGGGGGCCCGATAACGATTTTAATTCTTGATTATTTTTGAAATGACAATTTATTCATTAACATCTTTCTCCGCAATATTCTGTTTGTAATGTAATTTAATAATATTTGTAGTTTTAATTCATAGCTTTTATATTATTGACTTTTGTTAATTTGCATGTTGTCGTCGCCTATAATTGTCCTGGCACTTAGACTTATACCTACTTGAGTTGTTTGTTTTATATTTAATGTATAAGTGTACAGTATGTTGGCGATTCTATAAATAAATAAATAAATAAAAATAAAAAGACCGTGGTGTACGTGTAAACGTTTCATAAAACCGCAGTTACTCGTAAGTATTGGAGACTTTCTGTTTCTTTGAAACGCTTTTTTTAGATTCGTATAATAAACCGTAAAGTGTGAAAATAGTCTGTCAAAGTGTCTATTTGGGAAATTTAACTCAAAACTAATGAATCAGTTACGGATTAAACAAGATTAATGCAATACTTAATACATGCAAGTTAAGTGTTAATAAATTAAAGTGAAGGTAAATAAAGTGAACTTGGTGGAGGTACGGGGGTGAGTAATATTTACGACTTCCTGTTACTGCTTTACTCAAAAGCTAATAAAATGATCTCGCAAAATATTCGTGACAAATGAGACAAATATACTTATTGTCTCACAAGAAATTACATACATTTTATATTTTAATATTTAGAAAAAAGTATTTAAAAATTCAATTTACTTTCAACAAATTAAAATCCAATTTTGCTTGTGGAGTACAATGAGTTATATATATTCGTTAGTTAAATACTACAATACTACAAGTAGAATATTAGGTATTTCTTAGGTACACTACTACAAAAAAAACAGAAGATTGTAGACTCAAAATTAACATTACACAGAGAAGATTGAATGTTTACATTTGTATAGCGTTTCAATTTACCGTGATATAAGTAAGTGAAGGCTAATAGAGTGCAGCGCGCCTCGATAAGATAAACGGTGGCTTCACTTTCACCATATTATTCTACAAAATATTCTACTTACTACTACTTAATTATCTTCAAATACCTGTATATTTCTCCGAAGGTGAAACCCTTTGTATTTGACTCCGATGTCACTACCGCCACACCTATTTCTACCTTATAACAGCAGTGTTAAGCGCTGCTGTGTTTTGGTTTGTGAGGTGTGGTAGAGAAGATACTCGTATACTTTCTGAGGCATTCAAACTTAGTCCTCAGGGATAGCGATGCATCTTTGGCGGACCTCAGATAGGACTCTAGTTTTATTTCTAATCTAGGGTCGATTCTGTAATCGACCCTAGATTAGAAATAAAACTCCCAGACATCTGTATGTCTGGGAACTACAGTTACCACTTACCATCAGGTAGTCTGCATATACGTTAGCTACTTCTTTAGTTATAAGTTGTATAACAAACTACCTATATTATCTTCAGCCCACATTAGTCCACTGCTGGACATAGGCCTCTCCCAAGGCACGCCTTGAGCCCGATCTTCGGCTCTCCTCATCCAGCTAGTTCCCGCCTAATTTCTAATTTCTCATTCATTATAACAAACGCCTAGTTTCAATTATTCTTTTCTGCATCTTGCATTGAACTGCATGTTTATTTCTTAATTTTATAATGAAGGAGAATGTTATATTGGCTCACAAGCCAGTATTACATTGACTACACATGATTGCACGAGCAGTACTACATACGAGCCTTTAGTTTGCCGCCAGTTATGTTCAAAGACGGGAAGCGCAGCGCATTTAGATAAACTGTATGCCAGGACGGTCTCACACCTTTGCGCTAATTTCCAAAATGGTACCGAATTTCCTTGTAGACGTTAAGCACGTATTATCACAACTCTTTAAGATAATTAACATTCTATGCAGGATTCAACTTTAAAACTACAATCGCCACTTTTAGACTTAAATTCGTTTTCAAATTTTATACAAAACTTTCTTATTACATAATATGTGTCTTCCCAAACTTTATTACATACGTATATGCATTATTTATGTACTCGTATGTTTAATTTTAAATCATGTAATCAAAATATTTTGAATTCTTTTGCAACTAATAAAACTTAAATACAGGTCTACTTTCAAAATGTGGGGAGTTTAGGCCATAGTCCACCTAGTGCGTTTTGTAAGCTTAATAATGCTTTCGTTCGCAGTTAAAGCAAGTGGTAGTTACTATCTAATACAAATGTATTAAAATTATCACTTCTTTTTCGACGTTTTGTTTTATGAACTCACATTAATTTTTAACGAATTTCTGGTTCGGTAATTGCTTTTGCAACATGGAACATGGAATGTAACGACATTTGTATAAAACAAGGTCACAGTTTCAGATTAATGAAAATGTGTTCACGCAGCTTGTAACGCCAAATTGTTGGATTCGTTGAATGTGGATCGCATGTCATACGCGACAATGTTAGCTATGCTATGCTGAGCTTGAAAAGAATTTCCAGCCGACGTAATGTATGTAATGCATGCATTGAGGCATTGTAATAGTTTTTTCACATTTGCAAATATAATAGTAAAATGTAAATAATGTAAACAGTATCGTGTCACGCGGGTATATGTCACGCACCTCTGATCCGTAGGCTTCCCATCGTTTCATACTTTTTCCTAACATACGTTCAGATCGTGAGGTGATTGTTATAGACCGGCGTGACAAGAAAAAGGTAAAGTAATAAAATGTCCATATTATAAAACTATATCTAAATATTTATAAATAATATATTAAATTCTTATCAGACTAAAAAGTAGTCTGTGAAAATATTTTTACGGTATTTCACTATTTTCTCAGTACGGCTCTAAATAATTTTAATAATACATTAATGACTTCGAAAAGTCAGAGGTGGCTGAGTTTGAAACTCAGTCCCCCAGCCTGAGTGGCAGAAAACAACTAGGCTTTTTCAGTTTCATTTTATCACCCCACATTTGTTTGTTACCAATTTCTGGTTCAGTAATTGCCTTTGCAACATGGAACATGGAATGTAACGACATTTGTATAAAACAATGTGTTCACGCAGCTTGTAACGCCAAATTGTTGCATTCGCTGAATGTGAACCGCGCATGTCATACGCGACAATGTTAGCTATGCTATGCTGAGCTTGAAAAGTATTTCCAGCCGACGTAATGTATGTAATGCATGCAGTAGTAATAGTACATAATGCCTTTCTTGTCACGCGGATTTGTGTCCGTGTATCTGATTCACATACGTTCCACTGAGCAAGTGGGAATATGAAGTGCCATACCTATCTTGTTAGGCATGTAACATGCACGCGGACTTTGAGAAGACCATAGCGAGTTAGTAAGACACGCGTGACAGGAAATCGGCTTTAATAGAGTGTAACTTTATTACTACTTGCATAAATAATATATGCTTACAGACTGCAAAAATGAATACGTAAAAGTATTCTTGCTTACATAACGCACGTTATATGTGGCATATTCGCGCATTGTAATTATTCTTTTCATAAAGTAAAAAAAAAGATTTTATATTTTTTTTTATTAACACATGGTAATATTGTACATGTATATAATTAAGGATTGTTATTAGACTCAAAAATGTGAGTAGTAGTAGTAGTAGTTAGTAAAAATATTTTTACGGTATATCACAATTTTCTCAGCGCAGCTTTAAATTATTTTACACAAACTCTTTACTGAACTCTACAACTCCCTGATTGTATACCTACAGATGCATACAAGATTTAATAAAAATAAAATAATCAATCTCTTCATTATACCTAGATTAGACATAGAAAACTATAACTATATCATCTAAAGTTATTAAATTTGGCTCTTGCATTTCAGCCTTTAATATCCAGCCTTTATACGGAACGTGTAGCTCAAAATTGGGACGAGGAGGCAATTATCGAAATATGCCAATATGGCGAAACTACTAATGCGAGGGTTCTTTATCAACGTTCACATCAGGTTATTTGTATCTATGCAGATAACATATTTTTCACCTAAAACAACCCTAAATAGCTGTTTTGCTCGTTTGATAACGAATTTATGAAAATAATTTCAGTTTCATTAAATTACCTATAATGATCACGAAGGTATGGATACTAATTTAGGCACCTTCTACATCGTTAACCCATATACTATGTTTGAAATATTCGATATAAGCTCGATTCTGAGAAATGCTACCACGTGAAATATTCAATTAATGGTAATTTAGCAAAATGCGGCAAAGTAATTTTGGTTTTAACACATGATTGCAACCCAGCGTCGTTGAATAGTGAAAATCCACTTCTACTGTATTTTTTTATGGTAATAAAAAAAGGTTCTTAAGACTTCTACTGTATTTTTTTATGGTAATAAAAAAATACAGTAGAAGTGTAAGGTAAAGTTACTACCGCCTACAATATTAGTAAACGATCTTAATAGATCAAGAGTACGTATGATTATAATGACTAGTTCAAATTTTTGTCTCATAGCTTTTTCTGTAACGTGGGTTCACGCAACTCGCACTCATATCTCGCTTGTCTATTTTATACTCGCAGGTATGTAGCACGCGTGACAAAAAAGTATCTATGAAATGAATCAGTCAGTTTTCTTGTCGCGTGCGTACGCGGTCCCGCGCGACAAGAAAACTGCCCTTATTGCAGATTAAACCATACATTTACCTTTTTTACGTAGAACTAGGTATAGAATTAGGCACAATATATACTACTATTTTTTTTAGAATATAAAAATGTGGAGAATAGTCACTGCTCCAATGGGCAGAGATAAGAATTACCAACCAAGGTTCTTAAGAATCTATTATACATTCAGGATATTCATGCTTTTTGTGTATTCACATCGAAGAAAGAAAGGAAAGGTAGGAATACGCAAATGAGGACACCTATTCCTTATATGTATATTTCGTACTACTAACTGCGGCAATGTGGAGTATATTCGAAACGGATAGTGAAATTTTTTTTTTATAATATAGGAGTAGCAAACGAGCATACAGTCCACCGGATGGTAAGTGGCAACTGCCGCCCAAGCACATCGGTAATAACCACAGATAGGATTAGATATTCCTACCTGAGGTCGGCCACAGATGCGCCGCTACCCCTGAGGACTTAGCTGGAACGCCTCAGAAAAGTATATCTCCCTTACCACACAAACAATCCACAAAGGACATGCCTACCACACATCGCCATCGCCCAGGGTTGACTGGCAGATAATGCCATTACGCATAAAGTTCATCTTTGTTATCCTTATTTTAAGGTGTTTCAAAAATTGAATAAATAAAGAAGACTTCACATAAACGATTTTTGCACCGATTACTGAACTTCCTGTAAAAAATGATAACTAAAAATAGGTGTAAAATCCCTATTCAACTCCACCTGGAAAAGGTATAAAGGCGTCAGTATTCCACAGATGCAACGGGAACTTGAGTAATTATAGACACTAGAGCTATTTCACCGCCATTCTCACTAGAGGTTGTGCACCTGGGATCCGCCTCAAAATTTCTTCTCTAGTTTCTATGATTGAGTGCCACGTGTACTGCGTTAACTTGTTAAGAATAACTTTGATTTATAATGGATTTACAACCCTTTGTTTGAAATATGTACGCTGTATTGGGCACCGGATAAAAATGGTTCCGTTTTGGTTAAAGTATAGCACGCTGATCAAATGAGTGTAGGTAGATATCACACACATTCTAAAACTATGTTCCTACGTGTTATGCCCAAATAAATGAAAAATCAAAAATATATACGAAGATAATCAAAAAAGGTTATTTTGTATATCTACATGTAATGATCAATACCAATTATATAGATTTTATGTTAAGGCACCGGATAGAAATTAATAAGATACCTTGATTCGTACTCCCATTTCTAACCTTAAAGGCCGAATTCAACTCCGCTTCAAATGTAGCTACATTGTAGAATTTAATTTATTTGCGATAATTAACGATAGTTAAATAGGTCTGGTTTAAAAGGTTATACATATTCGAGGCGTTTCAACTTTGTCTACATGAGTAGAGGCGCATCTGTGGCCGACTTCACGTGGGACTCAACCCTTTCGTTGTTTATACATGTCTAAAGGCAGGAGGTGCCATTTACCATCTGATAGATTGTATGCTCGCCTGCGACTTGTTAAATATATAAAAAAAATGTTTGCTGTCTCTCTTCCTATTTACTATCGTCTTCTCCGCTAAGCTAAACCATTCTTCTACCATTACATCTACTATAACAGCTTATAACCACAAAATTACTTTATCCAAAATTAATTAGACATACTTTATTTTCCGCCGCGTCCAAAGTAATTAAAGCACCCATTCAACCATGAAATATTATAATTAGCAATAAGTTAAACTCATAAAATCTATTTATTTTCTTTAATTAATATAGTAATATTCGTAATTTATTGTGTGAACGTGACCGCACTTATTCGTAATAGGCAAAATATAAGATTTAATATTTCCTTTATTAAATATTCTAAGAAAAAAACACTGTTATTATTGCCAGTTTTTCATCGTGTAAGTCTGGGAAACTTTTAAGAAAAATAAAAAAAAGCAATTACTCGTACAATAAAAATTAATTTACCAACATTTAATTTATAGTCTTTTACACTACTGAGTTCATGTACTTAAACAATTTATTTTATTATACATGTACGTTTTTTGGATGCCTTAAAATTCTTTATGGTATTACAAGATCCCACGTGTACCTACCACTTCATGAGATTTTCGAGTAAATGTTCTAATCAAAATCGATATAGGTGTTAACGACAACTGTATTGTTTCGATATCGTTCAAATTCACATAATGTACACATGTAACATATTATGTAAAGTATACATATGTAAAGTTAATCGCGCTAATAGAATCGAAGCTAACGTTATGTGAACGTAATCCCTTATGCTATAAAGCCCTTCCTGTTTTAATATATATTCTAATCTGATGTCTTTATACGAGCAATTCGGAGTATATGGACGTTATTCTCTGAAAAGACTGAATGTACGAAACTTTGTATTTGGATTATGTTTGCTTTCCGTCCTGTTTGTCTAGACAAATGTCCCGAAATGATACATATATTTAAATATTAACACTTTATTGCACCAACTAACGTCCACTTGTAGAATGTCGAAGAACTAGTATAACAAATTAGCAAACGAGCATGCTGTCCACCTGTAGCATTACCATGAGTTGGCATAGAAACGCCACTATAGAAATGGTAAATAGAAAACTATTGTCATTTTGCTAGTGAATAACATAACTACTATCGTTACGGTATTTCTTGACAACGTCTGTCAAATTAATGACTCATGGGACCGAATTTGTATGGCAATAGAACATAATGACATTCGCTAGCGATTTGATTTCGATAGGTTTTTTACGTATCTAGTTACGACACTACGGATTTTAGTTCTACGAGTAACCACCAGAGGCGCTGTACATTTTTTTATACATTTATTTTACGCAGTCGCTAGCGAGTAATACTTTTGTAAACTCATGGTAGTCCTACTGATGGTAAGTGGCTACAACCGTCCATGAACATTTGTAATCAAGATTAGATTTCTACCTGAGGTTGACCACAGATGTGTTGCCATCCTTAAGGCCTAAGTTAGAATGCATGGGATAAGTAAGTCTGCCTAAAAAAAATATCACTTGCTTAAATGGTGAAGGAAAACGTCGTGAGGAAACCACATACCTGAGAGATTTATAAAAAAAAAATCTTAAAGGTATGTGACGTCTACCAATACGCACTTGGCCAGCGCGGTGGACTATGGCCTAATCCTTCTCATTCTGAGAGGAGACCCGTGCCCAGCAGTGGGACAGTAAAGGGTGGATGATGAAGTAAGTCTCCCTTACCACATCCTTCAAAGTGGAACACATCAACGCTGTTATTAGGCAAAATAGGTATAGTATAGTAATACTTAGGAGTCTAACCACAAATGACTCTACCACCATTAAATAAAACATTATTACATTGTGCATAGATTAGTAAAGATACTTCGCCGCCTTGAAATTGAATGAAGCCGCAAATGGCTTATTATAGTAAGTTCTTTTTTTGAATTCTTGACAAATAAAAACATTTTTAGAGAAAATTTACGAATAAATAACTAATACGGCGTAATTTTCATGATAATTAAATAATTTATAATAATAATTTCAAATATTTTAGGGACATTTTAGCACGGAGACGTGGCAAAATTTTTTTACGCAACTGTTTCAATTCTTTAAACTGGGTACATTTTCTTGTTAGGAGTGAGTAATCTTTACTAATCTATGACATTGTGTTACAAAATATTGCATTGTTAGCATAGTTCTAATTGTAGACTTATTAAATAAAATCTGTTTGATATGACAAGAACACATAAAGCTCACCTCTATCGCTCAGGGATTAGTATATAAACATTCCTTTGCATAATATAGCTACTCTTTAAATTACTATTACGCTTTAATCCGACTTAACAAATCAGTTTCGTAATGTTAGTAGCTTTTGTGCCTAATTAATATATAATATCTTCTGTCTATGCTATTAAAAAAGTCTATTCTCTATTTTTCCTATTATTTAACTTCGAAATCTCGATTTGATTAAGACGAAACTACTAAAAAAAGTAGTAGTGTAAATATTACAAGGCTTTTGTTTTTAGAAGCCCTTGCAACAATAATAACTGGAAGATATCATCTGGAACTAATTTCCTAGAAATAATATGAGACAATTGCATGGAGAGAGCGTTACGCTTTTTTCTTACGTGACGATCTTATAAAAGGCTGCATTACAAAACTTCGTTCCGAAAAGGTGAAATCTGTTAAGTGAAAATATAACAATGTTAAGGATTTATCATAAAAATAAAAGTGAGAAAAAATATTATTTCTAGACTAGTGGAGCCCGCGGCTTCGCCCGCATTTTAGAGAAACAATATGTCATACATAAAACAGAAAATTCGTAGATTCATTGGAGTGACAGTGGCGCCATCTGGCGAAAATTGGTCGTAACAACTCTGAAACCTTCGTGGGCTCATGGACAACAACTTTGCTAAAGATCATCACTTGATCAAATGCATAGTTTACGATTCAATCCTTGCTAATATCGATTTTTTGGTCCAAAAGATCGATTCTCCGATTATTCCATCTTAGATCGCCATCCCTAGTTCCATCTTTGTACAAAATTTCATTAAAATCGGTTTAGTGGTTTAGGCGTGAAGAAGAGACAACCAGACAGACGGACAGAGTTACTTTCGGATTTATTATATTAGTAAGGAAGTAAGGATAAGGATTATTAAAAGTACTTATAAAATATTTGACATTTAAAGACCAAGCACAAACAAAGTCTCGGGAAAAACTTAGTGTTCTACAATGTTATTACTACGCTTTGTACGTTGTAAATTGAATTTGCTTTAGATCTCACGAGATGTTGGATGATAACTTATTTTATGTTCATCCACTCGTAATACTCTTAGCTGACAGATTCAAAGAAGTTGAACTCATTAAGATTTTATCAATATTTGGAATGCTTCAAATAGAAAATAAATTCCTCTATTAAATGAATTAAAAGTATGTACAAAATGTTTGTGTGTGTTTCTGTCAATTATGGACGTACAACATTTTAGGAAGGTGGTAGAACCCTTTGTGACTCCGGCGGCTCCACCACCACGCCTATTTCTGCCTAATAACAGCAGTGTTACGCGCTGCTATTCTGCTATTCTGCTGTTCTGATTTGAAGGGTGTGGTAAGGGAGACATATTTTTCCGAGGCGTTACAGCTTAGTCCTCAGGGATAGCGGCGCATCTGTGGCCGACCTCAGGTAGGAATGTCTAATTCTATCTGGGGTTGATTACAGATGTCCATGGGCGGCAGTAAACACTTACCGTCAGGTGGACTGCATGTTAGTCTGCTACTCCTATATTATAAAAAATAGTAGATATTATGATGAGGGAAATAATAACGTACATCTATTTTCCAAAAAATGATATTAGAACTGTTTGAACTTAAAAAAAAAACAGATAATATAGCGAAAGAAGAATCAATCATTCCAATTAGAAATCACTGAAGAACATACAAACAAAGATAAATTCCTACCTGAGATTAGATATTGATTGAGATTAGATATTGAAATCTAATACCTTTAAACGAGCAATTCTTGTATAAATATTTATATCAACGATCTCGGAAACGGCTCCAACGATTTTGTTGAAATTTTGTATATAGGGGGTTTCGGGGGTGACAAATCGATCTAGCTAGGTTTTATTTTCAGAAAATGTCGTGTAAAAAAACATATACGTCGTATTGAGAACCTTCTCCTTTTTTGAAGTCTGTTAAATAACACCGAGCAAGGCTCACTTATCCAGGTACTGTATATTTATGTGTCTTGCGACATACACGTCGCTACTCCTAGAATGCCCACATAAGTAATTGCCTCAACATAATCTTTAGATAAAAATACAGTAACACCAACATTGATGCTGCTGATTTAAATGAGAAAAAAATGTGGCTATAGTTCACGCCATGATTACACATATTCTATTTTATTCATTACCACGGCCATTGTTCATATACCTTTTTTGTTAATGAGAGGAAACTTTCTAAAGCTACACCCGAGCGACACCCAATTATGTGGGAATTTTACTAACTAATATCCCCAGTTTGCCTTCCTCAGCACTACGTATAGAACTCCGGAATCTTCAACGGACTGCAACCGGATTCCTCTGAGCGTTTGGCGCTGACCGGCAGAGCTTCACGCTAATCCTACACCTTCTTACGACGACATGCGGCCACACATACCGTCATCCTTACCGGAGTCGCTGACTTCACTCTTGCCGCCCAGAATTCCGGAAGTCCCCTTTAAGTCGCCTCTTATAACAGGCAGAGAATACCGTACCGTAGCTATTCTGATACCAAGACTATAGAGACAATGGCCATATTAAGCATATGTCATTTCTTTATAATTACGAGAATACATTAGGTCAATGTGAAGTTACAATGATTGAGGCTTAGTGGAAGGTTTGGTTAGTTGGGCCGATTTAGCCAATCGGCCTGGCTAGTTTTTGTCTATGTCTTACTTCACTGCCTTGGCAAATATGACTGGCTGAAATCACTGGCTTGGAAAATTTATCTGAGAGCCTTACGGTATTACAACATAAACAAAGTAATAAAATATTGTATGTTTAATATTATGTAATGAGTAAACTTTTAATTAGCTAGTAGCCACGAAATACAATTAAGGGAATTTTGCTTCCAATGAATATTCTTTGTTTCCTCTGCTCGCTGATGGACGGAACACGCCGAAAGTAATTAAAGTTCCCAATGAGTTAAGAAATATTTCAATATAATAAGGAATCAATTAAAATCGCTGTATGAAATTACCCTTACAACGTTTATTGCACGTTGAGTGAAATGAATCTACATTAAACACTAATTGCTTAAATGTTTTTTAATATGTAGCTTATATTTTTGCCATAGGTATTTTTCGCTTGGGAAAGTCTAGTATTTTCCTGACATCTTCAAAAAGGTTATAAATTTATATTTGATGCGTATATAACATACTTATTTAAAAAAAGTTTAAATATGTAAGTCTGTTTAAGTTAACATTTTATTAAATATAATTTTTTATCATAATATATTTTTACAAAATAAAATCATGCCAGATATATAAAAACTCTCGATAATAATTCATCCAAACTACCTACTACAGTAACTTTCCGATATTAATCAATCTTTGAGTTTTCTTTGCCAAATGATAAATTAATAAGTTGACGGAAATTTGTGCCTCAAAGTCGGTGTAACTTGGTAACAATAACTTGATTATCATCTCGAACTTGGTAATTAATAATTCGCTAATCTTTTTGAAGCCCGACTTGGCACTGTAAAACACTCTAAATATAACTTTTCTGCCTGAAGAGACAATTCAGGCGAAATTAATTTGATTTTACTGTATTTTAAAATTAAATTTAGTAAGGCAATAAGTTATATTTGGACATTATAACAATATTGGAAATGTTTATAAGCGAGTTTTCGTGGAAATTAATTTACCTACGTCTGATTTGGTTTATACAAAAAATAAACATAAAAAATAGTCACATTTGGTTTATTTTGTCCTTAAATCAGTTCAGATCATATATTTCCCAGATTAACGTTTGAAGTAGTTAACAAGGTGAGAGATACCGAAGAATATTAATAAAAGAAAATTGAACGAGAATGAGAGGTGGTAGAACAAATATGGTTATATCGGGAAGGTACCACTGCCGCAAGTATTTTTTACACGAATCAGTATTTGCGTTTTGTTTGAAGTGTGTGGATACTGTTTGACATCAAGAGATCTTCTTAGTCCTCAAAAGTGTCAATACGTCTAAGGAATATATCTAAGTACCTATATATGTTTTTCATAGAAGTCCATGGTCACTGCACCCTCTTACCATCTGATGAACTGCATGTTCGTTTGTTTCAATCATGTAACAAAATATTTCAATGAAGACAAGAATAACCACTTAATATTTTGAAAGTAAACTGAAAGTGTGGCAAGAGGTGGCATTTGGCGCGCGAGGCGGAGGCGCGAGTTGCGAGCTCTTGTCGCCGCAGTTGTTATCTCAGACACTCCCAACTGCGCGCTTTCTTGTTACGAACTACATTTTGTATGGTTTAAGTCACAGCTTTCATCCTTTTTTCGTGTTTAAAATGTGTAATACTCGTAATGTATGTTTGATTTTGATCGGCTTTACCTGTGTTCTATATGTTTTTTTATATATGTCTGTGATCCCTGTGTCCTCTTACCATAAATTAAACTGTGCTCGTTTGCTTCAACCTCTTAAAAAATCTATGAAAACTAGAATAACTACTTAATAATTTTAAAAGTAAACTGAAAGTGTGGCAAGATGTGGCATTTGGCGCGCGAGGCGGAGGCGCGAGTTGCGAGCTCTTGTCGCCGCAGTTGTTATCTCAGACACTCCCAACTGCGCGCTTTCTTGTTACGAACTAAAATGTGTGTGGTTTAAGACACAGCTTTCTTACTTTTTTGAGTTTATGTGTAATGCTTGTAACGTCTATTTCTACTCATATTCGTCTAAAACTGTTAACTTTGGCTAAGTTATAAATAATAGTCGATTTATGCATTCTTTCAATAAACATGTTTTAAAATTTAAACAGAACTAAGAGATTGTTTTTAATTATCCTACTTCAGAGTGTATTTATGTATTTATTATGAGTATGTATATACCTATGTCTCATTCTTTGGTACGCCCAGCAGCCCAAACAGTTTGACGAATTTTAATATTTGAAATGGCTTTGTACCATTCGTTTTATAATAATTGGCATGATGACAGTATTAAAAAATCAAAGTATAAATGATTTAAGAAAACACAATATATTGAAAGGATTCTCAAAAATGACTAAGTTAAAAAAACTTTAAGATTTATTATATTTTCAATTAAATAAAAGTATAAAATACTACAGTCGGCCATCTTGTCTGAAACGCTAATCGGGGCGCGAATGACCTCATGTTTGTGTATGTCACTGATTTGCTTGAAATGTTGTATGGGAATTATGGGATGTTCTAACGTGACGTCACCAACGGACGTCATCATGCCTATTCTCTTGTACAATTTTGGCTGCTACTGTAAAAGTATCGTATATTAAATTTCTATATTTGAGCATAATCTTGTATTTACTCGCTTCAGCTTGTACCTTGTTCGTATTTGACAAGAGCGGCCACCGGTGTCGGTTCTCTCACTTCGAACGTCGAACAGTTTCCAGAGGATTCCGACAGGTACTTACCTAACTTACTGTTTAGTCATAATATCGCAGACCAGTTACTCTGACAGTTACCGACTGTCAGTACAATCCGACTTATATTATTGTGGTTAGTAAAATAATACTGTTATTTACTACGTACATGTAACTGTTTTATATATTATGGAAACAAACGGGAATGCAGTCCACCTGATATAAGTAGTCACTGCTTCCCATGGACATGTGTAATCAGCCGTAGTTAGGATAAGCCTGACAAGAGTCCTGTAGTTACGAGATCCGAATACGACTACGGTATCCCCTGCCTGTCGTAAGAGGCGACTAAAAAGGGGCTTCGGGGGTAGCGGGGGTGGCAAGAGTGCGAGCTCGAACCGCACGGCCAGCGATCACATATGTGGCTACCCCTGAGGACTAAAATTGAGCTTTTTTAAAATTAGGAAGGGATTATAATGCGAGGTGTGAAGGTAATAAATAAAGTGTAAATATGTATTATATACAACTAGTTTTTGCCCGCGGCTTCGCCCGCGTTTGCTAAAAATCATCACTTGATCAAATGAATAGTTTACAATTCAATCCTTACTAATATCAATTAAACTAATCGATGTTTTGGGTCCAAAAGATCGATTCTCCGATTAATCGATCTTAGATCGCCATTCCTAGTTCCCGTGGGATTTCCGGGATAAAAACTATCCTATGTCCTTTCTCGGGCCTCAGACTATCTTTGTACAAAATTTCATTAAAATCGGTTCAGTGGCTTGTGCGTGAAGAAGAGACAACCAGACAGACAGACAGACAGATAGAGTTACTTTCGGATTTATAATATTAGTAAGGATTAGCAACATAAATTTAAATAGAGGCTCAATGTTTCTACGAATTTTAATTAATTTTAATGCCTCAATATAAAAGGCAATATAAAAACAGAATATTTGTAAATATTAATCTAGTGAAATATTGTCATCGCTGCGAACAAATTGTTTTAATATAATAAAGTTGTTCTTAAATGTCCGCGTTTTCATTTACTGTCCGATCCTTTTATTATTGGAAATTTTATATTCATCGTTTTTTTACCTTTGTCCCAGTACAATGCAATATTAACACGACTATATGTATAAATTGTAATAGTGTAACTCGGTTGTATATGAGTAGCAAACAAACTTGGATGGTAAATAATCACTCCCGCCCTTGTGGACTTTTATAACTAGAACTATTTCATATATAACAAGGATTCTATTTCCAGTCGATCATAGATAGTTTTTGACTCTTCAGTACTGAAACTGTCGCTTCTTATATAAATTCAGCCAGAACAGCCATAAAAATGCAAGAACAGCATCACACTAAAAATAGGTGTGGCGATCGTACGTCCCCGGTCAAACCATCTACAGTTAAAGTTTTTTGTTTTTTAATAATATAGGAGTAGCAGCGAGCATACAATCCACCTGTTGGTAAGTAGCTACTGCCGCCCATGGACATCTGTAATCAACCCCAGATAGGATTAGATATACTTACCTGAGGTCGGCCACAGATGCGCCGCTACCCCTGAGGACTAAGCTGGAACGCCTCGGAAAAGTCTGTCTCCCTTACCACACCCTTCAAACCGGAACACAGCAGCGCCTAACACTGCTGTTATAAGGCAGAAATAGGTGTGGCGGTGGTGACGCCGGAGTCGAACCACAAAGAGTTCTACCACCTTCAAACTTCCACTACCTTTAAAGTTCCACCACCAGTTATAGTTCCAAACCACAAGTTTTACAACCTTTACAACTACAAATAGAAGGTAAAAATAATAAAAGACTCATGGCATTTATACTTAATGATTTAAGCGAAAGATAAGTATATTTGCCAAATAAGGAGAGACAATAGAATAAGATTGTAGCACTTAAAACTTAACAGGTTGTTACAAGCACCTGCCTTGGTTCTCAGGCGCCACAAGCACAAATAAGTGTTATTAACACAACTTCCACAAACAAGCGTTATTAACTCGGCTCTAAGTAGAATTAAAGAAGGAAAATATCGAACTAAGGTGTGAGTAGTGGGTATTTAAGTGTGAACGGAATTCCTTCTTCAAAACAAACTTAGAAACATTGCTGCTATAAAATTTGTCTTATGTTATGTTGAGGCATTGTGATTTTTCTACGGTAGAATATGTATTCGAACTGTTTTTTTATTAATTGTAAGAAGACAAGTAATATTTATTTGTTTAACCTAATGATTAAGCAGACGTGCTACCTGATGGAAAGTAATCAACGCCGCCTATGGACATTAGCAACACCAGAGGACTCGTCAATGCATCGCCGGCTTCTTTGCACCGGATGAGAGCTCGTTTTGCACCTTTTTTGAGGAGCCCCATGTCATAGCACCCCGGGAATACCTCGGGAGGAAGCTCATTCCACATCTTACACGTTCGTGGCAAGAACGTCAATGAAAACCGAAAACCGACAAGACTAGTAATATGCAATCGATCTGGTGGTATATAGTCTCTGTAGTCGTAGACATCTATATTCAACCTAAAATAGGATTATAGTCCTACCCTAGATGACTCAATTTTTCTTTCCAACCCTTCAAACGAGAACATTGCTGTTTTAACATTGCTGTTTTTATGCAGAACTAGATGGAATTACAGTGTCTTCGCAGTCGAGCCACAATGGATACTATCAAACTTATAGCTCAGTTACCATTTAATTTCTGGAAGATAGGAATTTGGTAACATAACTCCGTGTTGCATGTTCTGGCCATTTAATGCCATGATCTACATATGAGGTGACCACCCTACTCTTCAAAAGTAGCAAAGCATCTGATGTCGGCTTCAGATAGATCCGCTGGTGTAGAGTTGGTTACAGTTGTCCATAGGCAGCAGTAAGTTTTATGTTGACTATATGCTGATTTGCTTCTTCAAACTCATATTAAAAGTAAGTACATAAGAGTATTGGTATAGAAAACCTTTAAAAATTGTCGTCTGACCTAAGTAATTAAAATACAACCCTTCCATTCACGTCGCTATTTACGTATTTATTTATAACAGTGGTTTTACGCTTCTGTGTTATATACATAAGTACATATTTACAACCTAAGCCCTTGCCCTAATTATTCTAAAGTGTTGTCCTCGTTATTATGCCATTAGCGACCAATTTGTCCGGTTAATACAAACAGAAAGGCGGACCTTCTTATAAAGGTATTTTGATTCTAACTTATTTGGAACATTAAATGCTCGTTTAATAGTGAATACTAAACTATAGTGAAACGATTGAAGGTGGCAGAACCCTCTGAGCTTCGACTTCGGTGGCACCACCGCCACCCCTGTTTCTACCTAATAAAAGCAGTGTTAAGCTTAGAAGACATACTTTTCCAAGGCGTTCCAGCTTAGTTCTTAGGAGAAGCGTCGCATATGTGGCCGACCTCAGGTAGAAATGTAATCCTATCTGGGGTTGATGACAGTTATCCGTGGGCGGCAGTAGCCACTTACCATCTAGTGACAGCATGCTTGTTTACTCCTATATTATATAAAAAAAGAGTATTTCACTAACAACAATCTTAACTATACTTTGTCCAAGACTGATTTTGCTATTAAACAATTCAGAGTTTGTAGTTACTCGTATATTGCAGTCTTATTCATATACAGCTCAGACTGCTTATAATTATAACATTTGTGTACTCATATGTACATTGTACACATACGCATCACCCAGTGGCCGAATAGCCTGTGTACTCGAATGTACTTGAGTCAAGCTCTTGCTTTGACGGGCATCTTCATTAAATCAGTCTTATAAAGTAACATTGCCTCGTGGGAAACCAATTCTCCTTAGATCCACATACACATTCCACATTATCGTTCTGTGCATACGAAATGGAACGTAATTTACTAAAGATTAATGTTTCGTTTGAAACAAGGTAATATATCCGTCAAAGCTATATGTAGGTTATGTAATTTCTAGTTTGTCATAGTTAGGTAGAAAAAATAGAAAATTGACGTACGGACGAATTTTTACGGAATGATTATTGAAATTCTTTGCATGTATGTCTTAGCAGGTATTAAGCTACCATCTTAATCCTCAAGGGTGGCAACGCATTTGTGATCAGCTTCATGTTGAATCCTTGTTCTATATAAAGTTGGCTATAGATATTAATGGGCAGCAGATACCATTTACTATCACATGAATTGCGTTTTCGTTTCTTACTTCAACCTTAAAAACATATTTACCAATGTATAATAGACCAATATTTTGATTTGAAAACACATTTAAAATGTGCCTCTTTTTCTAAATATTACCTGATTTCATACATTAAGGTGGCTATGAATACAATATACAATACATCCATACAGTTTGCATTACCTCTCTCCAATAGTCCATACCATCTACCTACTCGAGCAGTACGTCCTTCCTTTGAAGTCAGTCTTCATTAACTCGAGACGTTGCCTAACGTATGAAGTTAGCACTGGGCGAACATTGATATGTAACCCACTGGTATACGTTTCTGGCTCATATGTACATTCTATTCAAGGTATCTGTTATGCAAATACCTGTTATATTTAGGAATAATGTATGTCGGAACTCATTAGAATACTGATCGTGATACTATTCAACTGAATGATGATAAGGTACTGAGAGAAAGAGAGAGACAAGTTTAGCGGATGAATCTAGAAATTACTAACTTGGCATAAGCTTTTTGTAATCTACGTACGTCTTAAGAAAGAATATTTAAAAATGTAGGTATCTCTTATGGGCTTAAATAAGAAATTAAAACTAATGTTACAAGTATAATTATCCACGGAATCTTAAAGAAGATATGTAAACATTAGGATGTATACAAGCTATGACGAGGAAGTCTAGACACGAACGAGGCTGTACTAAGAGAAATTTCCAGAAAATATAAAACTGAACATTATTTTTACGGCGAGACTCGCTCTTTAGTTTTTCAAACAACTTTAAACAGAATCTCGTCTATTTCAAACTGAGCGCAGGTGTCCCACAGGGCATTGCTTCCTGCCAGTTGGTGGCTTTTTACGAAACTAGTACGAGAAAATATACGTAGCTTATCTTTGTATGTTTATTCTTTTATTTTAATTAACTTTCATTATGTTGAAAAAGTATTTGATAGAAGTAGTGTAATATTAATATCTGCAATCATTAATTACGACAGAAAGTATATGGAGGAACGGCAGTGCCTCCGCCAAGTCGAGCCAAAAAAAACAAAAAAATAAAGCGGCACGGCCGTACCATTCTTTTCTCGAAGCAATTCGGGCAATATTTGACCCCCTGTAACTTTGTTGTATTTGTTGTTTCAGATAAATCTATATTTTTTTTTCTATGTACTATGTATGTAAGAAGATATCTAAACATTAGTATGAATACAAGCTATGACGAAGCCTAGACACGAACGAGGTTGAACTAAGAGAAATTTCCAGAAAATATAAAACTGAACATTATTTTTACGGCGAGACTCGCTCTTTAGTTTTTCAAACAACTTTAAACAGAATCTCGTCTATTTCAAACTGAGCGCAGGTGTCCCACAGGCCATTGCTTCCTGCCAGTGGTGGCTTTTTACTAAACTCGTACGAGAAAATATATGTAGCTTATCTTTATATGTTTTTTCTTTTATTATTATTACCTAATTATCGTTAAATTAAAAAATGTATGATGGAAATAATATAATAATGACATAGGCAATAATTTACTTTGGCAAATGGTTATTGTTGTTTCAAAAAACATTTTAAAGCTTAGTTAGCTATGTATTTATTGAATATGAAAAATGTTGTTTGATGATATGATAAGACGGGTTTCTCTAGGTCCTAATAAAATATAATTCTCTTATTTTAGAAAAAGAACGTTACTTAATTTTTATTTTCATGTCCAAACGACACAGTTGCATATAACTGTTGCAAACGAATTATTAGCAGCGTAAATATGAAAAGAAAACAAAAAAATTGTGACGGTGGTACCATCGTACTCACCTTGAGCAGAAGCTTTAATAAAACAACGTTAATAGAGTTTAATTTAATTAAATGATTCCATATACGTGAACAAACAAAGTGGTGATGCAAGTGAGGGAGGCACGTTCTCCAGAACATAACGTAGTTGGACGCGATAACAGCTGCCGGGCTCCGAGTTGGGAACTGGATTGTGACGTAACGGCATTTATCAAATTAATTTAATAAATTATAATGAAGTTACGATTAAACAACGTTAGTATAATGTAATTAAATGATTCCACAGACGTGAGCAAACAAAGTGGAGATGCAAGCGACGGAGGCACGTTCTTCAGAACATAACATAGTTGGGCGCGATAACAGCTGCCGGGCTCCGAGTTGACTGGATTGTGACGTAACGGAATTTATCACATTATAAAGTCCATACGAAATGTGATAATATTAGAGGGTAATTACGAATTACTAATGACATATTAATGATAACATACTATTTATTTAATGCAACCAAACATTATTGAAATTAGTAGTAGCACTGAGAATCGAATCTCTAAATTTCAGAAATTCAATAACACTCTATAGTATTGATAATACAAATCGTTAATCGTCAATGAAATACATACCAGACAAAAAATCGATTGCGAAACTAAGTCTTGTCTTTACCTATTAACGTAAAGAAATAATGCTATAAAATAAAATAATAACAGTGGCTACCGCAGTTAGGCCACGTATTATATAAAAAAACAAGAGCTACATTTAAACAAACAAAGGGCTCTTCTACATTGGACAACACAAAACAGCGCAACATAACGACACCGACACCACAAAAATAATAATCACGAGATCATAACCAAATAATCGGCATTCAATCCATTATCCTGTAGCATATACCTATTTATATGAAACTAGCTGACACGGCAAACTTTGTACCGCTTCAAAATCTATTTATCAAATATATTTCATATAAGATATAGCCTATGTTACTCGTGGATAATGTAGCTTTTGAATGGTGAAAGAATTTTTAAAATCGGTCTAGTAATTTTTACTTTATAATATTAGTATAGATATCTACTATAATCGAGTGTGGTAGGAAGAGCAAAGTTGGAATGTTTGCGCTGCCAATTGCTCCTTAAGTAAGGAGAGTCGCCCTTAATCCAAGCTCTAAGCAAATTCATTTACTGAACAAACTACTCTATTTCACCCCCAGGCTAAGACTGTTGCCCCTTACAGTTTTGCTTTATTTTTAAATCGGTTAAACTTTTAATGGTTCGCGAGCCACGGAACTCCCACGTTTATTTTTGTCTCTTTAGAGAAACGTTTTATATGCTTGTATTTTGAAGGGTGTTAGGACGTACAAAATCCTTATTTGCTTAGTAGTTTTTATGATAGACAAACACGATTTAGTAACTTTTTGGACATACAAAACATGATAAGATATAATAAGGTTTAAATTTATGATCCAAAAGTGAGTGGATTTTTTTAATCAACTTAATTATTTTCAAGACATGTGTTTCTGACACCTTGATAAGTCTATACTTTAAGTCGAAGACCTTAATGTAAAGCCTTTTAAAAATCATTCGTCTAAAATTGGGATGATATTTACCAGATTAATTTTGAATAATTTGAATGGAACGAAGCGTTTATAAATTAACAACTTTTGGATAAATAAAAAATGTTGAATAAAAATAAAATCGTGCAGGGGATGCATGCTGAGGGATCTACGCGGAATTGTTTATTCTAATAAAGAGAAAACGTCCTCTACAGAGTTTAAATCCATTTAAACCTTAGAAACTTTAAAGCATTAATTGTGTTTGGGTAGCTAATTGTTTCTTAACAAAAGATACGTCTCCACCTAAGCTCTAAACTAATCAATTTGTTAAACAAACTACCTCGTTTCCTCTTTTTGTCATTTGATTGTTTAAGCTTTTATAATTAAGTACGTAAAAGGTGCCCTTTAAAATGTACCCTATAATATTTTATTTTTATTTCTCCGCCGACTTTACTGTCCCACTGCTGGGCACGGGTTTTTTTTCAAGGTGTAAAGGTTTAGGTCATACTCATAATTCACCGCGGTGGCCAAGTGCGAGTAGGTAGACTTTTTTTTTATAATATAAGAGTAGCAGACGAGCATGCAGTCCACCTGATGGTAAGTGGCTACTGCCGCCCATGGACATCTGTAATCAACCCCAGATAAGATTAGACATTCCTACCCAAGGTCCGCCACAGATGCGCCGCTACCCCTGAGGACTAAGCTGGAACGCCTCGGAAAAGTCTGTCTCCCTTACCACACCCTTCGAACCGGAACACAGCAACGCCTAAAACTACTGTTATTAGATAGAAATAGGTGTGGCGGTGGTGCCTTCAAAAATATTCTTCACTTCAAATATACTTCATATAATATTAATTTATCCAATGTTATAAGAATTACTGTACGTTTAAAAAAATAGTGTAAGTATTTAGAAACAAATTATTATACAGGGTGAATCTCCATAAAGTGCACATATTGAAACAGGTAAAATTAAACCGCATTTTGTCGACAAAAAAAATATAAAAAAAATTAAAAAAATTTTTTTTTGGGTTTTACGACCTTTTGAATTTTTTTTTGGGAATTGTGCACCTGAAGTAAATAAATCGCTATAACTTTTAAACTAAGAGGGTTATCAGGTTCAAACAAAAATAACAATGATTGCCAATGATAGGCCGTACTGATCCATGAAAAAAAAAACAAAAAAAAATCATGTTCCCAGGAAAAAAATGTCAGATTAGTGCAAAGAAGCACTTTTTTTAGGTAAAATTTTCAGTAATCATCAATTTCCTCAAAATAATCTAGGCATTTTATTTTTTTATTATTATTTAATGCAATTCTACGTCGTATTAGCTTTCAAACACTAAAAAAACCACGCCTCTAACTCAAGTATAAAGTTTGCTAGGAACGTTTCAAAAAAGACGCGACGCACGTGCGCCCTAATAAAACTGGTATAGTCCGACCCATAATTAGATGTCCAAAATATAAACAAAGGAAACTATCAAAAATATGTTTTAATGGTAAATTCATGGTAGTTTCTTATTTTTGACGATATTAAAGTGATAAAATAAATCTTTAATAATTAAAAAAAAAACACTAGTATTAAAAATGTTATTTATTACCAACACCCTTAAGAACTGCCTTTGTTTAAGCGCTCGTAAGAAACTTTATACTTAAGTTAGAGGCATGCTTTTTTTAGTGTTTGAAAGCTAATACGACGTAGAATTATATTAAATAATAAAAATAAAATAAAAAGCCTAGATTATTTTGAGGAAATTCACGATTACTGAAATTTAACCTAAAAAAATTGCTTTCTTCACACTCATCTGACTATTTTTTTCTGGGAAGATAAACTTTTTTGTTTTTTTTTTTCATGGATCAGTACGGCCTATAATTGGCATTCATTGTCATTTTTGTTTGAACATGATAACTCTTTTAGTTCAAAAGTTATATCGACTTATTTACTTTAGGTGCACAATTCCAAAAAAAAAACTTCAAAAGGTCGTAAAACCCAAAAAAAAAATTTTTTATTATTTTTTTATTTTTTTTTGTCGACAAAATGCGGTTTAATTTTACCTGTTTCAATATGTGCACTTTATGGAGATTCACCCTGTATAATGAATTGTAGATTCGCCACAATTTTAAGTTTCAAATAAATTATTTTGTTGAACAAACTGTGTTGGTATTATTCCATTTCTTTCGTAAAACTTTTTGCAATGTAAGTATTTAAAAATGATTTGCTGTTTAAACAATCTTATTTTTATAAGTTTCTTATATTTAATATTAATTTCAATCTACTGTAGCATAAGAACGTAAGTTATATTTTTTTACTCGTACATAAAAGCAAAGTAAGTATAATAAGTACGTACTCTATATTTAATAATGCAACACAGTACAGTAAAATGTTATAATGTAGGATTTTCAATAAGATTAAATTAAGAAATTTGCACACAATCCATCTAAGAGTAAGTGGCTACTTCCGTCCACTGTACCCAACCATACAGAACTGGGGTTCCATAAGGACGAAAATAGTCGCTCATATTTATTTAAGGCGGCCTTTAAAAATATGTAAAAATTAAGCTCGAAAGGTGAAGTCTACCAATCTACGCTGTGTGTAGCCTAATCGCTCACATCCTTGAAGACACTCATGCCCATCAGAGGGACAGTAATGGGTTCACACCAACGAATTTGAAAAATAAACGGGATATAGTATGATTTAGGCCCAAATTAATTTTAAAGAGGTTATTTGCCAAATATTGGCAAATTATAGGCACAACTTTTAACAATAGAACGTCTCAGATTTCCAAACTCTATTGTTGATATCAAGGTCGAAAACAGTACAAGTGTTGATTATTAGGGACATAGGCATTGTACTAAAGTACCAGCTAAATAAGTTTAGTACTTGTAAAGGTAATATTTCCCTAAATGTTTTCTTGAACCAATTATTTTCTTGAACAAAGGGCGGGCTTTTATTTCCCTCACATTTGGCCCCAAAATAAAAACAAGTTGTTTTTAAGGGCAAATGGATCAAGAAACACTCTAGTGATTATTTTGTATTCATTAATTATTTCATATACCTGACTTCTTACAAAAAAGAAATAGAAGTTTTTAATTTATTCGCTACAGCTAAATTAAAATAGTTTTATATAATTTGTAATCTCCAAATAAAAGCTAATACCTCATTTTATAATATTGCAGATAAATTGGAGAGATAAATGTTATTCGTCAGTATGTATGTGTTTAGATGTATGTGTGTAGGTCATAGATAAGTATAGATATCTCACCGCCTTGTAATTGAAGGAAGCCATTACATGGCTTAACGGTTGTCATGGTGTAATTTACGCGGAACAATGCCGACATGCGCAATGAAGACACGAAATCGAAGAAAAAGTGCGGATAAATATCGTTTCATTCGTAAATGATCTAAAAACTACATTTTTTTAATATTTTTTAAACATGAAAATAGATGACAATGACAATTTCAATTGTCAAAACTGGTTATATTTTCTTGTTAGGAGTGAGTAATCTTTACTAATCTATGGTGTAGGTCTAATTCTTTGGCGCGATATACAGGCGAAACTGCTTCACGGGTTTAAGCATATTAAGTGTAGATTCCTCTAAATTGTGAAAGTAACATACGCTATATTACTTCTCTTTTGAGTAATATTGCAGTTGATTTTTTTATTTCTATAATAATAACTAGTTTGAAGTAATTTGTCCTCGTTTCTATAAAATAGGATATTAAAATCTGCTTATAATTATCCTGAATTGCGCCGGATAGTTCGTCTTAACGAATAACTACGGGGGTGAGTCTCGCGAGACACCCTTTGTACCGCACCCTCGTTAGCGAGTTTCCTTTAGCGACAGCACCAGTGCAGGTATGTTCGCAGATAAAGCTCCATTGTGGTTCATCATGATTCACTGATATTTATCATAGCTATATTATTATGACTTCACTAACACCCGTAAGAACACAAGAAAAATGTGTCTACTCTTTTATTTGATATAAGACAAAGAAGTGCAGTGTCAGAGGACGCTACCCCTTCATTATATGATTATTTAGCAGTTTAGCAGCAGTTAGCGTAGAATTACTCATTAGTCTGCAATTAGGCTAGATTGTAATTAATATAAAGTACCTTATTATTACACTTGGTACTTTATATATACAAAAATACTAACACCCGTGAGGCCAATGAGGTTGCGATTTAGAGGGTCAATAGAATACAATTCGATTCCAGTTAGGCAAATCAAAATGCTGAATTACCTATATAAGCACCTACATGTTTTATAATTTCAGTACGTGTTTTCATGTCGCGTGTTCAAGGTGGCTACAGCATAGGAACTGATTGTATAGGACCTATGGGAGTGATGGTATTTTAGCAATTCTATCAAAATCTTATCCTACCTTATCAGCCAAATTTTGAAGACACTATTTCCTATTACGGATTCATTAATATATTGCCTGAAGTGAATTTAAACTTGAGTATGAAATCATTATGGCATGTTGTATTTTTAGACAAATAGCACGTATAAAAATTATTTTTCTATTAGATAAACTTCGCAATAAACTGCGACTAATGCGAAAAATATATTCTAGAAATTGCTTTAACCCAGTTCTGATAACTTAATGTATAATTATTTAAAGTCATAGCGATGTATCTTAGTATTTCTATTTTTATGATTAAATAAACGCTTATTTTATTTTGTTATGTGCCACTTGGCATAGAAACTCAATTAAAGTAGTTTTTAACACAATTAAAATAAAAATGTTAAATATAATGTTTAATATATAATATTTTTAAACGTTGCAATGTTAGCAAATAGGTATTTAATTAATTTTTTGGAATCATTTGAATAAAATAGGAAGTATAGGAATTTCGCACAAAACAAAAACATCGTAGATTCTCCCATATTCAACGGTTTGAATAGTAATTGGATTGGAAATGTTCGTGCGCCTTACGGCCTTCTGCCGAACAAAGGAACAAACCTACTTAATTGCGAGGCACAAAGACAGCCTCCGGGCTCAGTCGCATTCCACGCATAACCTAACTTCCCGATCTTATTGAAAATTTTATTAGCTCAAGTTTTGACGACTAGGACGTCCACCTGTAGACTGAGTAATGAAATTACTTTCCTCATAAATACTTTCAAAGTTTTCTCTCTCGAAATATTTGTTTTAGTCTGCAACTCTGTAACGAACGAACTTAGGATTTATGGTATGCTGATCGCTGATTTGAGAATGAATTTGTATTTAAAAGCTATTTTAATTAACGGATTATGGTTTCAACATTATTTGGTTTGTACAATTATAGGGTTACAATAAACTTGATGGAATGCGATATTTATGTACTAATTTGTCACGTCAAATAATTGTCAAATTAACACTCTATCCATTATTAACACTAATTAAAATACACACAAAAGCTTGAATATTTTATAACATGAAACTATTTCATTATTCCAATACAAATAGTTCGAATTAATTATATTTACAAACTGAATGCCACTGATTAGTATTTAATGATTTGGCACGAGAGATGAGTGAAGATTCATCTCATATCGTCTTTATAAATGGCACGAGTGTGTATTATTTCCGAAGCTATTAAGTTCAGGAGGCCTCTGTGCTCGACTGCGACCTATATAATATAAATGAGTAGCATTGGATTAGCAGTAGAGAGCTCTTAAATATCTGTGTTAAATACAGATTGTACTGAAATTATTGATGTGTTTTTATACGTCGATTGAAGTATATAAAATTTGAAATATCAGTTACTATGATTAGCTCTCAAGACCGATTTTTAGAAAAAATAGAAGGTTCTTAAGAATTACAATCTCATGATACTACAACATTACACAAGAGGGAAAAAATTTTCGTGGTATGATTGCAGCGACTTTGTAATAATGTATTAAGTTCCTGTCTTGGTTTGAGAGGTAAATAGATAAATATATAGGTTTTGATAAATTATAAATTATAGGTTTGGATAAATTACGTATTAATTCAACTGTGACAGAAGTGAAACAACTTTAATCGTATTTGGAGTCAGTTGCGGATGTTCATGGGTATTAATGACCACAGCATCACATCGACTATGCCCCCAATTAAGAGACCGAAATTCCGAACATGACGCTATCACTGCTATAAATGCGCGGGTCGAATGAGAATCGGTGACTTTAGTTTCTTAAAATATTATTAGTATATCAGTTCTATCTCGTACTTAGCTTTAGGTTCTCAATAGGCAATAAGTATCATTCGTGACACGATTACTTTCAGAGTATACGTGTTCTTGAGATTCACGGAAATTAGTGTGTGATACGCATGTACGATTAGTCATTAGTCGCTCAATCGTCAGCTCTAGTTCATCTGGGTAGAGCTGTACCCTTAGTATGAGTTTTTACGTTTTTACAAAAATGACTCTTTTTGTATTTGTATTTCCCATACGTTTCCAATCAGTTCTGATACAGTCCGCTAGGGGCGCTGATTGGAAATGTATGGGCAAATACGTAAACAGATATCAAAACAGTCATTTTTGTAAAAACGTTAAACCTCATACTAAGGGTACTCACAATGCAAGGTCCTAGAATATTAACAAATATGTCATTGGATACGCATTTTAGTGATTATTTGGCCTGACGACCTTTGTTTCGCTAGTTTCGTCTAGTTTCGAGTTCTAATTCAGTATGAATGATCATTACATCGAGGCTCTGCTTAGATCGTATTAGATGCGTGTTGTGTTATAATTATTAGAATAAAACCTACTACAGCTCAGTAGAGCGTTTTATTGATAAACAATAAATCAGGTTAAGTGACCACGGGGTGGAGAGCACCTGCACCTGATGTGAAATTGTAATGGTATTAATTATTGGGTGTAAGTTTCCCGTAATAAAACAGCCTACTATGTCAGAAAGTCTAGTGAAAGCCTAGTTTTATGAAATTCGACGGCTACATCTTATATATAAAATTCTCGTGTCACAATGTTAGTTACGGTACTCCTCCGAAACGGCTTTACCGATTTTTACCAAATTTTATATACATATTCAATACGCCGCTACCCCTGAGGACTAAGCTGGAACGCCTCGGAAAAGTCTGTCTCCCTTACCACACCCTTCAAAACGGAACACAGCAGCGCCTAACCCTGTTATTAGGTAGAAATGGGTGTGGAGGTGGTGCCGCCGGAGTCGAACCACAAAGGGTTCTACCACATAAAATGATGATGTTTATAATGGTAGTGGTTTCTCTGTGTAACCTTACCCTAAGGGTGTAGAATTTTTTATGCAATATTATTATTACTATTATTACTTTTCTTGTTACAAAATTATATATAATTTTGGTGTAGAAATTCATTATTAAAATTCCTCTAAGGTATCTCTGCGAAAAAATTCAAATTCATTCTCCATTTTTAAACCAAATCCGTACAAAGAGACATGTAAGAACTAAAAACGACATTTATGCTTTCATATAGTGGAAGCTTACCTACAAGCATATTTTATAGGTAGAAGAACCTTTTATGATTAGTCTCTGGAGGCACCAGCACCAAACTTATTTTTGCCTTATTAACCACAGTGTTAAATGCTACTATACTTTTGTATGATCGGTAGTAAGAGCATTTCCCTTATACTTGAGAGACGTTTCAATTTAGTCAACATATAGTTATCTAGTAATGCTTCTGAGGACGACCTCTAGTAGTAGGATTATAATTTTATTTACAGTGGATTACACATTTCCATAAGGGCAATACTCTTTACCGGTCGGGTTCTATTTGTTACTTTTATGATAGTACAAAAGTTGCCTATAATTTGAATCATTATCGTTATAATATAGAATCAGTAAATAAAGAGTTCACTTTAATTTATTTTTATATCTTGGTTATAGGATATAGATGAAACAGATAAATTAGCGATACTTATAAAAAGCCTTAATTAAGAATTCAAGTATAAATCAAGTAATTAATTTATTCTCTGCCAGTTTTATACAAAATAACAAAATTATTTATGAATTTAAAGAAAACACTAATTACTGGTTAGCTCAGACTTATTTAGTTATAGTTCGACATTTCAAATATTGGCTGCTTTAGGTAGTTAAATTACTTAGGTCTTGGCGAGAATAGAATACATTTTACGAGTAATAGGATAAGTAATTTGTATATTAATGTGTACTAAGGGAGTTATTTCACCTTTTACATTTTAAGATGTTGTTAAAATGATGTTACAATTTTATTATTCTCTGTCCAAGTGCCTTGATGAACAATCATTTGATTGCTGCAATTTCTAATTACGAATTGTGGCCCAATTCCTTGACCACCAAACTGAGATGTCGAAGTCTAAATCCTACTAATACTTATTTAAATATCATTTTCACCTTTACGAAACGGATACGATGTTTTACTCCACCGCTAGTAAGTGATAATTAATGTGTAACACGCGTATAAGTTTCGAAAAATTAAAGTTGCCTCGAATTCGAATTCGAACCTCCGATTGAGATATAAAGTTTTAAACCACTTGGCTTTCTCAGCCTTTACTTTCACTATTATAATTAAATATTCCTACAACATCATTTACAACAGTTTACCACGCTTCTTGCAGATAAACGAATGAATTTATTTTATTGACAAACTCACAAAATAATCGCGGAATTAGGGACAGTAAAGAGAGATTTCAATGTAATTAGTATTCATTAGCGTAATCAGCCTTATCTAATTTGCTCGACGTTGGGGCGCAAACTAATTCCGGCAAAGCGCCCAAATCACGACAGTCGCTCCAAAACACTTGGTTTCAGGACAGAAAAGGGCTTAAGGACGATTCCGTACATACTCAGGATATGTTATATTTGCATGTATATTCCAGTTTTGTAATTTTTAGGGTTAGCAAATGAACTTGCAATCCTTCTGGTGTATATATGACCGACTCTGATGAACGGGCTGTGTCTACCTGAAGCTGTTCACAGGTGCGTTGCCACTTCTAAGGACCAAGATGATCGCCACATGTCAGCCGGCATCTACATTCTTGGATCGAAATGCAGAATTACTTCACGCTAGTAACAGACATGGCGATGTTGCATCCTCGACCGAGCCGTACTGGTTCTACCACTTTTCAAATGCTGACTTGATTATGAGGCCATGTAAATCCTCACGAATGACCACGCATCAGATCGGCTTCAGGTAGAACCCCGGTTTTTTAAAGAGATCGTTATAGATGGCCATGTGTGACAGTGACGTAACCATCACGTGACTACATTCCCGTTAGCTAATTCAATCACATAATAGATTGACTAGGTACATAATAATTATTACGTCCACGTTTATTGATTTTAAATATATATATATAGTTAAATATTTATTTAAAGTGACAAGATAAAAAATCCTTTCAAAATTACCTGACGAAAGCGCCTACGTCAGGACTGTCGTTCCATAACACTTAGTTCCGGAACAGAACAGGGTGGATTAGGGACGAATCCGTACAACACATGTCGTATTACATTTGCATATTTCTTCCCGTTTTGTAATAGGCTTCCAAAATGATTACGGCAGTAGAAACCTTTGTAATTCAACCCCAATTTTTTATATTATAAGAGTATCAGACGAGCATGGAATCCACCTGTTGGTAAGTGGCCGCTACACCTGAGGACTGAGCTTTAATGCCTGGGAAAAGTATGTCTCCCTTACCACACCCTTCAAACCAGAACACAGCAGCAATTAACACTGCTGTTATAAGACAGAAATAGATTTGGCGGTGGCTCCGCCGGAGTCGAATGACAGAGGGTTTTACTACCTTTGGATATCATCAACCAAGTATGTAGATTTTCAACTTTAGCCAGAAATATGAAGCGGTAATGGATTGTATGATATAGTAAGGTAGATCAAAAAAGCAGTGATAGCCTAGTGGTTAAGAAACTCGGCCTCTCGATCGAGGGGTCCGAGGTTCAAATCACAGGCACGCACCTCTGATTTTTCGAAATTATGTGCGTATTAGAAAGTAATTATCACTTGCCAAAACGGTGAAGGAAAACATCGTGAGGAAACCTGCATACCTGAGAGATTTATAAAAAACAAATTCAAAGGAATGTGAAGACCACCAATACGCACTTGGCCAGCGCGGGGACTATGGCCTAATCCTTCTCATTCTGAGAGGAAACCCGTGCCCAGCAGTGGGACAATAATGGGTTGATGATGATGATGATGATGAGTAAGGGAGATACATTTTATTAAACATTCTAACTTAATTATCAATGAATGAAGCGCATTAGACATACTTCGAGGTAAAAGTAATAAATACTAAATATAACACAACTTGTTTCTGAAACGGCGTATGAAATTAACCTTGTCAAATAACCAGTAGACTCCTAACACCAAGCATGTTATACTTATTAATTACAGCAGAAATGTTATAATTGGAATACTGGACATGCAAAAGGCCAATGATCACGCAGTCTCAACCAATCTTCCAATCAGCCTATTCTGACATAGCTAGTTGCAATTCTCAGCTCACATGAATACACAGTCCGTATAAGTTTCTGTCTCCTATGCTGACGGTTATTACTGGAAATGTATTCGTTTTATGTTGAGGAAATATGTCTTGGGGCAGTCAATTTGCGACATGTATGAGAACTCGGTGCAATTTTTAAATGCAGTAATTTCCATTTCGATAAGAAACCAGAGTTGGTATGATGAGGAGTCTGTTTTGTTACTTCTTCAATGAAATATACTCTCGAGAATACTCCTTCAAAACAGACCGGTTTGCTCGTTGTTTAATTAATCTCTTGCTGAATTCTTAATGCAATTTATAGGTGTGTGCTATTATGCATTCTTGAATAATATTACTGTAGCTTCATTCAAGTTCTACTTTTATTTAATTTGACAGGTTTACATTGTTTATTCCTACCGTTAATTAATAGATACTGTTTTGGATATTTTTTACAATTATTTTTTTTTTCTTGGAAATTAGGATTTTTTTGTTGGTCGTTTATCATTACTTCCCAGAATTCCAGAATTTGCAATCCTTATAAGCAACACTATGGTGTAATAATACAGGTTGCGCTTTTTTCCGGCTAGGGAAAAATATTTTTTAAAATAGTTTTTATCAAAATCCGCTGCGAATTTCCTTTCAGCATTTTTCGCTAATTCTTATAGTTTCGGACTACGTCCTAAAGGCCCATTTGAGAAATTCAGCCTGTATATGGAACTGCGTACATAATTAAAGTTTTCATTAGACATAAGGAATGCATACATATTTTAGTTAGATATTCACCGCATGTCAGTTAATTATTTATCATCGTTGACAAATTTTAGCTAAAACTTAACGCTATTATTATTATGTAAATAAATAGGTAACAGTAAATAATAATATTAATAATAAATTGCATTCATATGTCTATTATAATAAAATTTATTTCAGCAATATTCCAAATTGCGCAAACAAATAACCCAAAAGTTTTGTTACAAAATATCAACCAGCCGAAAAACGTAACATACACTACACAATTTTACACTGAGCAAATTCTCAATATCCGTGCCTATGGCGGACGTTAGAGCGGCCGTTCTCTATGTTTACGAGTTTTGCTTTTGCCCCTAAATTCTGGTATCGAATGACTAGTGATTCAAGGGAACACACCCGTTATGGGCGTTATGACAAAACTAGTTCGGCAAATGGCTTTTTACTGAATGTTTGAAATTTTAGGGATAAGCATTTCTAAACCTACACGTTTAAAGAAAACAATACGATTTTTAGTTATTTTTGTTTGATTTATGCATATTTGATTTAACGGCAAAGTGAAATTACCCGGTATTGAATTCACTTATTTGTATAGTAGATAGTATGCTATCGAATGACTAGTGTTTCAAGGGAACATAAAGGTTATGACAAAACTAGTTCGGCAAATGGCTTTTTACAGTTTATAAATTTTAGAGATAAGCAATTCTAACTTACAATTAAACGTAACGATGTGTTTGTTATGTAAGTGTAAGTTAGTTGTATGCCTGTTTGTTTTAACGGCAAAGTGAATGTAGATTATGGGTTTTTAAATAAAACTCCAACTTAAATCTTCCGTTCTTTTCTTCTTGTTTTATTCCGAGGCGTATACACAATTACATATTTTTTTTTTTTTTTGGCGCCCAGATGTAGGTGGAAAAAGGGCTGACCCTCTACGGAGAGGGAGGAGGAAAAAATGCATCCAAGCACTTACAGGCCGCGACGGCCGGTGCCTGCGTCGTGTGGGGCTGAATGTAAGGTCCTCCTGAAGGGAGGACCATCCCACTAAAAACTCCTTTAAAGGCATTCGTCCGAAGGGACCGTACAGCCGACATCGGATAGCGACCTCTCGTTGTGGAACGAGAGGCGCTAGCGGCGCTCCCTAGAGAGCGACCGCTGGATAGATGACACTGAAGGTGTCAACGTATCATGAATAAGACTAGAATCGTCGGGAAGACGATTCTCTATGGAGAGTTGTACGCCCCTGTGGGCGGCCAGAAGATTCTCCACATCCGTGGAGAGTTTGTTAGGAGCGTCGGTCAAGATATTTCTTGGCCGACGGCAGTTGTGACGGGTAGGAAGAGGGGCAGCATAGTCCGCTGCACCCTTGATAAGTGGGTTGGAATGATTTTCTGAGCGGTCGAAGAATGCTTCAGAGAATTGTTTAAGGACTTGTTGTATTGGAGCGAGCTCCAGGCCGCGGTGGAGGTCGGCGTTCCTGACATACCAGGGGGCATTAAGTGCCCGACGACAAAAAAGATTTTGTATGACCTGGAGTTTATCTAGGATGGTGTGATTCGCGTGAGCGAAGACTGGAGAGGCGTATGTTAACACCGGTCGAATGCAAACCTTATACAGCGTTCGCTTATTCCTGGCTGACAACTTGCTGTGTCTGCCAATCATGGCGTTGAGGCGGCTCATGTAAGAGCGGGCGGTATGGGTGACCTTAGAGACGTGGGGTCTAAAGGTGAGGCCCGGGTCAAGGGTAACTCCTAGGTATTTTACTGTGGGCCTCCATGGAATGGGGGCCCCAAGTAATTTGACGGAGGGCAGGTTGTTTAAGCGCCTGCGTTTGTGGTCAAAGCGCATTGCGGAGCTTTTCTCCGCATTGACTTCGATGCGCCATTTCCTAAACCAATCTCCTAACTCGTTGACCGAGCGTTGGAGTTTGGCGAGGACAGATGACTCCTTTTGCCCTTGGATGTAAAGAGCGGTGTTATCGGCGAAGAGTGATAGCTGCACCCCATTTTTGGGGATAGGAATATCGTTGGAGTACGATATGAATAATGTGGGAGCGAGCACTGAGCCTTGAGGGACTCCGGCTGTTATGGGGCGTGGTGAAGAGAGGACACCTTCGTGCCTGTAGCGGAAGGTTCTCTCCTGAAGGTAGGAAGCCACGATGCGGACTAGGCGATCAGGAAGACCAGATTGGTATAGCTTGTATACCAGTCCTCCATGCCAGACTTTGTCAAAAGCCTTGGCGACGTCGAAGAAGACTGCTAGTGTCTTGTTACGTCTTGGATAAAACCCGCTTGTGATGTACTCGACAATGCGGTGGACTTGTTGGGGGCACGAGTGCTGGTGGCGAAAGCCAAATTGGTGAGGGATGATGAGTGGGGGAGCATCTATTGGGAAGAGGTGCCCTCTTATGTGAACGAGGATCACCCGTTCGAAAACCTTGCCCATTGCATTGAGGAGGCTAATGGGGCGGTGGTTGGAGGGAATATGTTTCGGTTTCCCAGGCTTGGGAATACCGATAACTGTTGCTGTCTTCCAGGCTGTTGGAAAGAAGCTGAGATCGAGGCAGGCATTGAAGACAATGACCAGAAGGGTCAGTACCTGCTCGGGGAAGTGTTTAAGCGCCAGGTTGGAGATACCATCCGAACCTGGGGCTTTACGAGGTTTCAAACCGCGGATGACGGTCCGGACCTCGTCTGTAGTGATTTTAATAGGAGCAGAGGTGACAGGGAGAGAGATCTTTTTAAGGACCTCCTCCTCCACCTTGTTAATGTGGATAGGGTCGCACGGTTGAGTGCTGGGGGAGCACTGCGCAGCGATGCTATCTGCGAAGCATTCGGCCTTCTCGGTGTCCTCGAAGGCTATGCTGCCGTCGGGACGCGTGAGAGGGGGAGTGCTAGAAAAGGCTTCGGTACGAAATCGTCTAGTGATTTTGTAGAATGCCTCATGAGAAGGTTGGATATCCTCCATGAGAGAGTTCCAGTTGGAGTCCCTCAGTTTGGCTAGCCGGGATCTGACTTTCCTTTGGAGGGCGTTAGCGCGCCTCCTAAGGACAGGGGTGGGATACTTAGCGGCCCATCTGAGGGCTGCGTTCTTAGTTTGGATTAGCTTCCTGACCTCGCGAGGTAGTTTGCGGTTCTGGACCTCTACCACCTTCGCGTTGTCATGAAGCGAAGTCTGAACTAGCTGGGTGAGTGAGTTGACCGAACTGTCTATTTTGTCCGTGCTAACAAGGTAGCCTGGGGGAATAGCATACGGTGAATCGGGGGCCTCTATGGCCGAGGTGAGAGATTTCTCGTACCCTTCCCAGTTAGTGAAGGTTTTCGAGGAAGTATGGGGAGTTGGATCATAGGGACCTAACTGGAGAGAGACTGGACGATGGTCTGAGCCCAGATCGTCCAATGTTTCGATCGCTCTTGTATTGAGCGCGACGCCTTTGAGTAGGTTCTTGGTCTTCCCGATCGGGGTAGTGGGTTGGCGCTATTGGAGAGAAGATATCAAAGTCCAGTGCGCGGGAAATGGTTAGGAGTTTCTTACCGTTGGTATTAGTCAGACGACTGTTCCAAACGGTATGTTTACAATTGAAATCTCCAAATCGTACGACAGAGTCTCCGAGCGAGAGGAGGGCCTCCAAGTCGCTTTGGAGAGGGGCTTTATGGGCGGGGAGATAAATTGAGGCTATGATCAGGGACGGGTGTCCTGTCATGCCTAATTTGCATATGGTGGCTTCCATATTGGTGAGCTTGGGTGTTTCCAGTGGGGTGCAATGGAAGGATCTCTTGTAGTAGACGGCAGTGCCTCCGCCACGACGGTCGTCGGCTCTGTCATTGCGTACAAGCGCGTAAGAGGGGAGACTTACGCCTTTAAGGGAGGGCTTGAGGAAGGTTTCCTGAACAAGCATCAGGTCGATATCCCTGTTGCGGACGAACTCTTTGAGTTCGGGAATGCAAGGCTTTAGACCTCGTGCATTGAAGGAGATAAGCGAGACGCCTTTAGGTTTTTGACGACCGGGACGAAGGGGTTGAGTATGAACGTTACTCATTGGATAGATTTGAACAACGCTAAGTGTTCGGAGTAGATAGCGATGCGTTCCGCCTGGCTGGCGTTACGCATCTTTTGGGAGACGAGTTTGATCTCGTCGAGGTCCACGCCCTTAACGCAGTCGACAAGGAACATGATATGTTCCCTTACCGATGCATCTTGGGTGGGACGGGGAGTGGGAGTGGCCTTAGGGGCCGGGGTTGGTGGGGCGGTCGCGGGTGCGACTTTCCTCCAACTCATGGCTCCCACAAATTTCCATGGTTGGGGTTTTGGAGGCCCCTAACCGCGGGAAATTGGTCGAATTGACCGGAGGTGGGCCTACTTTGGAGGGCTGCTTTTTGGCAACCTTCTTTTGAGCGGGACGGGGGGCTTTCGGGCAACCACGGTAGTTAGCCGGGTGACCGGAAGTGGTGCACAACACGCAGGCAGAAGGGGACTCGTCTTCACGAGTCCTCTTGCACTCCCGTGTGGCGTGGGGTTCGAGGCACTTGACGCACCTTGGGGGGGCAGTGCAGTTCGCCGCTGCATGGCCGTAAAGCTGGCAGCGGTGGCACTGGGCAGGGTAACCACGCTTGTTAGGTGGTTCCACCTTGATTTGAGAAAGGCCACAGATTGTGAGCTCCTTCTCTTTGAAGATGTCCTTGGAGGACGGGGTCTTGGACAGTATGGCCAGGGCTAGTGGGTATTTTATCCCGTTGCGGTTGTACAGCTTGTGTACACCTTCCACGGGGAAACCTTGGTTGACGAGATCCGTTTGGATGTCGTCGGTGGGAAGTTCATAGGGGAGACCCCTAAGGACCGCTTTGATTTTGCGGTCCTCTTCCAGTGCGTACGTGTGGTACGGGAGTTGTAAATGAGTTAGGAGCCTAATGAGGCTCCTGAAGTCCTCGGTGGTGGGGCATAATACGCGAATAGAATCGCGAAGGTTATGTGCCTTGGTGTAGTGGATTTTTCGTTCCACTAGGGTTTTGGAGAAGTCGGACCATTTCGACTTATCCCTGAAGAAAATGTGTGGAGGCGGTTTACACTTGGCAAGTGCCGGTTCGCAGCGCGTGGCTGGCTTGGGGGGCTTAGCCACGGGGTTTGAGCTCTGGGGCTCGGTGGAGGCTTTTGGCACGGGGGCCAGAGTGGAGGCTTTTGGCACGGGGGCCAGAGCGGGGGCCGCTGGGGCTGGGGTGGCTTCAATAGAGGCCTCGGAAGAAGTCTCACTTGTCGCCTTAGCGACGCGTTTGACTGGACGTTTCTTTGTCTTCTTCGACTTGACAGGGGTGAAACCCTGGTCGTCGTCGGAGGAGGCGGCGGAAATGAGGGTGCTCTCCGACGATTCGTCGGAGGAGGCGGGGCGTTTTAGCGAGATGGCGTCATAGTCCATCTCGTGTCTCGGGGTGGCATCAGGGGATGCGGGTGAATCGGTAACGGACAGGGGATCCGTTACGGACTTTAAGGGCTCGCAAAGGGAGCGGAGTTTGACAGCGTCGAAGGGGATATGGAGCTTCTTGCTCAGTAGAGAGGACAGAGCCTCGAAAAACCTATCAGTTACCATGTAGGCCATGGTAACCAGGGATGCCTCCCTGCCGAGGCAGGGAGCTAACGGGGAGGGGGAGGGAAATGCAATTACCCCTAAGGGAAAGTAACTGCTACCGTCACCCTTGGGATAGCCCAAGTGCAGTGGGATCGGGTCTGCCGGTTTCTCTCAGGCCGAGAGGTCTGAGAAGCGCACCGGGTCAACGCTAGCTGGTTTCGTTGGCACCGTTAGGTATCCACCAACTCAAACGCGTCGGGACGTGAGTTTTGTTTATTCCCAATAAATTGGCAATAAACAAAGCACGGACCGCTACCGATAAAATCGAGTAGGCGAGAACCGGCCGAAAGGCCAGACAAAAATCTGGGTTAGGAAACACTTAGAGCGCGAGCAGGCGGGGCTGCTCGGTCTGGCGTTCAAACGCAGAGTGACAATTACATACAAAAAGGCGAGCTTAAGTACTTATTTTGGGTACCGCAACAGGCGCAGGCTCAGTTAGCAACCGCGTCCTATTGCCGTCCCTCTCTAACATCGCCTGTCTTACTCTTACAATTCTATGCTTACACTCTATTGCTATCCTACTCTTACATCTATTCTTATCATTTAAGTAGGACGTATCTATTACAATAAAATGTCTTATTTTCTATTATCATTATACATTAAAAACTATGTTTATGGGCCGCTGTCGTCCGTAATAGTGAAACTACCCTGTTTCGAATTAACTGATTTGTATAGTAGGTAGTATGCTATCGAATGATTCGAGGGTTCGTGATTCAAGGATCACCCGCTATGACAAACCTAGTTCGGCAAATGGCTTTTTACTGAATGTAAATTTTAGAGATAAGCAATTCTAAACCTACACATAATTTATTTATTTTATTTAATTATTTATTAAATCACCAACGATTATTACATTTATATTTGGTACACAAAAAGATAATAATGCGTTTGTTATGTAATTGTGAGTTCGTTCTGTTTTTTGTTTTACGGCTATTTGTTTTAAAGGCAAAGTGAAATTACCCTGTTTTGAATTCACTGATTTGTGTAGTAGATATTTTTTCGATTGATTGACCTGGCTACTCGGCTTTTTACAACATACAAAATCTAAATTTTTGTACGATTTATACAAAAAACCGGGCAACTAGCAAATTAACTCGTTTGGAAAGAGTTTCGTACAAAATTAACACTGTACACATATTTATCTACACTAATATCATAAAGACGAAAACTTTGTTTGTTTGGTTCTAATAAATAGACTCAAAAACTACTGAACCGATTTTAAAAATTCCTTCACCATTCGAAAGCTACATTATCCACTAGTAACATAAGCTATATTTTATATGAAATATATTTGATAAATAGATTTTGAGGCGGTACAAAGTTTGCCGGGTCAACTAGTATCTATATATAATCGGAAATATGTTTACCAACTGAAAATGTAAGTTTCTTTGTTTGCATTTATGACCGTAGACTTCTAATAGATTTTACTAATATTTAAATCCCGAATTATTTTTTTTAATTTATTTTCAAAATTCTAGCCTCAGTAGTTTCGTTTCGGGGTGGGGGAATTTAACTGGTTTTAATTTTTGTCTTTTTTCTGCAATAACTATAAAACTATGTATTATCGAACTAAAATGAAAAATATTTGAGTTCCTTACAAGAAGCCCTTTCATTTAATATGCCACTCGACTACAGTTTGTATTTTTTTTTTTTAATTTCGCCCCCGAAAGTCACTCCTCAATTCGAAATTCAGTTGTTTCATTACACCTTCATCTTTGGGTCACGGAAAAGCATATGATTGCCAAATTTCAACTCATATGCACCTGTAGTCTCGGAGAAAATTGGTTGTGAGGTGAGACAGACGGACGAACAGACGCAGGAGTGGGCCTATCAGAATTCCTTTTTTGTTTTCGTGCGAAACCCTAAAATATCAAAATAGATATGTTTTTATCATTACACAATAACTGGAATAAAACCTTCCACTTAATTTCACATGCTTCAGACTAATCAAATCAAGTCAAATATTTTCCCACTTAGCTTAAACCAACTGTTCAGTAGGCGCCATTTCTGCCGCTTCTTGAATATTGAACGATTTGTTAAGAGCTTCTTACTAAGAAGCACTTATATCCTCATTTGTTAGTTTTGGCGCAAATATCTATTATTTCCATAGCAATTATGTTCAGGAAGCCTATAGCATCATCTATAATGTATTAAGAGATAAGGAGGAAAGATGAGCGTGTGCGTGCGTTGTATGATGAAGCGCAAATAATTTATTTCGTACAAGATCAGAACATCTTTATGGGGGGATTAGCGTTGTGTGCCGGATTTGGCATTTGTAGGATAATTGCGCATTATCCGTTAGCAGGCATCCTCCATACAATTTAACCCTTATTATAGCTTCTTAGAGTATATATATTCCAAAGTCTTTAATGGGCCTAGGACAATCACTTCCTTAAACAAGAAGTTATTTATAAGTGTTTATGAATACTGCACCCTTACCACCAGTTTTTACGTTTTGACAAATATGACTATTTTCGTATTTGTTTATGTATTTGCCCATACAATTTCCAATCAGCGCCTCTAGCGGTTTGTATCAAAACTATAGAGTCAGAAACGTAACATTAAATTTCAAAATTGACAAAATGGCGCTTTATGTTTTGTCTCTCTTTTTTGCGAACATGTGTATATTGTTACGTTTACTCAGTCTACTAAAGCAAACGGAACAGAATAATGGATTGTGTACGTAACGTAAAATTGTGGGTTGTTTTTAAAACTCATGGTAAGGGTACTCTGGTGGCAATGAGGGTGGTGGTTTGAAGGTGGTAGAACCCTTTGTAGTTCGACTCCGGCGGCACCACCACCACACCTATTTCTACCTAATAACAGCAGTGTTAAGCGCTGCTGTGTTCCGTTTTGAAGGGTGTGGTAAGGGAGACAGACTTTACCGAGGCGTTCCAGCTTAATCCTCAGGGGTAGCGGCGCATCTGTGGCTGACCTCAGGTAGGAATATCTAATCCTATCTGGGGTTGATTACAGATGTCCATGGGCGGCAGTAGCCACTTACCATCAGGTGGACTGCATGCTCGTCAGCTACTCCTATATTATAAAAAAAAATGCATGACTCGTGTCGAAGGGATCACCGTGTCGGTGTGTAGCAATGGGTTACGGGCACGATTCCCGGTCAGACAGATATTTAAAATGATGATTAAAGATTTCTATTCGGGCCCGTGATCTTTGTCTGATATGTCGTGGAATGACGTGTACACTAATTTTTTTCCTGCAAAATGAGTATTAAAAAGAAATTATTGAGTATAAAAAATGAGTATTAAAAAGCGTTATTATTGATCAGTTTCATGTTCCTTATAATTTAATAGAACTTATATACCTATTACTCTCGACGCAAATATGATGATGAACTGGTTAAGTGAACAAGGGCTTCTAACGAGGACGGCTACAACAATCGCTTAATAATGACGCTTGAACCCAGTTTCAAACTAACAAGCCAGGCAATGTTAACAGAAAACTGAGTAGAGATGGCAATTCTTTCCGAAAAAGATCGATTCTGGAATTGAATCTAATCCCAGTGCAATAAATCACATTCAACTCGATTCGCAAAAAAATCAAGGCCCAGAGAATCGACTCTCCAAAATTCGATCTTCGATCTTTTCAGCTGCAAACGGCGAAGATATTGACAAAAAAGATCATCAAGAACAAACAAGCACTGAAATACGTATCCGTCAGCAAAAAGATTTTTATAACGCAACCGACTTTAAAAAGATCGATTCGCTGCATCGATCCATTACTAGAAATCGATTAAAATAATCGATTTTTTTGGGCCGAAAGATTGAATCTTCGATTAATCGATCTCAGATCGCCATCTCTAAAACTGTGTCCCGTAGGAAATCAATTAACTTAGCCCACGTGCTAAAAATATATCATAAACAAACAGAATACATTACCAACGATGTATTGATAATGGAGTACGGAGCAGGTACTCGATAATGTAGCCCGCATTTCACAAGGGTACGTGTAAGTCATCTCCGCTCCATTAGGGAAAATCGCTTGGGTTTAGAGATGTGCCGAGTTAGGTCGACTCGAGTCAGTACTCGAGTACTTACATAAACTCGCATATTCGAGTACTAATAAGTGATACTCGAGTACCACCTGTACTGTACCAGTGATACTCGAATACTGACGGTACTCGTACACTGACTCCAGTCTTAGGTACCTTATATACGCAAACGAGTGAATACAGCAGAAATTGTGCAAGTTACATCTTGTTTAATTTTACTCGAATACATTGTGAGTACTCTGGACTCGACTCCTGCCTCGATTCTTTTTATGAGTACTAAAGTACTCGAATACCAAGAACGGCCGACTCGGCGCATCATTACTTGGGTTGCGCATATACCTACAGTTACTGCATGTTATACGATCGAAGAATTGGTAAAATCCCGTATGATTAGATTTTTTTATGCCCAATACCGCGGGGCTCGTTTTATGCTTGCTTGTATATTGAATATTCGTCTTACATTTATTAAGGCACTGTACTGAGTAATGGAAGAATTTATATAGCTACATTTTTGAAAGCAATTTTGATAGGGATACATTTTGCATATTTAAACATATTGTTTTTTAAACGTGAGCTCATTAAAGAAATAGAGTTTAATCTCAGGTTTTTTCTTGTCACGCGGGTTTGTCCACGTGCTTCTCGTACACGTGGGTGAAATTACTGGCTGCAGTCATTATTTCAGCTGCCATAAAAGTAAAAAAAAACAACAAAATCTCCAAACAAAAACAGTTTGTTGCGTTTTTAAGCATTTTTTGCTTACAATAATGTCACACAAACTAATAATGGTGATACGGAACCCGCCGTATGCAGTTCGTCTCGCACTTAGTCTTTCTTTTTTCGTTTTTGGTGCCACGTCATCATCATCATGATGATGGCTTTTAAGATCATGTCAATATAAATAATTCAATAGTGGCAAACAACTTGTTATTGACGAAGAGTAATTTTTCCAAAGTAGCGAGTGAGTAGAGTACAACCTTTGAGAACCACTGAGCTAAAGGAATGGAATGCACACAAAGAAAGCACACTTTCAAGATCGCACCGACGCGCGCCGCTCCCTCTGTAATTAACGACTTGTTGAATTGTTAATTCAATTTCTTTGCACATCTTTCTGCACTTGCAGTTCATTTGATATTTACGTTAGTAGCGTCAAACGAGCAAGGTAGAGAGTAGGAGAGGTAGTAGGTAGAGAAAATAAAAGGTGGGTAGTTGTAATGGCTTTCAATTAGGGGTTCTGTATAGCAGAGGGTCTTATACTCTGTAACGAAGGAAGCTTCTTCATTTAAATGTAACATTAGTTAGCGTGGTAAGCATAAACCCATTTGAACACCAATATAAAAAACTAATCTTAATTGATTTGGTCTGTCTTTGTGTTCAATTAATCTATGCCTTAAAATGAAGTTTTTAATACAGCATATTTAATTATGTAATACGAACTTTTGCCCGCGTCTTCGCTCGCGTTACGAAGTAATATTTTCATCCCCTATTAAGGGGGTAACCCTTGGGGGTAGAATTAATCAAAATCCTTTCTTAGAGGAATAGCCTTTCTTAACATCTATCTGCATGCCAAATTTCAGCCCGATCCGTCCAGTGGTTTGGGCTGTGCGTTGATAGATCACTATGTCAGTCAGTCACCTTTGAGTTATATATATTTACATATTGACAAAAAACAATAAAGCGACCTTGTAAGGAGTTTAAAGTTTGAGTACAACCTATTTAAGAAAGCGATTAATACAGCGCTACTCCCTACTCTCGTTAAATGACGAAATATAAATTAATGATGGAAGGAGTCGAAAGTTTGAGAACCTCTGAGCACACAATTCATGTGGTAGTGCAGTGAGCCGGAATAAGCAAGGCTTTTAAGATGGCTGGGAAGCGCAGATCCGTCTCCGTGTAATTAATGACTCGTTGAACTTTTAACTCAATTTATTTATACATCTTTCTACACTCACAGTTTATTTAATGCTTTCTTTGTTTCTTTTATTTCTTTTATGATATTATCTATTTTAATACGCAGGGGGTATCGTATGTTTTGGATAGTATTTCACGCATTCCGATGATATATCGTTTGTTTTCGTATCTTAATGCAGATATGTAGAATGTTTGTTTTATCGGGTTACGCAGTGAAACGCAGGCAAGAGTCGTTAGAGTTAGACAATGATTTTTTCCATATAAAATGTTGCTGTCAGTAATGATTTAACAGTCAAAGTTCGACCATACGGTTAACTGTTAAAATTACGTTTCATAATTTGTCACTCAAATACTAATGAATTAATAAGAACAATTGAATATGATCTTGTTAAAAAATGAAAGTTTTTTCAATAAGAAAACCTAGCAGGCAAGACACCTGATATAAGCCACTGGATAGTGAAAATTTACGCTTAAAACAGCTAGACGTTGCCTTGTCTCAGCCTGCACCTGCTCCTGTTGTTTAATTAACGACCTGTTGAATTTTAAATGCAATTTCTATGCTTTTCAGTGCACGATGCACGAACACTTGTGGTCTGTTTGCTCATTCATTATGTGTTAGTGTATTTACTTACCGAGCAACGGACTGAGGTAATTCCGTGGTAAACACAAAAGTTACTTTAACTTCCTCACTTCGAGTGGACGCTGTATAATGTTAACTAATTTATATGTTACAGATGTTTTAGGTTAAGTACTTAAAATAACAGAAGTTACAACGTAATATTGAATAATGGATAGATAGTAGGATTTACTTGTATTAATCAATGTTTCAAGAGCTGCTTGGAAAAATAACTAGGAAAACATCCTACATGTTTCTATCCACATATGTAAATATATTTTTCGATGTAGGAATAAATGAATTTGTTAACTATAAAGTTTTACGTTTTACATGTATTAAAATTTGAAATTTTCGTCATAAACAGTAAGTAACGTAATTAAAGTTTTTAAATAACACTTAATTTGATTCGGATTCACAGGTAAAACAAAGATATAATCGTCATCAACCCATTACTGTCCCACTGTTGGGCAAGGGTCTCCTCTCAGAATGAGAAGGATTATGCCATAGTCCACCGCGCTGGCCAAGTGCGTATTGGTAGTATACTAAATCTCTCAGGATGTTTTATCGATGTTTTCCTTCACCATTCTAAGCAAGTGATAATTAATTTCTAATACGTACATAATTTTGAAAAAATCAGAGAATCAGTAAGTGCTTAGGATTTGAACCTCGGACCGTTCGTTCGAGAGGCCGACTTTTTAAGCCATTGGGCTATCACTGCTTTTTAAAACAAAGATATAGAAGATTTCAAAACACTCTTTCCAACTAACTAAGCCGTAAACCATTTTACTAAAATATGACAAAGCAGACGTAATTTCGACAGAAGGATACTCTCAATATCCGCGCCCACATTACAAGGCGTTAACACCATGGTCCCTTTGATATTCCGTACCCTAAATTCAATGGCATGATGAAGTGTTTAAAGGGACAACGGGGCTCTAACGAGGCTGGCACTGCAACAATCGCTTTGTAAACTCGCCTTGAACCTAGTCACATACTATAAACTCTGTTAATGGTCGATTTCTAGAGCGGTATTGGTCTCCTATAGGAAATCAATTAACTGATGTACCAAGCGCACTTACAACGTACGTATATAAAAATTGCGTATTATTAATAAGTACATAGGAAAAAATAAGCTTTGATGATGATACTCATTAAAAAGTTTTTAGAAGTAAACTTTGGTAGGATGTTACTGTCAATGTTTCCCAGGTAATAAATTATTCTTAAACAAGCAATTTTTTATAATATAGGAGTAGCAGACGACCATGCAGTCCACCTGATAGTAAGTGGCTACTGCCGCCCATTGGAATCTGTATCAACAGATAACATTAAATTCCTACCTGAGGTCGGTCACAGATGCGCCGCTATCTCTGAAACCTCTGCCTTCATACATCGGAAAACTAAACACTAGCAGTGTTAATAGTAGATATAAGTATAATAACAACATTTTAAAGCTATCTGAAGGTGGTAGAACCCTTTGTGTTTCGACTCCGGCAGTACCACCGCCACACCTATTTTTACATAATAACAGCAGTGTTATGCGCTGCTGTGTTCCGGTTTGAAGGGTGTGGTAAGGGAGACAGACTTTTCCGAGGCGTCCAACTTAGTCCTCAGGGGTAGCGGCGCATCTGTGGCCGACCTCAGGTAAGAATATCTAATCCTATCCGGAGTTGATTACAGATGGGCGGCAGTGGCCACTTACCATCAGGTGGCCTGTATGCTCGTCTGCTACTCCTATATTATTAAAAAAATCTAAATTCCATACCTACTTGCGTAAAAATTGATTATATCAGAAGCCAATACTTCTTCGTATAATACACAAGGGTAACGTGTAAGTCATCTCCTCCATTAGGGCACGTCGGGGTTTATATTGCAGGGTACACCTTGATCCGAACGAATTGATAAAATCCCTCACGATTCGCATTTTTATGTCTAATATCGGTTGATTTGTTGTAACTTTTTCCTGTGTTGAATGTATCCTTTTTTGAAATTAAAATATTTGCGACAATTTTTATCTTACTGTATATAAGTAGTTTTTAATATTTTAAGGTATCTCTTGATTTCTCGACTCGTGGCTTTTTACACATCAATTTGCAATACTAAATATTTTCAAATTAAAATCGCATGCTACTAACGTTAAGAACGAAAATTTGAAACTTTGAAATTAAAATAATAATAAATCATACCTATATTTTTAAGCATTCCGATGAAATTAGAATAGGTATCTTGTATGTAGAGGTAGGTGCATAAAGGTACGTCGACTTTATCTCTCTTCATTAAAACAAAACTCGGATTTTATACCTTGCACAGCACATTGATCCCAACGAATTGATAAAATCACCCGTAATTTGATTCTTTATGCCAAATCCCTGAAGATTTATTTTGAGATCGTTATTATATTAAATTGATCTTTCATTTATCCATATAAGGGAGAAAATAGCCTCTTATTATTCACTAATTTTAAACGTAGAAAATGAAAACGTAAAGAAAATGATAGGTACAACTTAATTTAATGTATTGTTCGAGACACTATACAGTGAATGAATATGTTGTACCTTTTCTAGATAATTAAATGGTTATTTATTTAAAAATCCAAATACGTAACGAAGAGATGAAATCGGTAAATATCCTAAATTTTAAAATGAAAATCTGTAAAAATGCGTGTTGTATTTACAGTATTTTTTAAAACTGCGTATTTTTTAACAAATTTTACGTACAATTTTTACAATGAGATAACTGACGCATTATCTGCTTTCTCACTATTTACAAAATAATGGGACAGGATGATATTACCCCGTACATTGCAGCGAAGCGACACAGCTGCGGAAAAATTGGATTTTTCAAAGAAATCGTGAACGTATATAATGGTAATATATTTTATATTGTGTATGCAACGATACTGTATGTAAGCAGACGTTTGCTCTTTTGTTTTAATCATAGTGACGAGATTGAAATCGTACAAAAGTAATAAAAATTGCAACAGGTCAAATTATATCTTCAAAAATGTAACTAAATAGCTATTAAAGTTATTGAAGTAATGCTTCTTGAGGTGCGCGATGAGATATGGTTACGCTGAAAGCTTATATTTTGATATTAATATTTTCGGAAAAAATTGTTTATTATCGAAATGATTTGTAGATAATATATGATTCTGATGATGATGAAAAATAAAACCTCAGAGTAAAATGTGTTCTTTTTTATTTTTAATATCCCTAAAGAAATATCACTTTTCACGTATGATGATACATGCGTGCACACACACAATTTCATAAATTAAAATAAAAATTAAAATGAAATGTATTTCTATATTTCTTAATTTAAAAAAAAATGTGTCTGTGACTACTATTGTTTGTTTTATTGCCAGTCGTCATACTTTTACTATTTCATTAATATTTTTACTTAAATAATAAATAATAAGTAACTTCTATTATAAGTACTGTAAACATCTACTAATTGTGACTCAGTGGTGTGGAATGTGGATATAGAAATAATACCCGACGAGTTGCCATTTTTAATTAAAAACGGGGTTTGATTTGTAATATTAATTACACTGTGTAAGAGCTATCGGGGTTCCACAGCACATAATTGAAGTGCCTGAGTGGCACACGACTGAGTATAAAGAGCTTCGTTGTAAGCCAACATACATACAAATTATACACATCTTTTTTATAATATAGAAGTAGCAGACGAGCATGCAGTCCACCTGATGGTAAGTGACTACTGCCGCCCATGGACATCTGTAATCAACCTCCACATAGGATTAGATATTCCTACCTGAGGTGGGCCATAGATGCGCACTACCCCTGAGGACTAAGCTGGAACGCCTCGGAAAAGTCTGTCTCCCATACCACAACCTTCAAAACGGAAGACAGCAGACACAGCACACGACACTGCTGTTATTAGGCAGAAATAGGTGTGGCGATGGTGCCACCGGAGTCGAACCACCTAGGGTTCTACCAACTTCAAATCAGATCATGTAATAACATAAGTCTATCTTTTCAAAGTCACATGTGGATCGAGCAGGGATATCAAAATTTTGTCAAAGTTCCGTGATATGCAAGATCAAAAGCGAAATTACATACACCGGGAAGACTTTAATACCGATTTTAGGCGCGCTACTACGATGCACTAATTAAGCCGTAGTTAGATAATATGTACCCAATACAAACACTGGAATAATCAGATACATACATAAAGTGGGTAAGGGATGTATGGTTACATCATAGATTAGTAAAGATACTTCGCCGCCTTGAAATTGAATGAAGCCACAAACGGCTTATTAGTAAGTCTTGTTTTGAATTCTTGACAAATAAAAACATTTTTAAAGATAATTCACGAATAAATAACTAATACTGCGTAATTTACATAATAAATGAATAAATATTTCAAATATTTTAGGGACATTTTAGCACGGAGACGTGGCAAAACTATTTTACGCAACTATTTCAATTCTCAAATCTGGGTAAATTTTCTTGTTAGGAGTGAGTAATCTTTACTAATCTATGGGTTACATCGAAAATTTACTAAGAATACATTATTAGTCTTACTATCCCCCACATAGTGCTGCTTTAGGACAGAAATACAATTATGGTTATTTATGCTCAAGCCCTAGGCGACTTTCGCTCTACATTCATAGTTGCTTACTTGTTTCCTAACATACGAGTAGATATTTACGTACATGACACATAATCTTATATATAAAATTCTCGTGTCACAATGTTAGTTACCGTACTCCTCCGAAACGGCTTTACCGATTTTCACCAAGTTTATATGCATATCCAGTAGGTCTGAGAATCGGCTACTATTTATTTTTTATACCCCTAAGTGATAAGGGTTGTTCACCCTTAACATTTTTTATTTATATAGCAACACAACGTTTGCCGGGTCAGCTAGTAATATGTAAAAATTCTTCCTTTTATTTTTAGAACCATGTTTAGAGTCCAATGACACTATTCACCTTATATAATAAACATATATAACCTATATCATTAGAATTGTTTTTGTAGAACATAATAAAATCATCAACTTAATTATGTATCATTGCTAGCCACGCTTTATTAATATTCCCAGATGCTAATTATGACTTTTAAGCCCATTTATGTGTACAGACATTGAACGTGTCAGACACGTACTGTGACAGACATATTTTTCTATACATAACTTTGCTTGACACGGCACGCGCCTAACACGCTCATCTGGTGTAAATAAACCTTAATAAGGAATCTAAAATGGTGCTAGAATAAAATAATTTCTTCCATTTCGCTAAGTTCAACACAAATTCTCCTAAACACGAAACAATGCTATTCTTTTAATAAATAAAATTGTTTATACAATTCTCTTGCTTCATATAATGGAATGAATTCTTTCTATTTTAAAAGCCGAGTGAAGCGCTTGAAATAGTGCGCAGGTTTCCTAGGAGATTCTACGGTGTTCCGCTGCACATTCTTTTCCGGGAATTTTCCGTAAAAGTTTTGGTAAATCTTTAAATGAAGTACACAAGTTCCGAACTTTAGCTCACGGTGACGGTAAATTTTAGGGAAATAAAATAAGATTTACCGTGTAAAAGTTTTAATTCGGCAAGGTAATGGTGAACCGTGCTATTTTGGGGACAGATTGCTTGATGGAACATGTCAGGCAAACTCCACCACTCTTGAAAATGATGTGAATTAGATTTATATACTGTAATATACTTATTTGCTATCACGGTGACGGTAAATTTTACGGAAATAAAATACGATTTACCGTGTAAAAGTTTTAATTCGGCAAGGTAATGGTGAACCGTGCTATTTTGGGGACAGATTGTTTGATGGAACATGTCAGGCAAACTCCACCACTCTTGAAAATGATGTGAATTAGATTTATATACTGTAATATACTTATTTGCTATATGTATGGTAATGAAGTCTTTTTTAGTCAGTCAACATAATTTATTTGCAATATAATAAGTCATTAGAACTACTGTCTAAGCACTGAGTGCTTGTAGTAGGAGGCTCATTCATAAGTTAAAAACAACAAAAATGGATAATATTATTATTATATCTATTTCGATCTCAGCTTCTAAACTTTTGATTTACAGTGTATAAGTTTCAAAGCAACAAACTCGTACGTAGAGTACTACAAGGTATACCTACGCACCTGTGACCGACCTACTGTAAGACCCCAATTCAGTTAGATAAAGTTATAGGTCCCTAGGCAGCTATAGCTATTGTCCATTAGTGGCATTTACTTCTTCTACAATATTTTAGATAATTAAAAGTTTGTTAAGTTAGCTCTTATAATATGTATAAGTTGATTTATATAATACATTTCTGTAGAGAATTTTTTAAAACCATTCAGCGGAATTTTCTGTAATTATACCAAAATCAATAGGATTAAATTGCATTGGATAATGTATCATATTTTAAAGTATTATTGTATGTACAGTCAGTTCGAAAAGTAGATGAACATATTAAGGTTTCAAAAATACCTTAGCCTTAATTTGTTCATCTATTACTGAAGCTGAGACTGTATGTAAGACAGTTATTTTCACTTATGCCATTATATATCTAACGGTGTTAGATTTATTCATCCTATTTTCTTAGTTTTTCTTCAAATTCTTATAAGGATGAGCTCTTACGTGCTCACGTAGATGTTACCTTTGTACACGCCTCGTATGTGTATCGTAAAAGAGAAAGGATAACAGTATTGGTGTTCTGAGAACAACGTGCTCGTGAAAACATACCGTACATCTCCATTACTAAAAGGTAGAGGTAAGGGTAAGGCGAGGGAATCGGGTCCGGCATTTAATGCTCTCAACTTATTTAAACAAGGGTTTTCGGTACACATTTCAAACTTGTTACTGGATTTTGCATACATATCACACTTACAAACTTAAAACTGAGATTTATATTTCTTATTATTCATATCTGCCGTTATAAAGGTTAGCCTTTAATAGTATCAGGCATTACTTTGCGAAAATCTCTGTTTTAAAGTTAAGATAAAACTGCTTCGCAACAATTCGCTACCAATATGTATGAATTATGATGGTATATATTTTATACCGTGCAGTCCGCATCATCCTCCCTGCCACATAGAAAATATGTGCATGCAGAAATAAAATATACCTTCTTATATACACCTCCACTATTACGTCATAACATTTACAGTGTTACGCTCATGACCTCATAACAGAAGATCATCATCATAACAAAGCAACATCAGTATTAGTTAATTTGATACGGTTAAAAGTTAAACATCATAAAGATAAATTCCAGGATTCCAAAAAAATCTAAAATATCTTGTTAGCCTAGCCGGGAATCGAATCTGGAACCTAATTTGTAGGTAATCATACTTCCACAGCGAATAGGATAATTGTGTCGCAATAATAAACGCTTAATACAAATAGAAATTATCTTTATTTTACGTTTTTCATTTATAGTAACAGTTACGTACATACTTGTAGAATTTGTGAAGCAAAACGTCACTATTCTTGTCGAAGGTCTATAGTTAAAACTATTTATATACAGGTATAAAATTTACTACTATAAATCACTTCGCCGATAAAATTTCTTTACCTGCACTGTTCAATTTCTTTACTTATGTTTTATGCTCGGTTTACAAGAGGCTAATGCAAGTTAAGACAGATAGATAATTTTAAATAGGTTGAGATACAGCTTACTTCAAAAAACGTTGTGATCCAAGTAACGTCTCGTACCTCTTGTTTTCTATAACGTATCAGCGAGAAACAAACAAAAACCATTATTGTGGGTTATATTTTTCACTAAAACAAGTTACAAGTACTCGTATATCCTTTGCATTTACACGTGCAAAGCTTGTATACTGTTCTAAATCAATGCCTTGTTGCCAACTCATTTACGAGTCTAGAACCGATAAACTGAAGATATGTACGAGTATGTTTATATTAAAGGCCCATTACTATTACTCGATCTACGCTACACATGAACAACTCATTGTAGACTACTTATGACCCGCGTGAGTAGACGCATGACAGGAAAAACATTGCATGAACATGAAACAGAATTATCTTGAATCTAGAATGCAAGTATATGCATGATCGGTTCGGCTCGATCTGCGTGACAGTTTAAAGGCCCTGAGATAATTCTATGGGCTTGCATGCTTGCTAGTTCTCCATACATATCTCAACTAGCAACACTGTTCTTGTAAACCGAACACATCGGCCACATGTATAGTCGAGTATAAACGTTTGGTTGAAGTTAATTGCATTTTTCGCATTATAAGGAATTCTATAATTAATACGTGAATAGAATCCTACTCGTATTTATGAAATCCTATTTTTAGAAGGTTATACGTATATTACTCGACTATAAATGTGGACGTAACACTTAGTTACTCTAACACTGATTTGAGTTGGGAAAATAACAATTTTATAACAAATTCGCCCCCCACCATCATCGGTTCGACCTGTAATCAAACAAAATAAAGTAAATAATTAATAATTAATAATATACACACTCACTCTCACTCACACACACACATTAAATACTATTACACTATATAATACTCACGACTCCCGGACACAGCTTTATTATGTAAATAGTATAAGTTTTCTCATTTTAAGAGACCATGTATGTCTTATGAGAAAATAAATATTCTTTAAATCCAATAACTTTATAATCATCATTCATAGTAATGAATAGTAATTAAAAGTATAGTGAACGTTTTTTAAACGAACAGATTATCATTGATAACTTTTAAATTAAGGATTTGGCTTTGTATATACAATATCGCTTGTTATAATCAATCGTTACAATCAATCTATCCATTTTTTATTATCAAAGATTGAAATTTGACAATTTCTAATCTATATATATAAAAGAGATTTCCACGTATATAGTCACTCATCACGATATCTCTGGAACCATTAGAGCTAAAGACTTGAAATTTGGTAGGAATATTCTTTTCACCGAGTAGAGGTCAGCTAAGAACGGATTTTACGAAATTCCACCGTTAAGGGGGTTAAATGGGGGTTGGAAGTTAATATGAAAGTCCGTCAGTTTTAAAGCAAACTAGATGAAAATTGGTATTTAGCTTTCTGATTTAAAGTAATAAAAATCTAATCTAAGGGTTTTTCCAAAATCAACCCTAAAGGTGGTTAAATAGGGGTTGACAGGTTATTTTAAATTTTGCCATTTTGGAAGCCAGCACTATGAAAGTTAGCCATTGCTTTGCTGGTTAGATATAAAATAACTTTAGTTCTACCGTTTTTGGAAAATCAACCCCTATGTGGGTTAAATAAGGGTTGCAAGTTTGTATAGAATTCCCCCAGTTTTGATGTAAACGCTATCAAAATCGGTATTTAGGTTTTCGATTAAAAATAATTAAATACCTATTTCACCATTTTTGGAAAATCAACCCTTAAGTTGGTAAAATAAGGGTTAACAGCTTATTTTAAAATTTGCCAATTTGAAAGCCAGCACTATGTAAGTTAGCCATTGGCTCACTGGTTAGCTACAGTGGAACTATAATTCTACCGTTTAGAAAATGAACCCTTATTTGGGTTAAATAAGGGTTGTAAGTTTGTATGAGAGTCCCCCAGTTTTGATGTAAACTGTATAAAAATCGGTATCTGGGTTTCGATAGAAAATAATTAATCATCTATTTCATTGTTTTTGGAAAATCATCCCTTAAGTTCGTTAAATGGGGGTTGGAATTTTATTTCAAACTCCGTTAATTCGGAAGCAAGGACTATAAAAACTTGCATTTGGCTTTCCTGTTAGAAATAATAGAACTTTTTAACACCATTTATGGAAAATCTACCCTCAAGAGGGTAAAATAGGGGTTGTAAGTTTGTATGAAAGTCCTCCAGTTTTAATGTAAACTGTATAAAAATCGGTATTTGGGTTTTCGATAGAAAATAATTAAACACCTATACCATTATTTTTGAAAAATCATCCCTTAAGGTCGTTAAATGGGGGTTGGAATTTCATTTCAAACTCCGTTAATTCGGGAGCGACCACTATGAAAAATTATCATTACAATCAATGAAGCATCTGAGTCACGGTTTTTTTTAGATTTTTAGATTAACCCTTAAGACTGCTATAGAAGGGTGTATGCATTATGCCTTTCTGTTTACACATCTGTTTCAGCATTTTAGCAACTCAACAATCAACCACCATTAGGGTACTATTTTTTTTATACTATAAAAGTAGACGACGAGCATGCAGTCCACCTGATGGTAAGTGGCTATGGACATCTGTAATCAACCCCAGATAGGATTAGATATTCCTACCTGAGGTCAGCCACAGATGCGCCGCTACCCCTGAGGACTAAGTTGGAACGCCTCGGAAAAGTCTGTCTCCCTTACCACACCCTTAAAAACGGAACACAGCAGCGCCTAACACTGCTGTTATTAGGTAGAAATAGGTGTGGCGGTGGTGCCGCCGGAGTCGAACCACAAAGGGTTCTACCACCTTTAGAAACCTATAAGTAAAGGAAGATTCTTTAAAAACCGTTGTTGAAGTTACTTCCTATGGCGTGTCTGGAAAAAGAACAGAGTGCAGAGAGGTTTAGTGTAGGGTGAAATTCCACGGGCCATCGTAACATATATTTTTAACATGGGAATGTATTACGCGTGTTGAAGTGCACATCGACGGTTTTTTAGGGTTCCGTACATAAAGGATAAAAACGGAACTCTATTACTAAGACTTCACTGTCTGTCCGTCTGTCCGTGTGTCACAGGGCTCTATCTCTGGAACCGTAATAGATAGACATTTGAAATTCTTACAGAGGATGCATAACGGTGGCCGCTATAACAACAAATACTAAAAATAAAAAAAGGGGTCCCCATACAACAAACTGCTATTCGATATTTTTCCAACTAACTTTTAAACCGGTAGAAGTAGACAGTTGAAACTTTCACAAAATGTGTAAATAAAAATTTTAGTTGTACGGAATGCTCAAGGTGCGGGTTGGACTTGCACTTGGTAAATTATTAGTAACGCGCAGACCCGCGGGCCACAAGGAAAAGTCGCGGGCCATACACCACCCGTGGGTGTCGGCTTGCCGACCGCAGGTGTTGAATTAGCTTTCAGAAATTTGATGATAAAGTATTTATTGATACATATGTACATAGGAATGTTTTTGAAATTCTACTAAGGAGGTAAAAGAAGTGTTATATGTATATATACGGGAATCTTTTAAGTTCGAAGTTAGAAACGTAAAATTTCAGATAACGTCTATTCAGACAAATACACGACAACGTGGACGGGTGCAAATTTCATATATGATAATGCGTAATTTTGGTATACTGATTAGGTCCATCGCAACTACTTTGGACTCACTGCGTGCCAACATTTTGTCCTGCCGTGGGGTATGGTTGTGGTTATGCGTGGATTAGTGATGGTTATGTGATAGACACATAGACCTTGGATTAAAATTTTTGGGCTAGCACAGGGCTACAGTATCCCCTGCCTGTCGTACGAGACTAAAGGGGGACTTCGGGAGTTGCGGGCAGCAAGAATGGGAGCTCTAACCGCCCAGCCAGCTACCCTGGAAAGAACCACTGTATGTAAGGCCGCATGTAACATGGACGGTTCCTATGGAATAGAGTAAATAATAATTATTTTAGAACTTTGAAACTAGGCTGGAATAGAGTTCGGGAATAATGCCCTTAGAAAAAATGCACGGTGTAAAATAAAAATAAAAAAAAAGTAAAAATATTTAATTAACAGCTGGAATAGATCAAATTTTGAAACGATTTTTTGTTTCGTCCTGTTAAACAACCAAGAATAAATACTTCGAAATTTATACTTTTTTTTTTAAATAAAAATGTAAATTTTAATTTTGACATTAAAATAATATGACTAATTAATTTTTTACAATATTTTTATTTTTCCATTCGGCTTTTAACTGTTGCTGCTTGACCATTCTTTGAACCTTTTCATTACTCAGCTTCTCCATTATCTTCATAAATTCATAAAAAAACGTAAAGGCGTCATGTAAGGCTCGATGGAAAGATTTCTGTCATAAAATAAAAAAAAAAAAAGATTATTTTATTACAATGAATTATAAATAATTATAATACTGTAAATAATAATGTAAATATTATTTATTATTTTAATTCATATAAATCGATAAGACCCTAAGTAGTTAACGGTGTGTTGATTTCGTAAAATCCGTTCATGATAAATAATTAGGCAGCTAGATAACACAATTTAATATTTCTTTTACTTGGCATGTATTTTATGCCACGCGAAGCGGGCGGGTAACGGCTAGTAGATGTATAAAGGTCCGCATCCCCACTCTTGCCAAATTGTTATAAATTCAAACAGATAGAGCATTTAACTTGATTCGTGTAAGTTCTCAAGTGCTTGTTTCCTCAATTCAAACAATTGTAGAGGTTTGGAGGAGGAGCGACAAACCCAAAGATACATAACACTGACGAATAAAAAAAAATCTATTTCAATACTGATATTGCCAAATTAACATCAAGAAAATTTACTACCATTCCAGTGAGTTCAATAGATTTCCCTACAATATGTTTATTATGTGTTATTCCGTCCTTACCATAGTTTAAACAATATACAAGTGAACAGGGTCCCTCCTCCGAGATACGATGTCACGCGCCGACATCCTGGAACAGGAAATTAAGCATGTAAAAATGTCAAGCTGTATCTAACGTAAAGTTTACGAAGACATGTTTATAAACATCTTGTCTCTTGTCATGTTCGTTTAACGTTATATTGATCAAAGTTAAAAGACGACTTTCCTTAATAATGGCCCTCGCATACGTATTACTTTTATCATCGGCGATTTGTGTTTTGATGATAGCATCGATGCTACATTACGTTTTGATGACGTGCTGAGTTTAGTAGTGTCAAAAATCGTTTTTGGCGATTGTATTGATGCTGCATTGCGTCTTTCACGTTTAGTTGCTGCATCGAACGTCCAAAAATAACGGCAACTGGCGCTCAAAGGTGTGCAAGGGGTAGTGTTTGTATCTAATTTCCGAAAAACAGCTGAAACGTCGATCACCGATGGTAAAAGTAGCATGTCTGGTGGAGTAGGTTTGAGTGTTTAACTTATTGATGTTAATATATTAATCAATTAATCACTGTTTCATTTGGAATACGAGTAAGAAGGACTTAATTTATTCCGTTTACCAATAACTATACCGAAGGAGTAGGTTGCATGCTTTTGAAAATAGTGATAAACTTTTTCAAGGGGTCTTTCTCTTAAGGCTCAAGTTCATCATTCAAGCCAATGCCATCGAATTTATAGCTTGCACGTAATATCTAAAAAGCTAAAATTTCTAGACTTCAATTCATGAAATCGTATACATGGTTAATACCACCCACAAACCCATACCATCGTACCCACTAACTAATAAAGAATCTGGACATCATATTTTAACGAATTTAACGCAACAAAAAATGTGCAAAAATTTCGCGAGTTCCACTCAAACCACAACTGCATACTTTATGTGGGATTATGGATAATACCTGAATTGGAGTCACGGCTGCCCATGACAGGGGCGATCTGCGGTCGCTCCTCATCCAGCAACAGCTCCCCGCTGTCGGCCCACACCGACAGTATCCGCGCCACGCACGTCACGTTCAGACGACCCTGGATTTCAAAGGATTTTATCAGGAAAATATTGGATAAAACACGAAAAAATATCCGAGAAATGTATCTAGATATGAATCCCGTATGTATATGTTGAGGAATGTAATGTTGTAAGTCAACTTGATAACATAATTATGTTTTATGTAAGGTAATAATATTAATGATATTTATAGTATTCGATTATTGCTTTAATATTACCCAACTTCTATCAAAATGATTTGTATCAGCTCTAAGACACTTGATATTTTAAAGTTAAAAGATGATATTAAAATTATATTTTTGTGCATAATTCTATCATAAAAGAGGGTTATTCATGTTTGAACTCTTTTCCTAAAAATTTCGCATATTGCGAAAAACTAGTGCGCTATTTTTAATTTGGATGTTTTTGAGCGCATATTAGTTACCAACTATGCTAAAAAGCTAGAATGGATAGCCTAGTGGAACAAACTCGGCTTTTTAATTTCCGAGGTTTCAATCAAGGATTTTGTAGACTTATGTGCAATGTGCATGTTAGAAATTAATTATGATTTGCTTTCGAAAAACGGTGGAAAAATCCTACACATCAGAGTTCGTTGAAAAAACCTCATTAAAATGTGATATCTACCAATTCACGCTTGACCACTTGACTCGATGGACTTAGACCATACCTAAGCCCTCTCATTTAGAGGAAAGACCTGTTCCCAGCATTGGGACAATAATGGGTTGACATCGATACAAAAACAGATAAGTATCTATGCCAGTATAAAATAAATAAATTTTGATTATTTTATCCCATTGGACTAGTAAATACGAATGCAGTCAACCCGTTATATCGTGTTCACTGCATTTCTTGAACATTTGTCCTCAAACCTGTATAATAGGATAGGATAGGATTAGAACCAAATTAAAAAAAAAATCTACTTTGAAGGTAAATTACACTTCTTGCCATATTTACTGTCTTGCCAAACCTAACACCATCAAAACTCCGATCAAGAAAAATCAAACTAAAACACAGCAGGAAAATACTGATGATGTGAATTAAAATGTGTGACTTTAAAACCAATTTGAAAATAACTCTAAAATTGCCTAATCTATTTGTAATAGATCCGTTTGCAGTGCACTGCAAGAATAAAATTAGAAACACGACGCAGCTTTCTCTCTTATTGCGGTTGTAAACAATGGATGAAAAATTATGAGTGTATTTGTCCGAGTCGATCTAATTTTCAATATTAAAACGATGAAAAAGGTATGATTTAGTACGAAGAGTACGTACATACGTACGTCGTATAAATAGACGAAGTATAACGTCTAGGCACCGACAATTCTACTTTAAACCTTGTGAATCTACACACATAATGAGCGCTTTCTAGGTCAAGCGTTTCGGAAATTAGAAGCGTGAGATAGGCACGGCTCTAATTCACGCTGTTTCTAATTAGATCTTCAACAAAATCGGTTAATTTAGAGAAATACCAGTAAATTTAGTTTAAATTTATGTGCGTGTTACCTAATTATCACTTATTATAATGGTTAAGAAATCATCGAGAGGACCCCTACACACATGAGAATTATTTAAAAAAACGTTCTGAAAGGCATAGAAAGTCTACAAATTCGTAGGTCCTTGATGTCCGTGGCGAACTATGGCCTAAACCACTCATTCTGAGAGGACACATGCCCAGCTGTGGGACAGTAGCAGATTAAACACAACTCGTAAATGAATTTATAACACCAATTCCCTAACACAGTAATATAAACGTTTGCGGGCTTAACAAATCCTATTGAATTCGGAAATTCAGACCTTTTATCGAATGGACAATAGAGGGACAAAGCTGCGCCGATCTTCACATAATTGGAGGTTATAATAGCTTCGCAGTTTGTGGTATGTTCTAGGATCTAATAAGTTGAGAAGTGTTATTATATCGGAGCTTTGTAGAACAAGTGTGAACTATAAATTGGGTCTCTACGAACTCTATTGTTTCATCATTAATGGTTTCATGTCTCCAACAAATAGTAGATATATAATACCTTTAACATAATTACTTTATCGTTCATAAAGCTTAACTTGTATTATAAATATTTTATTTTGATGTGTATTGTTACAATGTGTATTGAAGGTCGTAGAGCCCTTTGTGGTTCGACTCCGGCGGCACCAGCGCCACACCTATTTCTGCCTAATAACAGCAGTGTTAGGCGCTACTGTGTTGAAGGCTGTGTCGTTTTGAAGGGTGTGGTAAGGGAGACATACTTTTCCGAGGCATTCCAGCTTAGTCCTCAGGGGTAGCGGCGCATCAGTGGCCGACCTCAGGTAGGAATATCTAATCCCATCTGGGGTTGATTACAGATGTCCATGGGTGGCAGTAGTCACTTACCATCAGGTGGACTGCATGCTCGTCTGCTACTCCTATGTTATGAAAAAAATAAAATAAAAAAATATTACCATTTTGCTGTGTTAAGGTAGGTGGCTTTGCATTAATCTCAACTTTTAGATAATTTTGAAATACTAAGCGACCATCTTGTCCATCTGATAGTAAAAGACCATGACATTTCTACCTAACCTATAAGAACTAAATTGGAACGCCTTGCTATTTTTGCCATTCTTCGCCCATCAAACAACATTTTGACTATATTACAGGTAAGTGTTGCGGCAATCTCAGACGGACCTTGTAGTGTTTTATCTACTTTTGCTTCCTATAACAATAAAAATAAATCTCATAAAGCAAATATCTTAACTAGAAAAAATATTCTATCAGAAATTAAACAGGTACAGTTAAAGTTACAGTTAAAGACCCACGACACGGTGACACGGCTCATTAAGAACATCCACAATAATAACTAACCTTACGGAAATGTGACGACTGAACTCGTATAACGAGTTGGCTGAAGGAGGATGATTTATTTGATTTCTCTTCCTCCGCACTAATGTTCAATTTGCTCGTTGGCTGCTCCAGTCTCGGCACGAACGTCGTGCTCTCCTCGTTGTTTTTCCTTCGAACATCCGGCACCAACACGTCGATATTGCCCGGAATGTCTATTACATTGTCTGTCACCGCCTCCTCGAAGCTGGAGATTGCATCCCACGGACTAAATATTATTCTATTCGCGTCTTCGAGCGAAGCGTCGCTTATCACAGGTTTTCTTATAGGGTACGTGTCTGTTAATGGGATGTCGAGGCCTTTCACCTGTATACAGATTAGTTATTATCAGAATATACGTCGGAGTTAATTTTTATATTTAAATTGATAAATTATCGAGTACATTAATTAATTAACATTAACAATTGTAGTAATTACTGGTAATGATACATTAACGGGATTGGGTATATTATATCCGTAGCTCCATAATACAATTCCTATTGTCCTGGGTACAATAGACACACACAAAGATCACACTTAAAAAAAAAAGAATAAGTACGTAGCTAAACTCATATTGAAAATGTAAATTTATCATTTATATTTTGTGTCTTTTTACTTGGCCGGGAATTGAACTTGGAACAAACCGCTTACGTGACCATTGCGATATAGACGTAGTCATCTTTCCTAGTATCTATATGCGGACCTCTAAGTTATGTTCATATTATAAACAAGTACCTAAGTGATAACGCGTGAACCTTGCAAATAAGTAAATGATAATCACTTATTTTAAAGGTAAAAGAAAACATCGTGAGAAAAAACCCACTTGTCTGAGAGGTCTTAATGTTATCCAAGATATGTAAAGTCCATTAATCCGCCCTTTGCCAGGGAGCGAGATTATAGCTTAACCCTCTTATTCTTTATTCCTTGCCTAGTAGTAATATCTAGTGGTTATTATTAGACGATCGGTTATCGGTTACCGGTTTGGTTTCGGGTTTAATCCTCGGCGAGACAGGTAAATAAATGAAGAAATGAAATTTCTGTCTTAGGTTTGGGTGGTTGTAATCGACTCTGTGTATATCCATGTCACCCAGGATGCAGAAAAAAATTTAGTGTAGGACTGTGAGCAATGAAAGTGTATTATTATACCTATGCCTGTTCTTAATAATAATAATCAGTTTCTGTAATTGTTTGCCTGCCAAAGATCGGACAATTTCTATCTACTAGAATTTATTTATTTATTTATTTATTTACTCATATCTTACAACTAACATTACAGGGTTGCCTAATGCGTTAGTGTACCACCTAATACCTAATACCACCAAATAATCACCTAATACCTCAACCAGTTATATTTCTCTGATACGATTATATATTATTAAATTTAAAATAATTACAAATTAAATCAATTACAAAACCAAATTAAATCCAATGAAATACTTAAAATCGATTAGAAAAAAAATAATAAGTCAATGTCAAATAAAGTAAAATTAAAAATAAAACACACACCACATATAAAAATAACAAATGAAACAAAATAAAAAATGAATAAATTACAAGTAATAAATCAAAATAACCTCCAAATAGTAATAATAAATCAATTACAAATGAATTAAATGTCAAAGAAACAAATAATAATCCAATAATAACACATAAATCAAATAAATTCCGATATTAACTAAATAATTAACAATTGTCAAATAATGGTCTTCGGTACGCAATATATTAAAGAAAATTATTATTATTATAAAGACCGGGCGATATTATTATTGTACCAGCGGCTAAAGATACATGGAAGATACATTTTAATACCATACAAATCGTGATAACGGTATTTAGTCCAAGATCCCAGGGCCACCAGACGTCACGTATTTTCTGACGAAGGAAATGTGGACGATTGAGTAGTGTTAGTATGTACTAAGAACGCATGCCTACCTGCTAGCTTGCTCAGACGGCCAATTTTCAGGTATCAGGTAATCAAGGTACATAAAAACTTTACTTACCTCACGTAAATTCTCCAAGCTGATTTTTACGTATATTTTAGGCAATATCCTTAAAAATAAGTCGCCAATACTCCCAGACACTTTCCGTCGGCCGTATTACTTTGCAGACGCTTTAAAGCTCCCAAAATAATTACTTAACTTCACGTAAATTCTGATGCTCCATTTTTATATATGTCTACCAGACAACTATTTTAAAATCTTTTACAAGAAGACAGACCGATCCAAGGGGCCAATCATCCCCTAAGCTCAATTTTAATGCCTCTGTGGGTAGGAGCGCGAGGGCATTATCCACTCGCATGAGACTGAGTGAGACATGTATTAGGATATATTGACCTCTCTCTCTCTCACTCCGTTACAATTTACTCATATAACTTAATTATTAATATTAAAAAAAATCAGCTAAAAAATAAAAAATCAGGTAAATAATTAAAAATTAACTTGTAAAAAAATGCTCATTTGACTACAATAATTCTAGAATTTTATCCTACAAGCTGTTTTGATAAATTCGAAAAAACTTTAATTTTTTTTTAAGCAATATCAAATACTCGATAGTGTTAACGAATTCATTGAATAACAGCAATTTTTTTTTAATTATTTATTTATTGGGAATTAATCATAAGTAAAGTACAAAGTAGAAAAATATTAATCTCTCAAAATTTCTGAGTAGTGCCTCTAATCTTCATTATCATCGTCATTGAAATTAGACAATTCATCATCCAGCCAATCTTGATATTGAATATCTAAATCGTCATTGTCGCTATCAACATTGTCCTCATTTCCTTCCACTGTAAAAAAAAAAATTCAAACAATGAAGATCTGAAAAAACTAAACTGACACAAAAAATATGAGAAACGAAAATAAATTACCTGATTGTTCTTCTAGCGACTTACTGACAAAACCCGGTAATTCATCTCCGTCGAACCAATGAAAATCATATGTTCCATCTTTTAATGTCCAGCCATTATTTTCGGGTTTGAAAATATTTATCATCTTCATAGTTGCATTGTTCCAAAGACTAGCAATATAGTTAGCTCGTCGGAACTGTTGCCAAAGCTCACTTTTGCAAGGTGGTAAGCTGCTAGCATCGAAGTTTTTCAAATTTTTCCGATTGAATTCTTCATTAATGTCAGAAACCATATAATTGTTAATAAACAGTTGGAGCCTGGCAGCATCTACATCAATTATTCCAGGAACGTTGTATACATCACAGATAAATTTTTGTATTATGTTGAATATAACAACTGTTAATTAACAACTATAACTATATATGTTATTAACTGTTTATTAACAATTATATGGTTTCTGACATTAATGAAGAATTCAATCGGAAAAATTTGAAAAACTTCGATGCTAGCAGCTTACCACCTTGCAAAAGTGAGCTTTGGCAACAGTTCCGACGAGCTAACTATATTGCTAGTCTTTGGAACAATGCAACTATGAAGATGATAAATATTTTCAAACCCGAAAATAATGGCTGGACATTAAAAGATGGAACATATGATTTTCATTGGTTCGACGGAGATGAATTACCGGGTTTTGTCAGTAAGTCGCTAGAAGAACAATCAGGTAATTTATTTTCGTTTCTCATATTTTTTGTGTCAGTTTAGTTTTTTCAGATCTTCATTGTTTGAATTTTTTTTTTTTACAGTGGAAGGAAATGAGGACAATGTTGATAGCGACAATGACGATTTAGATATTCAATATCAAGATTGGCTGGATGATGAATTGTCTAATTTCAATGACGATGATAATGAAGATTAGAGGCACTACTCAGAAATTTTGAGAGATTAATATTTTTCTACTTTGTACTTTACTTATGATTAATTCCCAATAAATAAATAATTAAAAAAAAATTGCTGTTATTCAATGAATTCGTTAACACTATCGAGTATTTGATATTGCTTAAAAAAAAATTAAAGTTTTTTCGAATTTATCAAAACAGCTTGTAGGATAAAATTCTAGAATTATTGTAGACAAATGAGCATTTTTTTACAAGTTAATTTTTAATTGTTTACCTGATTTTTTATTTTTTAGCTGATTTTTTTTAATATTAATAATTAAGTTATATGAGTAAATTGTAACGGAGTGAGAGAGAGAGAGAGAGGTCAATATATCCTAATACATGTCTCACTCAGTCTCATGCGAGTGGATAATGCCCTCGCGCTCCTACCCACAGAGGCATTAAAATTGAGCTTAGGGGATGATTGGCCCCTTGGATCGGTCTGTCTTCTTGTAAAAGATTTTAAAATAGTTGTCTGGTAGACATATATAAAAATGGAGCATCAGAATTTACGTGAAGTTAAGTAATTATTTTGGGAGCTTTAAAGCGTCTGCAAAGCAATACGGCCGACGGAAAGTGTCTGGGAGTATTGGCGACTTATTTTTAAGGATATTGCCTAAAATATACGTAAAAATCAGCTTGGAGAATTTACGTGAGGTAAGTAATGTTTTTATGTACCTTGATTACCTGATACCTGAAAATTGGCCGTCTGAGCAAGCTAGCAGGTAGGCATGCGTTCTTAGTACATACTAACACTACTCAATCGTCCACATTTCCTTCGTCAGAAAATACATGACGTCTGGTGGCCCTGGGATCTTGCTCTAATTGCTATTGTACCAAAGATTGAGAATACATGATAAGTACATCTTATATATAAAATTCTCGTGTCACAATGTTAGTTACCGTACTCCTCCGAAACGGCTTTACCGATTTACACCAATTTTTTATGCATATTCAGTAGGCCTGAGAATCGGCTACTATCTATTTTTCATACCCCTAAGTGATAAGGGTTGTTCACCCTTAACATTTTTTTATTCATATGGCATCACAACGTTTGCCGGGTCAGCTATTTTTAATATGAAATGGTACCTCATATCCATTGACGAGCCACGTGAGGTTAGCAGGTGGGTCCGCTGGTGGTGATGTGCAGTTCGCACGCAGCATGTCCCCGACGGAGTACCAGCTCTTCTGCGCATGTACTTGCGGCTTTGAATCCGGTAGCTCTGAACAGGACATGAATATATATGTATAGTTAGATAGTTAGTTACATATAAAGTGCGTAAAGGCTATTAGGTACATACAAAATTTAAATTTCTGAAAATTGAATATTTAAAAACTATTTTTGTAGTTAATGTTCTTTTTACACTGTAGGTGCAGTAGAACTAACAAACGATCATGCAGTCCACCTGATACTGAAATCTCGTACCTACCTGAGATTTCGCCACAGGTGCGCTACTACTTCTGAATACTAAGTTACAATACCTCGAAAATATATGCCTCCTTACCACGCCTTACATACTTTTATTAGTAACCTTATATGTAGCTATGGTCAACAACAATGTTAAATATAAAAACTTTAAATAAACAAGCATTGTTTCTTACAATTTCTCTAATTTTCAAAGTAGACCCATCTCGGGCATTCGTTACAATTTATTGTGGAAAGTTACAATTCAATTAAGTGAAAGTGACCCGTCTGCTGGAGCAAAGCTGTAAACAATGTAACAAACGAAAACAAGAGAAAAATTCTAAACGCAATAAATCACTCCGGAGGGCCGCACGCGTTTCGGCAGCGACGTTGCATATTCATCTTTCATACTCAATCCATTTTGGCGCAGAATTTTGGACTGGCTGAAACGTTGAACAGACAGCGGCGATTGGGGTAAAACTCAATGCTTTGTTTGCCCACAGTAGCAAATGTATATGCGAGCGTATGCGCTACGCTGGCAAAGAATCGTTCAATCAAAAGGAAATCATAGAACACAGAAACAATAAAAATATAGGTACGTACATAAATCATCTCCGTTATAATTCTTACGGAAGTATTTTATTTATATCTGAAGGTGCTAGAACCCTTTGTGGTTTGACTCCGGCAGCACCACCACCACACCTTTTTCTACCTAATAACAGCAGTGTTAGGCGGTACTGTGTTCCGTTTTGAAGGGTGTGGTAAGGGAGACAGACTTTTCCGAGGCGTTCCAGTTTAGTCCTCAGGGGTAGCGGTGCATCTATGGCCGACCTCAGGTAGGAATGTCTAGTCCTGTCTGGGGTTGATTACGGATGTCCATGGGCGGCAGTAGCCACTTTCCATCAGATGGACTGCATGCTCGTCTGCTACTCCTATATAATAAAAGAAAACATTCACTTTAGAAACGGTGAAATTAACGTGATTATTACTGTTCGGTTGTAACGTTGTAAATTGCGTAGAAACTGTAATTAACAAAAGGTAAATTTAGCTTAGGTTTGATAGCGTCGACGTTGCATATTCATCTTTCATACTCAATCCAGTTTGGCGCAGAATTTTGGACTGGCTGAAATGTTGAACAGACAGCGGCGGTTGGGGAAGCGAAACTCAATGCTTTGTTTGCCCACAGCGCTCCTATGCTATGTGTATTCAAGCGTTATCATAGACAGAAATCTCATCAAATACAATACAGAAACAACAAAAACACAATAATTCGCCAAGTACGAGTCGTACTCGCTTGGAGGCTTCCGTACCACCAATTGTTCATTATATTTTACTTATTTTTATAAAATAACCACTTGAAAAGATGTTTCATTGTTCTTATTATAACAACAATTATATAGCAGTAAACGGATTATAAAGTTTTCAACTATCTTGCTAGTACGGTTTAACAGAAAAATACCGGTTTGTTGTATGGATGCCCTGTAATATTCAACTTTATTTTATTTTTAGTATTTGTTGTTATAGCGGTCATTGTTATGCACCCTATCTAAATTCGAGTATCTATCTATTACCCTTAGGTAATTAGGAAACGTAGTTGAAGAGATAGAATCCTGCGACAGACGGACAGACAGCGAAGTTTTAGTTCCGTATAGGGTTCCGTTTTTTACCCTTTGGGTACAGAACCCTAAAATGCTGACACGCATGGTGCGACGGTCACTGTATCAATCTGCCAGGCAGCTATTCTATGAGAATGGGAAATGAGAAGCTATTCTATTCGAAATTTAAGTATCTCACTAGCCGAGAGGCTAGTTAAGTATCTTACTAGCCTAGTAAGATACTTAAATTATGAGTTTATATTTCTGTCTAGTCTGTAGTCAGGGTTTTTATGTTTTTGTCTTTGTGTGTGCATACGACGCTATTAATTATAGTGATTATAAGTGTAGAAAAGGTAATGGAAATTTATCTGCACCTATGTAGTTCTAATAAAAGGATTTAACAGTACTTTCAGCTCACAATGGGATTAATTATACCATTAACTAACTAAATCACTACGAATATATTTCATAGTTAGTATTCGCATATAGTTGTTAAATGTGAAAAAAGTTAATTACTAATGGCTAATGTTATTTGCATATTCATCGTTAATCCCCAATCCGGATTAGCGCAGAAATTCCCAGTAGCTAAAACGTCGAACAGACATCAGCAATTGTGGAAACTAAAACTCAATTCTTTCTTTGCCAGCACCCTCTATGGCTGTGAACACGGTGAATGGAATTACCGACAGAGCGACTTTGTTTTTCTTACTATCCCTTAGTAAAAAATCATTTTACAAACCTACTGTAAAAATGATGTATTCTAACAAATGTTAATAGAGAAAAACCTGTTTAACTAAAATAAATAATAATTATAGTTTAAAAACTAAAAGCCCTTCTAAAATCGCACAAGGAAATGAGGTAAACGGTTAAAATTATTTAAATCGTGTATTTTCTATATAGGTTCTGGATAGTTGTCCAAACTTTTAAATTAATCGGACCGTTCAAAGTGGGTAAAAATCGAGTTCAAAGATTCCGTTACATACATACATACATACATACATACATACATACATACATACATACATACATACATACATACAGGTTAAGCTAATAAAACGTGGTAAAAACATATGTCACACAGGTATGCGGAATTTAGTTCCAAGCAAAAAATATGTGTTACATCGGCGTACGCACCATTGTTCCACGCTAAATACTAATACATCTATAGCACTACCATGAGTTGGCATAGAAACGCCACTATAGAAATTGTAAATAGAAAAGTATTGTCATTTTGCTAGTGAATAACATAACTACTATCGTTACGGTATTTCTTGACAACGTCTGTCAAATTAATGACTCATGGGACCGAATTTGTATGGCAATAGATCATAATGACATTCGCTAGTGATTTGATTTCGATAGGTTTTTTACGTATCGAGTTACGCCACTACGGATTTTACTTCTACGAGTAACCACCAGAGGCGCTGTACAATTTTTCATACATTTATTTTACGCAGTCGCTAGCGAGTAATACTTTTGTAAACTCATTGTAGTGCTACTAATCTATTTTCCCAAACGAAATTTAGTAAAACTTCAAAAAATCTATTGTCTTTTAAATCCATTTCAGATTTGTGGAAAAAAAAAAGTTCAATATTTCGCAGACTAATCTCATGACGAAACCCAGTATTCAAGCAGTAACTGGACTTTCCGTATTCACCCTATTAGCAGCTCTGGAGGCGAAACTCAACTCTAAGCAAAGTTTTAAGTGTTTGCATTCCTGTTCTGTCGCTTTTTGCCAATTTTACTTAATGGGTAGCAGGGAGTTCTCTAGCTCCGTTTAATTTAGTTATTTTAGTCTACTTAATATATCAGGATACGGTTTAACTCTTGCTCTTTTGGTTGGATTTGCACAAAGCTAACTTATTGATTGTGCTAACTAGCTGGTATCTAAAGCAAACTTTGAATGAACCGATCTAACTTCATTCTCTAAGCTTGTAAGCTTTGGTAGTAATTAGGCTAGTCAGTTACCGTTTTAACTTGTTGTAAGTGACTAAAAGCATATCAAAATTTGTAAGGACGTCATTATAAGATCCCGAACACTATCTTTATGTTCTAGCTCAAAAAAAATGACTATTTTCGTCGTCAGCTCATTACTGTCCCACTGCTGATTCCTGATCAGAGGTCTGCACTTAAAGTAAGAGAGTAATTAGATTTTATTTCAAGTCTGCGGCATCTAGTTGCCATCATTGTTAATAAGTGAGATTTAAATAAGAACGTGACTTAAAAAAATCAGACACGTTCTTGGGATTCGAACCTGTAAAACTTAGAATTGAGAGACCGAAAATCAACCACTAAACATGGAGACTGCTAATACATCCATCAAAATATGTGGGTTACCGAGACAGAGGTAATAGAAGGTATAATAACAATCATTAGATAACCTAACATTAAATACGTGTGATGGATATAATAATATATTTATTATATCGATATCGATATGGGTGCGACATCGTTTTGAAATACATTATTATACCGATTATCCGCTTAAGCCGATTTGTGTTGAAATACACGTGTATGAAGACACTATTCAGATGTATCTTCTTGGGAATAATATCATTGTGTACAGTCTGCTTCAAAAGTAGATGAATAGAACCTTTCAAAAATATCTATATACCCAAGCGTTCATAAATAGCTGATTACCCCTAGCATCAAAATTAGATAAACGTCGTAAAGTTTCAAAATTATATGAACACTAACGCATCAAAAATAGCTGAACACCGATATGTACAAAATAGCTAACGTCACTAACATGATATGTAGTATGTCACTATTCAGCTAGTTTTAAAACTGTAGTGCTCAACTACTTTTGCAACTTCATGACGTTCATCTAATTAAGGCGCTAGTTGTGTTCAGCAACTTATGACCACTTGGGTGTATAGGTATTTTTGAAGTCTTCATCTCTTCGTTTATTTCTGAAGCTGACTGTACAATGTACATCACATATGTATGATTCGAGGTAAACTTGGGGTTGAACCAACAGATTTCCTGAACCAACCTCTCAAGTTTAGCAAACTTAAATGCTGAAGTTTCACTATTATCATTAGATAAGTCCTATCATTTTAAGCACGCGCTTTAAACTACTAATACTATTCTATTTAACCCTAAGAGGTCCAATACTCAGTGCAATCATTCGTATAGGATGGAGATTTAGCTATATGCTATACTTGTGTGTGTAATTTTAATATTTGTGTTGATGACATCAGAAGAAGAATAACTTCTTAAAAAGACGTTGCTTATCTCTTGAAATGAATCCAATAATTTTCTTTTAAAAATTATCAATTTCCAATAGAAAGAAATTGTTAAATTTTGATATTTAATAAACAAAACTTTGGATCGATTTATTATTAACGATGGGCGTAAGAATCGAACTCAAACAGTAGGTAAATTGAAAAGAAAGAAGTTACATATTATATTGTTGTTGTGCAAAGTACTCGTTAAGTTTTGTTTATCTTAATCAAATTCAGGCTCGTTGTGTTTGACTACAAGTTGCCTTAATATTATTGAATCGAAGTTGAACTGTCTGCAGGACATAAAGGGTCAGATTACGTTTACAAGTTACATAGGTATAAGTCGTGATAATGTGAACTTCACTATGAATGCTGTAATTACTGATGGAATCAAATACTAATATTGCGTACATTAAATTCATTGGGCATTTTAGGTGGTCACAATAATCACTTTTAAGCGATTTCCCGCTACTCGTTATGAGATGGCGCTGCTGAATCACGCTGTCGAAGTTTTCTAAAACATCTTACATATATACAAGCTCAGAACTGAGACTGTCGGAGCGTGGCCGCTCCCCGGGCATGATCACCTAGCTCGGCGGAAGATCTCCCTTTGCCAAAACCTTACTTCAGTTTCAACTAAAGGACCTGCAACACGGGCGATAGCCCATGCGAACGACAGTTGACGACAGTCTGCGTTGGCGGCTACGACCTTCGACGACGGTTGCTCAATTGCTCATGTTTAGGCATTGTCGCTTATATGTCATTTCCTGTAGCTGTACGTACTCGTATATTACATACATACAATAAATAATCAATAATGATTGATAATTGTTGAATACGGATCTCCTTTCAGAATGAGAAACGTTAGTCATAACTTTTGGGAACAATATAGTGAAGTATTGAAACAAAAAGATTCCACAAATTTTTCACCCATAGAGACATCACCCAATCCCAATATATCCATATTGAAAGACATTTTATAACGTGTAGGACGTAAAATTTATTTCATAACCGGATTTTCAGACTGAGATTAAAATTTATACGGCTATACTGTGACGACGTAATCAATGAAAATAAAAAATGTAATTTAATTTTGCGCATACGCCTGATACGAGTATAAAGGTTTTATTCGATGTGTAATGTTACTTTTGTGTTCATACCTGTTTACACTACCGAAGCCAAAAGAATGGCGCATAAAGGAGGTAATATATGACTGAGAATAAGCTAATATACGAGTGGGTTGACAACCATTGTCGGCTGTAGCTTTTTTTTCTGACGCCGGGTTATGTGGGATTTTTACCGCACTAACCCGCCAAGGTGACCGTCCTTAACGCTTGTTGGAGAACTCCGGGATCTCCGACGGACACAACCGGAGTCCTCCTAGCGCGATGCCCTGATCGGGCTCTGGGGAAGCAGTTTTCGCTCCTCCCACACCATCTGGTGTTCACGACGGTCGGCTAAAAATTCTAAGTCTATGTACGCGACCACACATACCGCCGTCCTTCCCGGGGTCACTTACTGGACGGTTCGAGCTCCCACTCTTACCGCCCGCAATCTCGGAAGGCCAGGCAGGGAATACTGTAGCCCTATTCTAGTCCCGAAACTACAGGGACAATGTACCTAGTAGTCGCTAAAGACAGCGACATTTGGTGAAGGGCGAAGAGAGAGTGCGCTGGGTCACGGTATTCGCCGGCGACGGCTGCGAAAATTTGCGAACAATACAGGCATTCGTAAAGCGACGACCGTGTTTTTTCGTTGGCCGTTGACGACAAGTGGTTGACGGTTGGAGACGTCGACTGTCGTTGAAGACAACCGCCGACTGTCACCGCAAGTAAATAGCGACTGTCGTCAACCATTGGCGACAGTCGCTTATACGAGCTGTCGCTCGTATATTACAGCCCTAAAGTTTACTACCGCGACATACGCCACGTAAACAGACGCACCTTCAGATCCGAATTACTCCACAATAACCGTAAATTAACGAGATAAACCTTAATCAAACATCCCCAGTGTTCTATACCCGCATTTATTGGCGAACAATAGTTCTGATTTACGATTTAGGATTGCACGGAGGTTCCCTCGGATTGCTTGTATTATTTATGCTTTCAGTTTGTACGTTCCGAACCCAGTCATTAACTGGATAAGGCAAGGAATATACACTTAATAGATATTGGTTGTTGTATTTAATTTCGTGCTCGCTTTATTGCACTTTATTTATGTGTTTCGTACGTTTTCCTTCCCGTAACATCTCGAATAGAGTGAATAAATGTAGTGATTACGAGTGTAGAATAGAATGCTTTATTTATTTATAGATTGTATTCGTAGATAGAAATAGAAAAGTTTGAGAGGATAAAATAAGTTAGGAATGAAAATGGTTTTGAAATATTAATCTAATTTTAAAATTTTCAATGCAATTTAAATTATTACTAGCCAACAAAATAGTGAAAACAAAATAAATTCCAAAAGCATAGATTTACCTAAATATCGACACCATTTTTTCCGAAAAGGGTAAAAACGCAACAGATGCCAATTGAATAATAAATTGATATTTGTTTTATCTGTATAACTCGGTTTATATTTAAAATATCTAATTCAATTAAGGATGAAACGAAAAATATTTTTCAGAATAATGATGGTTAAAATGTGCAATGGCTATATTCGTTCTGTCGTAGTGCGTGGTTTTCGTGATGTTGTAAGAATCAATCATAGAAAGTTTTATCACCTTCAAAGTTAGTCATAAGTCCTAAGTACTATTGTTCAGTCTCAAATTCAATCAGTTTAATTAAACCGCTCAGTCAATTTGATAACAACTTACGGAAGTAGCCACATCAAACGGTACGGACACTATCGATATACTCTTAATATAAGGGTTCTACATAAAGACGATATTTTTTTTATAATATAAGAGTAGCAGACGAACATGCAGTCCACCTGATGGTAAGTGGCTACTGCCGCCCATGGGCATCAGTAATCAACCCCAGATAAGATTAAATATTCGTACCTGTCGTCGGCCACAGATGCGCCGCTACCCCTGAGGACTAAGCTGGAACGCCTAGTAAAAATCTGTCTCCCTTACCACACCCTTCAAACCGGAATACAGCGCCTAACACTGCTGTTATTAGGTAGAAATAGGTGCGGCGGTGGTGCCGTCAGAGTCGAACCACAAAGGGTTCTACCACCTTCAAAATTACAGATGAGTTGCCACTCCTGAGAATTAAGATGGTCACCTCATGTATGAGTCATGCAGTTTAAAAGCCCAAATTCAATCTAGTGAAACCTCACAGCTAATTTGATAACAACTTACGGAAGTGGCCACATCAAACGGTACGGAAACTATCGATATAGTATAAAGATTCTATATAAAGCCTATTTTGATTTTGATTTTTGATTTTAAGATGGTCGCCTCATATGTAAGTCAGGTGGTGTTCAAGCTTCACTTCAATCAGTTTAATGAACCCGCTCCGTCAATTTGATAACAACTTACGGACGTGGCCACAACACATGGTACGGAAATCATCGATATTGCGTTGCGTATTATAAGATGCTTTCAACTCTTCTGGACTAAGATGGTGGCCTATAGCGTAAGTCAGCCCGTTTTCTTGCTCAAATTCAGTCATTTTAATTAAACCACAGGATGTAATCATGTTTAACGGTAGGGAAACTATGGATATACTACAATGGTTCTTTATCAAGCCCATCACAAATGCGTTGACATCCGTAAAGACTAAGATTGTCTCATGTGTAAGTCAGGCGGTGTTCAGGCAAATTCAATCAGTTTAATTAAATCGCTCCGTCAATTTGATAATAACTTACGGACGTAGCCACATCAAACTATACGGAAATCATCGATATAGTACAACAGTTCTACATGAAGCCCGTCACAATTGCGTACGAAAACTATCGATATACTACAACGGCTCTTCATGAAGCCCATCATAGATGTGTTGCCATTCTTGAGAAATAAGAACGCCTCATATCTAAGTCAGGCAGTGTTCAAGCCCAAATTCAAGCAGTTTAATTAAACCGCCCCGTCAAATTGATAACAACTTACGAACGTAACAACATCAAACCGTACGGAAACTATCGATATACTACAACGGCTCTTTATGAAGCCCATCATAGATGTGTTGCTATTCTTGAGGACTGAGAACGCCTCATATGTAAGTCAGGCGGTATTCAGGCCCAAATTCAATCAGCTTAATTAAACCGCTCCGTCAATTTGATAACAACTTACGGAAGTGGCCACATCAAACGGTACGGAAACTGTCGATATACCACAACAACTGTTACGGAAACTATCGACAAGATTGACAATATAACACACTACTACAACGGCTCTTCATGAAGCCCATCATAGATGTGTTGCCATTCTTGAGGACTAAGAACGCCTTATATGTAAGTCAGGCGGTGTTCAGGCCCAAATTCAATCAGCTTAATTAAACCGCTCCGTCCATTTGATAACAACTTACGGACGTGGCCACAACAACCGTTACGGAAACTATCGACAAGATTGACAATATAAAACACTACTACAACGGCTCTTCATGAAGCCCATCATAGATGTGTTGCCATTCTTGAGAAATAAGAACGCCTCATATCTAAGTCAGGCAGTGTTCAAGCCCAAATTCAAGCAGTTTAATTAAACCGCCCCGTCAAATTGATAACAACTTACGAACGTAACAACATCAAACCGTACGGAAACTATCGATGTACTATAACGGCTCTTTATGAAGCCCATCATAGATGTGTTACTATTCTTGAGGACTGAGAACGCCTCATATGTAAGTCAGGCGGTGTTCAGGCCCAAATTCAATCAGCTTAATTAAACCGCTCCGTCAATTTGATAACAACTTGCGAACGTAACAACATCAAGCGGAACTATCGATGTAGACAGCCCAGATGTAAATTTAATTTCCTTTTGCCGTAATCAGGCAGCTAACCTAATAGGAACCTTAACTCGCTAACAAATTTAGTTTGTCTAGCACAATATTGCCAACAGAAGTTTAAATTACGTTTAGCGACGTCATAAGCCGACAGCGACTGAATCAAATATTCCGCATAAATCGCGCTTATTTTCATGATAGCAGTTTTCATTCGGCCGTATAATTCCGGAATTTTATGGCATGTTTATCATTGCTATTTATCTATGTCTAGTTATTCCGGGCCTTATTATGATTCTAATCTAAAGATTGTTTTGAAATCTTTTGATGTCACAGATGTATTTATCATCAAACTTTATTATCCTTGAAATTAACTATGATATGAAGGTACTTATGTTCAAAGGCATCATTTGACATAATCGAAAATTCATTTATTCAATGTCACAATATCATTGTTAATAAAAAAACCTTCGTTAATAGAACGTGAATATGCATTATTTATATTACAGCCAAAATAATATTTTTGAGAATACAATTTCATTTGCAAAAGTCTTAAAATAACAGGAGCATAACCAATTATAGTAATAAATATTCAAATAGTAATAAAAACAACCATAAAAAAACAATACATATTAAGTACCTACTCTACGATAAGATCCGCTGCAAACTATCCACAATATGTCCGTTTGGACCAAATTTACATCATGTAAATATAATGTGTGAAATCGGACTGGTTAACTGGTGCACTTAAATTGAAATATTATGTATCATGGTTAATACGTTAAGTGAAATACTATTTAAGTCTGAAGTCTACCAATTTGCACTTGGCCAGCGCAGTGGATTATGGCCTAATCCCTCTCATTTTGAGAGGAGACCTGAACCCAGCAGTGGGAAATGGTTGATGATGAGGCTGGCTAGACTGTTGATAACAAAGGCTTACCCACGACCCGCATAAATGCGCTCTTGTAAACAGTGTGGAAGAAAGGTGCGTCGGCGGACACCTCGCAGCGGTACCGGCCGCTGAGACCACGCCCCGCACCACGCAGCACCACTTGCTGGGCGCCTGATCTTGACACCTGGGGAGCAATATCAAAAATTATGTATATGTCGGAGAATTCTAAGCGAACGTAAATAATGTTTTGAAGATAGTACCTGTCGGCGAGTTCCCACTACCGCACTAATTTGGTTCCATATTAATAAAATGAACGTAACGTATTTTAATATGAGAATCACTTTTATTTACAATTCGGGCAGAGTAACGGCTTACACGACTGATTAAATGCGAATGAACCACGCTCTACCAGCGCGTGGACTTAAATACTACTCGAGTGACAAACAGCATAAGAACTACCCTCTCACATCACTTGTTTTGTTATAACAAGTGACGTGATTCACAATAAATTTAAGTGTTAATAAAATAACATTATATTGAAAATATTGTTTTAAAAATACGAGAATAAATATTTTAATATTATTATAATTTATATAATTTATTTGGTATGACTAACAAAGTGTTTTGAAGTACTACCGGAAGTCGTCCATATTTTAATGCAAATATGAATTCCACATTGACAATCAAAATGAACATGATAAAAATTAATATTATGTATTATAAAATGCCTCACCGCCCATACACCCCCTGTGGTTTGATGACGTAGGTAATATGTGAAATCGGACTGGTTAACTGGTGCAGTTAAATTGAAATATTATGTAGGTAGTAGGTTAGTACGTTGAGTAAAATATTATTTGTCTGAAGTACCAATTCACACTTGGCCAGCGCGGTGGACTACGGCCTAATCCTTCTCATTCTGAGAGGAGACCCGTGTCCAGCAGTGGAACAGTAATGAGTTAAAAATTTCATGAAATAGGAATGTTTTGAACTAAATATCTACCGTCCCAATATGATTATATGTACCTACTGAATAAAACCCAAGTATTACGATGAACAAGGTGCGGGCAAGTAACATTCGCCCACACGTTCACCCGACATATATATTATGTCTTTAATAACACCAGTTACTAAGGAAGATCTTTGTGTGTGATTTGCTCCCCACAAATCGTGAGTCAAATCAGCCGTTAAACAAGGGATATGTCATGGGAGGGCATGTCATGTTATATGAGTATTGTTTTACTTGTATTGCTTGAACACCTACAAGAATATCCCCACGCTCTCATAATCAAATCTAGTATGATTACTTGGCATAGCATAACAAGACCAAGCTCATTACAGCAACTGATTGAAGGCAGTATCTCTTGTCATAATAGGTTTTAGTAGTATGCGATAAAATGATAAGCGAGAGAGGGCTGGAGCATACATAATCACTATGCTTCTGTGTAGTAATAGTTAAAACAAAAAGACTGATTCTCATTGTTTACCAGTTACTTGTAATGAAATTGTTGGGGTTCTTAGATATGCTGCTTTAAGTAAACTGTACTATTAAGTTCTCCTTTGTTGTTCTTTATTACTGAGGGTCTTTCTGAACAACACAGTAACTAATTGCTGTTTTTAAGCAGAAACAGGTGTGGCGCTGGTGCCGGAGTCGAATTACAAAGGGTTCTACCACCTACGTTTTGATAAATATACTACTACGAAGTTATAAAATATTAAATTCAAAAGTAGTTGCCGTGTATCACTTGCAGTAAAATACTTTTATTAAAAGCTATCGTGCGGTGACGACTGTTTGAAAAATCACCGTTACGAAGCAGCGTTCTACATTTCACGGCAAACGTAATAAAAGTATGAAAATACGGCATGCAATCGAATTATACGGTATCGTAAAATTTATAATGTTGTTATGCACGTCACATTTTATTATTTTCAGCGAATTTTGCTTAAATTTAACCCATAAATTTTGAGCGATAACAATTAGTGAATACATTCTCCTTCATTACCTGTGTTAAAGTGTAGCTTTACAACTCGATTTAACGTATTGACGCAGATTATGGTTCATTTATATTTACAGACATTGTACGTATCAGACACGGTCTGTAGCGAAATAAAATCATATCATTATATAGGTCCGTAACAAGACCTCACAGGCGCTGGCCGTAGCTCTCATCATATTGCATAAAAAATATGATTTAGACACATGTAGACATTAGTCTGTAGATATAAGCGGAGCCTTTTATTTCAATGTTAGTTTTCATTTTTAAAACTCGACAAAACAGGTGGCCTGTTGGAAAGTAATGGTTACTTACTGTTATTACTGTAAAATGGGGAACCAAGGTGCTCCCAACATCATAGCTCGACCTGATTAACATTCATCATGGCGATATTCAAATCTCACACTAGAATAATGAATTTCAGTCTTTTCTTGTACATTTATTCGTCTTGGGACGCCGTTTCACCCAACAAACGGGACTCTGTACATACATGCTTCGTATGATACCGTTGTTTGAGGACGTTAACGAATATTAAATCGCGTTTAAAGCGACCGTATGCACTTCAGTACGCAGCTGGTAGCGAGTCAAATTGAGCTAAAAGCTTCGATCCATCTTACGGAAAGTCGGTCCACTTTGAGAAACCGCCGAACTAAATCATACCCGGGACCGCTCTCGCGAGCGACGTCTGACCCGATTTTCAACTCGCACTCGAGACCATTTGACTTACGCTTGTTCCCATCCCGATGTAAACTTCGACTATTCGTTATTCTATAAAACGGTTTTTAATGTATTATTTTGGCACAATGTTACAACTCGCCTGTGGCGGGGTGCCAGCGGCTAAAGGTTTAACGTGCCGCCGCTACGACTTTCTTAAGTGATTTTTTGTGGCGCACTCCGCAAGGCGGTTTAACGAACTAGCAAGATGTCGCAAAACTATTGACCCATATGTAATCACTGTTGTGGCTTTGTTTATCGTCGCTCTAAGTGTCGTTTTGTGTAAATGACGCCACTCGGCGTGATGGGAAGAAAATAACGATACTTCGAACTTTCGCTGCGTGCGGACATTGAAAATATTTTTTTAAGTCTGCGTTGGCATTGAATAAATTGTTATACACCTTATTTCAGTATTTTGTGAAACTATAACTACTGTTAGTTATTACGCATACGTTCGTGACATGAAACTTTCCCAAATTATTAATTGTTATTAAACTACAGCCTTTCATAATGTTAGAAGTCATAAAGAGCTTAATTAATCCGCAAACTAGGTGGCAACAAATCACGCTAATACAACCCAACTTTTGAAATAATCATTGAAAAATTTGATTCGCTGCAAACTCAAAAAATGTCAATGTGTTTTTTCTAAGCAAAGCATCGTGATCTTATAGTCTAATACTAAATTATCATCAACTTAATAAAAGCGTCGAAATTTTAATGGTTTGTGTAGCGTAGAGTGTATTTCGTAGTTACGTACAAATACAATAGTAATAAAGAATTCTTGTAAAATCCTTTAGGTCCACAGCTAAATATGGACCGAAAATTTGTTTAAAAAAATAACTTACGTCAACACTGATCCCGGTTTGCGAGAAGACCCTAGTATTGGGCAGCTCCTTAGGTACGAAGCGGAAGAACTCCTGCGCGCCATGGTACCACTTGACGGTGTAGAGCGCTTCCCCCGTGTCGAGGGACCATCGACAGCCGAGGGTCGCGCTGGCGCCCACGCCCACTGCCTCTGGCACCGACAGGTGGATGTCACGGAGACCGAAGACACCTGTAACAGATGGAGTGTTAGAACCTAGCTTTATACGCATTGAAGTAATCATTGATAAAATATGGAGGTGTGACCCTTTGTGGTTCGGCGACAAAGCCGAGCACTTATTTCTTCCTAAACAGTACTGTTAAATGTTGTAGTGCTCTGGTTTGTAGTGTGGTAAGGGAGACTTCATCATCACCATCATCAACCCATTACTGTTCCACTGCTGGGCACGGGTCTCCTCTCAGAATGAGAAGGATTCCACCACGCTTGCCAAGTGCGTATTAGTAGACTTCATATTGGTACCTTTAATATGTTTTATTTATAAATCTCTCATGTAGGCAGGTTTCCTCACGATGTGTTTCCTTCTCCGTTTAACAAGTGATAATTAATTTCTAATACGTACATAACTTTGAAAAATCAGAGGTGCCTGGGATTTGAACCTCGGACCCCTCGATCGAGAGGCCGAAATTCTTAACTGGCTGGCTTCATTAGGCTGTCCCTGCTATAAGGGAGAGTTATCTGAGACTTTTTAAATTTGTCTTCTGTGATAGCAACGCATCTGTCACCAACACAGGTAGGTATAGGTATAGGTAACGGTAGGAGTCTAATCTTATCATTGAATAAAGTTCCTCAAGAAATAAATTACTTGAGAACATTTTGTATAGAAACGTTGGCGAAGGTAACTCAACATTTCTATTCTAACGTTGTGAGATCTGTTTAGTCTGTAATGTAATTATGAAATTTAAGTTCATATTCATATTTAAAATAGTATACGTGGCTTATCTAGTTATTCACTAGATGAACATATGTAAAGAAGATAGAATCTTCGTAATTTCCAGAAGAACAATCTCGATCCGCTCTCATATTCATGGAAATTATATTTAAACAGTGAGAGCGAATTATTTCGTCTGCAATATTGGCACGAATCGGCCCGTATAAGATATTTTAATCTCCATAGTAGGGATGGCGATTCTTTCCTAAAAAGATCGATTCTTGAATCGATTCGAATCGAGGCGCAAAGAATCGATTCTTGAAAAATCGATCTTCGATATCTTTCAGCTAAAAAGGGCCCAGATGGAGAAAAAAAGTTCCTCAGGACCACACAAGCACTGAAATACGTATCCATCGAATTAGAAGAGATCTACTTTCGATTTTCTAGGATGAAAGATGGATTCACTGAATCGATCCATTACTAAAGATCGGTTAAATAGACTTTTTTGGCCCAAAAGATCGATTCTTCGATTAATCGATCGTTCGCCATCCTATCCATATAGCGTAACGTAGCCGTAACTAGTTTTTATTTGATTGTACACGTTTTTGAAATCTTCCGTTTGAAAATGTACGGAAAATGCAATTAAGGTTCCATACCGTTTGTTACTACAGTAACTGTTAACTCTAAAACGTGAGATCATATAAATGTGGATTTTATTTGAGTATCTCGTTCTCTCATTCTCTGTTCTCCGCTAATATTACGAGTAGCGTAATTAGGTTTATAATTCCTCTCATTTTGTCGTTTCTATTTTAATAGAATAGTGTCGTAGAATTATTATGTTCTTTTAACTAAGGTAAGTAAATGCGCGTGCCAGACTGCGCGATCTTCCATCACCGATCATTGGCTATCGTTAGCAGTCGCTAACGACAGGCAACGACAGTTGGCGGCAGTAGGCGATAGTTCGCGATAGTCTGCGACAGTCAGCGGCGGACATTGTAGTCATGCCGTCGGCGCTGTCTCCAGCTTGAGTTGACGCTCATAATTTTAGAGCCCAAAAGACGTATGTAACTTAAGCATATTCAATTTTCAGTTGATACATAATAAATACTGTATTAAATTTAAAAATAATTATTGATTTAAAAAATAAAAAGATCTGGATATTTTAGATATGTTTAGGCATTTCCGAACGACCCTCTTATTTAGCAGTAAAACTGTCTAAAGATTTATTATACGTTACATACACAAATATTTTAGCATCAAAATAAATACATGTGTACAGACCAAATAATAAAAGACCTAGACAAGCATTACTCGACAAGTATAAGTAAATAACCTCACTGTCAAAACACGAGGAAACACTACTGAAAAAACACTAAGCAACGGAGTAGACAATAATCGTTACGCCGAGACATTACCGAGTAAGGAACGAGCAGAAAACTGTATAAATATAACTTTATTTAGGTAAAAAGGCCACTCGAGTAGGGAAAGGAAAATATCGTAACTCGAATTAACATAAGTTGGAAAAAAAAAAAAAAGTAAAAAAAATGTGGGTTCACGCACACATACACATAAATGCTATACGATGTCATCAAACTTTTTTATTCTTTGTCGAAATCGCTATTGAATAATTCATTTGTCAGTATTATCAGGTTCGGGTCAATCGGGCCATTTGTTACATTGGATCTATTCTCTTTTTTAGCTTGATTGAGCTCGTCCATTATCTGTTTTAATCTTTTGCCTCTTTTCATAAGTAATCAGATATGTGAAATAGAACGAATATTGAATTGAATTGAATATTTGTCGTCTTTGAAACTCATGGCCCTTGGCCTTTCAATCGGGACTCCCAAGTTCAAATACTCAGCTCGCAACTCCGATTTTTCATAAGTTATTTGGGAATTTAAGGAAAACGACATAAGAATAGAAGAACCTTTCTAATAGGGAAAGGGTTCTATTGGATGTTGACCATTGTTGTTATAATTGTTGTCATTACTTTTCTAAGGATTAATTGAAATGTGTCATTTAAAAAACATTAACATATAAAAATATCATACAAGATACAAGAGGCTCCAAGTTCGACGGTCATACATACAAAGTAACAAAGCAAGTTAAATAAAAGCTTGTAAATGTTTTTACGAGCAGGTATATAACAGCTGTCGTGTAACTGACACATACAAAAGAACTACGAAAAACCTGAAATTCGGTCCTTTGACGTAATGGAAAAAGTCTGTACGGGTACCTATCTATCTATAAACAGATGTTGATAAGATAACAATGAAAGGACTACGTAGACAAGTTATTAGCAGAACTATGTTGCTACAAAAAATCTAATTAAACGAAATAATAGCTATATAGCGTTTTAAAACGCTGTAGATTGCAAAAAACTACTTTAAAATATTATTAGGTAGGTACAGCATGTTTCATGCATTTCATAAATTATTTTCAGAAACAAATTAATTCTTTTAACCGTTATTATGGTTAGGAAATAATCGATAATTAATTGGAAATAATGTGAGTCGTGTGCGGTAGTTTGTGGTATTTGCTAAAACGGCGACCGCCATTGTATTCCACGACTGTTGCAACCGCCTGTGTAAACGGAAATCACGTAAAGGTGTGAGATGGTTCACATAACTGAATTTGAAGGTGGTAGAATCCTTTGCCTAATTAACATATCTGCCTAATAACAGTAGTGTTAAGCGCTGCTGTGTTCTGGTTTGAAGGGTGGGGTAAGGGAGATATATTTTTCCGAGGCGTTCCAACTTAGTCCACAGGAATAGGTGCGCAACTGTGGCTGACCTCAGATAGGAATATCTAATCTTATCTAGAGTTGATTACAGACGTACATGAGCGATAGTAGCCACTTAGCATCAGATGGATTGGATGCTCGTCTGCTACTCCTACATGATAAAAAAAAAAATTTAACCGCGCGACTTGCGATTAGATCCCAGCGGCTGCATAATCGCAAAAAAGCGGTATCGTAAGTTTAGGAGCAAAAATATATACGAATCTTGAACCTTACTTTATTTAATCATAGTTTAAAAGCAGTAAAAAGAAAATAAAAATGGTTTAAAAATACATCGCTTAATTTGCACTTGCTGGCTGTAAAATGTTAAATCCAAATAAAGTACGTATTAAACTGTTGTAACTGTTGAAAATGCTATTTTTTAATTCAAACTAAAATCACAACGCGTGAAACAAAATGTCAGAAGTTCGTTCCAGTTTACAACGAATTGTAAGTTCAACTATGGTTTAAACTTTAACTATTTGAACAAAATGTTGATCTCAGTTTTCGCTTAGCGTATTTTGATAGAGCTGCTAAACGTTCACGTTGCAAATAGTACGTAATCGGAATCTAAAGTCAGATATATGTAAGTTGGATGTAATATTTATATATGGATGTCATAATCATTTTAGAGCACTTACTCTGATATTATAGTAGTATTTATTACATTACATTAGAATATATGTATCAATATCCTTAGGACTAAGTAATTAAGTATGCTTCCGATGTGAAAATGAATATTGTTTGAAAACTTTGAAAACTTCGAAATCCTTTTTTTTATAAAATGGAAGTAGCAAAAAAGCATCCAGATTTTTTTATATATTTAACCTAACGATAAGGCAGACGGGCTACCTAATGGAAAGCAGTCAAAGTCACCTATGGACATTTGCAACACCAGAGGAGTCGCCAATGCACGGCCGGCTTTGAAGAAGAGTTCTTTTTACTCGTCTTGAAGAGTTTAAATTATGGTAGATAGTCAGTGCTGCGCATAGAAATCTAAACCAAAGCAATTCCATATAGAACAGGGATATTACCTGAAGCCTAAGAAAGTTGCGACACGTGTAATGTACGAGTAAGGCAGGCGGCACTCACAACCTTTAGTAATATATTGATAATTTCCTAACCGTTACATCATACCGAATAACCGATACAGCATTTTAATATTATTATTCAATCCGGAGCCATACCTGTCGATATTATAATCTTAAAACATTTTTCTCTTAAAGGAAACCTTGGGCTCTCTTAGCGCTTCGGTAAGCAAAGCGAAATTTCCTGACGTAAGTAATCAAATCTTGGCCTTCAGTAGTAAAGGTGGTCGGAATACATAAATCAAGTGAACGGTACGTGATCGAATTCAAGATCAAGCCAATACACAATTCCCTTCGACAAGAACTCATTACAATGTAACCAAATTCAATTTTCGGTAGCAGCCCCATCATAATATTTCATCCCGAATGAGAGTTTAATACGTGTATGCTTCATGTGTGTTCGGTCGGATTTATTTCATTGCTGTATACATATTTATTAGAATAAAGGTAGACATGTTTGAGTATTCCAAGAGGACAATGATTAGAAAAAGTTCTATGCAATCTTTAACGTTATATTTTTATAATATAAAAATGCGATTAGCTACTTTACGGAATATGAGAAAGGAGTTTCAAACCTCCAAAATCCTACAGAGTTTTCTGTTATGCGTATTAGTTATAATTACTTTTTTTTAATTAATACTGACTATCATCGCGCATTAAAACCGGAAAACAAATTTTACACGAGAATTGTTTATGTAACATAATATAAGTATTAGAAAACGATTTTTATTGAACTTCATAAGAGGTTTAAATACGTGAGGAAACATTTAATCTATTATATAAAGTAATACAATTGTACAAATAATATATCCGGACTAACTCGCGTAATGTAATCTAACGATATGTTACAAAAATGTGACGTGAGCAAAAACCGAAGCGAAAAAGTAATTTATTTTCGTTCTACATGACATGCTCTTAGATCAAAAAGGTTTGTTCTGTCAGCGTAGTTAAAAGACCATGACTGTGACAAAAACTTTGCTAAAGGTAGTAAATTCTTTGTACGCTTCGTATGTAGGTTACGCCGTATTTTATACATAGAACAAAGGATTTCTTCAACTGACAGGTTTTGATCAAATAATTAAATAATATAATAATTTGAAAATGGATTCAGCGACTAAGGTCCCGTCAGACCACAAACAGTGTGGTTACGTTGAAGGATAGATGTTCGTTTTTTCGGTAGTAAATATAAGTTTGTATATTTTAATAAACTTATCAAATTATTTCTTAAAGAAACGGAGAAAAATGAGGTTGTTTCTACAGTCGATAAACTCAAAATAATTCAGCGTGATGTATATCATGTAAATACAATCTGAACAAGGAGAATATTCGACTGGAATGCGAAGTGTTATCGGCGGAAATCTTAAGGAAAGTCATGGAAAATATGATTAAATGGGCGCAAATGTTTGTCCACGCTGGGAGACACTTGATAGTATCATCTTTTCTAATAAGCAAAAAAAATTACAGATCCAAGTAACGATTTCCATTACGCCAAATCCTTTTTTTTAGTACAAAGGTGTGTCAAAAACAAAATTGAATGGTTGACATTGCGCCACCCTGTATAATTGTTAACTTAATCAAAGTAGTATTTATTTAAAGTGTTCATTGAAAGTTCGTAAACCCTCTTTAATTAAGTAATATTTTAAAAGTGGGATTAATAAGATTTTTGTAAAATTATAACGGTTCTATAATTTGCTATTTGGCTACGGAACCCTCCAAAGACGTTCAACTTTTTAACTAAATTTACATAAGATTTTCACGGGTGAGCGCCCTCCAAAAAATGAGAACTTAGACTTTTACTAAAGTAAAAAGCAAATACATCAGGTTTATTACAATCTCTGTTAAATTAAGTAGATTAGGCACTCTAAACTGTTACTGCTGGCAAAATTGGCTTATCGTAATAAACGATTGTCACGTGAACTGAACTTTACAATGAGATTAAACATCAGACGAGGTTACCAACTTTGTACATAATAGCAAGTTTCACCTGGTTTTGCACGTGTTTTGAAAACTTAAAAAGCAATAGAAATTTTCCAGTAACGACACGAGTAAACTCAATTAAGATTCGAATCGAAACAAACGGGAGGTGTCACGACGATAGGGTACTTCTTCATTGCGACACGACACCGGCACGAAAGCGGCAACGACATTATAATAGTAGAATTGCTCGCTGTTCCACTGCATTGTCGCCGACTATATGTCAGCTTCTGTAACACCATATCGATGTCGTGCCGGTAAGCTTTCATGTGAGAATATATTCTTTGACATATACTTCATAGTTAATCTTATTAAAAAATCTCCTGACAAACTAGTAATTTGTTTGATGTTGAAGATTTTGAAGAGTTTGATAAAATCACGTAATTATAAGTAGGCATACTAGAATGCAAACGCATTTAAAAATAATTATAATTCATGAATACGATCTTCAAGTTTCTTAACAAAGAAACAACAACAGCAATATATTTTAAAACGAAATCTATTTGTATTCAGGTTATCCGTTAAGAAGGTACTTGAATTTCTTTTCAGGTGCAAATAAATGCACAAAAGGAAAAAATATATCAAATCCTAGATTTGCTATTACACGCTGAAAGCAGACTATGCAAATGAATCTAAATCGCAGGCTTTATCGAGAATACTCCTTGAAAATGCAGTTGCAAAGACTTTCAAATGCCATAATATATGAACCAATAAAGTTTTGTATTTGTGTCCATTGGAATATATTTAAACGTAATCTTATTTCATGTTATATGGAAAATATTATAAGTAAACGAATAAAAGTGGTCCGAATAGTTCCCCCGTTCTGAAATTGTAGACGTGGTTACAATGTTTTTAATAGTTTTTAAGGCAATTTTATTTAATACGATGATCGTTGTATATAGATCGGCCTATCTTGCACGCATTTATTGACACTTAATACTTGCGTGCACTTAATACTAAGATAATATTTTCCATATTAATAAGAATAATTTGTCTGTAAGTATAAACACACCCAGCTTGTGACATCAATTATTGTGACAATTATGACGAAATCAGTCGGATCTAGTACTAACTGTGTATTTGATTATTCGTGCATTTGTGTGTTTGATTCGGCCAATTTTGTGTCAAGTCAACTTCATTAAATTCCTATTGACGTGTTTAACCATTAACCATTTATGACTGACCCAATAATAGATTCATTGTTTATACGCTAATCAAGCGGTAAAGTTTACGTGTTTGCGTTGGACTATAATGAATAATATTGATGATGAATGTAGGTAACGTATTGATATTATAAATTGAGTAATGAATTCAAGTAAATTATGGGGCAACAAGTAATCGATGTCAAAATAAAATATAATAACGAAAACTAAACAAAATAAATACTAGTTAACACTAAAAAACTCTTACCTATAGCATTTTCTAAGTTTATACAATTTGACTCACAATCCCTTCGTACAATACTAAAAAAAATGTGACTGTTAATAAAATTATCGATTTGTCGAATCCTAACTTATTTCTTCAAGAAGTTTCTTCTCTATAACGAACATATAATTAATGGAATTATAAACTTATCTTGTTGCAGTTATGGAGATCATTTTCTGATACATGCTTAACTCCGGGTTTTTCCACATCTCATAACACAGTCAAATCGATTCAGCAAACAAATAAGGCTATTATATATACCATTGTACAAATGAATTGAGCGAGTTATTTGGATTTCCTTGTTCGTAAGCAATTACTCCGACCTATATTTCTATTGCCAATGAATACAGACAAACGATATAAACTTCTCCATTCAATTTTTGCGCATCCCTACTCCTATACCCCTTCCGCAATAAATCCAATCCCAAAAAATAGTTTTATGTGCCCAAACTTCCCGTGCCATCAACAAAACCGCTGTCGTAATCTGGTTACTTAATTTCCAAATACATTACCCTATTCGGCAATAAATGTCAAGAAGGCAAATAATTTACTAAAAGTTTCGCGGAGTTAGATTTAGAGTGACGTACGGAGAACCCGGGGTTCGGTCGAGGGGTCCACGCCTCCGAACTGTTAATACTGTTTTATTTATTAGAAATAGCGAATACGCATGCAATCCAGTTTCTATCTTCAAACAGTCCTACCTGAATTCGATCGCTTATATAATTTACAAGAGGAATTCGAAAGGAGTATTTCCTGCTTTAAGTTGTTTACTCGTATTTATTTCGGTTAAAGACATAACCGGCATTTTCTAGATTTTCACACAAATATTTCAACCTGCTTTAAAGTAAAGCCGTTTCAAATTAATAGATGTTGGACAAATATTTAAGAAAAACCTTAAAATCCAGTTCGTTCTACTACTACTATTTGGTTGAATCTTAGATTTAGGGGTTTTTCATTAAGAATGAGCAATATTATAATCATCTACCGTAAAAAATATGTGGCTCTTGTTTCATTGGATCGCTATTTCAAATTTATTTTTAATCGGATTGGAAACTTCCATAACAGATATCACAACAGAGCAACATACAGTGCTATTAATAATATTAGCTGAAATATTTGAGGCGACGTGAGGTGCGTCGAGATATTAAAAAGCTTCAATAACTTTAAATGCTATATTATGTTCAATAGATATATGTGTGGCTCCTATATTGGAAGTAGCAACGGGTCTACCCCTATTTAGGGATACAAAGTATGAATATTTATAAGCAATCATAGGATACAAATCGTACCTGAAACTGATCACAGACTTGTTGCTATCCCAAAGGACTAAGTCCATATATAATTCTGAACTTATTTTTAGTTTGTCTTTGTTTTCAACTCTGAGTGGTTTTCAATCGGCTATTTATCTTTATGAGAATATTTGGCTATTTAGTTTTTGATTTCAATATACTTATTTTTCTGATACGTCGAGTTGAAATTTCAACGATTACAGCGAGGTCGTTAGTATAAGAGATCTAAATCTACAAGCTATTAGCGATCATAAGGTAGGTTATTCATTAGCCGATAAAAGTAACGATGTATCCTCACGACATCGGACTGACACCGGTGTTATGTTGAAAGGTTTTTGAACCAACCACACGATACAATGTGGCGATAAAAACTATCATGACTAATTAACAAGTCAGATGGTAAATCCACGTGACATCAAATTAATTTTATAATAAGATAGCGAGGCGGCAAAATGTATGAGCTATGAGACAAGTAACAATTAGGTTCGATAATTAGACGTCGCAACTTGTACCACATACGTATTATGTAATTACTCGCACAACCTTGGTTTTATCTACAATTTTGTGGATTATGAAGGTGGTAGAATCCTTTGTAGTTCGACTCCGGCGGCATCACCGCCTCACCTATTTCAGCCTCATAACAGCAGGTTAAAGCGCTGCTTTGTTCTGTCCCTGTAGTTCCGGGACCAGAATAGGGCTACAGTATCTCCTGCTTGTCGTAAGAGGCGACTAAAAGGGGCTTTCGGGGTTGCGGATGGTAAGAGTGGGAGCTCGAACCGTCCGGCCAACGACCCCGGGAAGGACGGCGGTATGTGTGGTCGCATACCGTCGTGTACATCGGACGGTGGGGTGATTCAATCTCACTTGGGCGGAGCCCGACGGGGCAGTGCGCTGAGAGGACTCCGTTTGCGTTCCTTTGGAGATCCCGGAGTCCTCTACGCAGCCCTGAGGACGGCCACCGGGGGGGTTTTAGTGCGGTAAAAATCCCACATAACCCCGTGTCGCTCCCACGGCACCGGGTACCTTTTGAAGGTTTCCCCCTCGAGAAGAAAAAAAAAAAAAAAAAAATGTTCTGGTTTGAAGGGTGTGGTAAGGGAGACATACTTTTCCGAGGCGTTTTAACTTAGTCCTCAGGGGTAGCGGCGCATCTTTGGCCGATCTCAGGTAGGAATATATAATCCTATGTAGAGTTTATTACATATGTTCATGGGCGGCAGTAGACACTTACCATCAGGTGGATTGCATGCTCGTCTGCTACCCCTAATTATATTACGAGTATATAAAAAACTTGGGATAAACTTTAAACTTTTTTTTAACTTAAAGCGTAAACTTTCACATACTTGGGATCAACCATCAGCAACAATGGATCCTGCGAAACAGAAGTGCGAAGACGCATAGGCATGTCCAAAAATGCCATGACACAATTGAAGCGAATCTGGAAGGACAGAAGCGTCTCACTTAAAACGAAACAAAGGCTGGTTCGCACTTTAGTGTTCTCCATATTTCTGTATGGCGCAGAATCTTGGACTCTCAGGACAGCAGACAGACGTCGCATTGATGCGTTTGAAATGTGGTGCTGGAGAAGAATGCTACGCATCCCTTGGACAGCCTACAGAACAAACGCATCCATACTGGAACAACTCGAAATAAAGACCAGGCTGTCCACTACGTGTCTTCAGAGGATCCTACAATATTTCGGTCACATCTCAAGGAAGCAAGGAGATAATCTCGAAAAGCTGATTGTGACCGGAAAAGTAGAAGGAAAAAGACCTCGTGGTCGCAACCCTATGCGATGGTCAGACCAGATTCGCGCTGCCCTTGAGTCAAAGAGGCTGTACGATGCTCTGCACACTGCTGAGGACAGAGCCCAGTGGCGCAATATTGTGAACTCAAGTGCAATTCATGGAGGAGGTCACGACCCTCAGTAATGAGGAATACGAAGCAAGGAGGAGGAGGATATAAAAAACACCGACATGTTCGTGTCTCTTAGTGAAAAAACTATAGCCGCTCCAATTTTTCAGCGTCGAGTCGTCGATACATTGCGTCATGTATAATAAATGGTGCGTGTTTCGGTCCAATAATTTTCGCTTCCGCCAGGTTGAAATACGAATGAGATTGGCACTTTAGAGAAATTTTCGAGAGTCCGGAGCCTTAGGGAATTCCAATAATCAGCTTTACTTAAGGGATTGGATTCGAAACTCAATTGTACCCGAAGTGATTTTAATAATTCATCATCTAAGCACACTAAGTGATCTAAACGAAGGTCTGATTGAAAATTTGTTCTGTCTACTAGAGTATTTACCGATAGTATTTGTTTAAGCCTCCAATACTTGGGTCGTCCCTTTAAAATATTAACTATCCGAAGGACCAAATTACGCTCGGGATAACTTGTGCTTAATTGTATTTGGACATCCCTTTGTCGACTTTCAATTCCACTATGAGTTGTGACGTACAGTCAGCTCCAACAGTAGATGAACAGATTAGAGTTTCAAAAATACCTATACACCCAAGTAATCATAAGCCGCTAAACACAACTAGCAGTATAATTAGATGAACTTCCTAAAGATTCAACAGTAAATGGACACTACAGTATCAAAAGTAGCTGAATGACATATCATGTTAGTGACGTTAACCAATTTGCACATATGGTGTTCAGCTACTGTTGACGCGTTAGTGTTCATCTAATTATGATTTTTTTTATAATATAAGAGTAGCAGACGAGCATGCAGTCCACCTGATGGTAAGTGGCTACTGCCGCCCATGGACATCTGTAATCAACCCCAGATAGTATTAGATATTCCTACCTGAGGTCGGCCACAGATGCGCCGCTACCCCTGAGGACTAAGCTGGAACGCCTCGGAAAAGTCTGTCTCCCTTACCACATCCGTCAAACCGGAACACAGCAGCGCCTAACGTTGCTGTTATTAGGTAGAAATAGGTGTAGCGGTGGTGCCGCCGGAGTCGAACCACAAAGGGTTCTACCACCTTCAAACGATATAACGAGTCCATATACGGCAGGTTTAAGTTTTAATATTGCCACCGCTTTTAAGTCAAAATGACAACACCGCGTGCAAGATATCAACTTAAATCGACCATCAGTTCCCCAGAATAAAGAAAGCAATGAAAATTCCTCGATATCTTCTTGCCCATTATTTAGCAAGTTCTCGTGTAATATCACTGTGAGTCTGAGAACAAAGTTCAGTCGCCATATTGTGCGAAAAAAGTAAACTAGTGAAGCGTAGTGAAGCCACGAACGAATATATTGATAGAAAGATGTGTACTCGACGTTGTAAATTTTGAACAACATGCACAGTGCACACAGCTTCTACATAAACTTCAAATAAATAGATAGATAACAAATATCCATAGATAACAATCTATGGCTTATTATCTCTGGCTTCTCCAATGAAGCTTATTTGATCTGAATATAAATATGGTGGTCAGCTCATCATGAACAATACACATTCTATTCCAGTTTTGGGCCTATGTGAAGACCTAGAGTAGAGACTCTGAAAAGGACTTTAGGACATAGCCCATGAACTTGGCCATTAGCAAACAATATTGTTCCCATATACTGGATATTGTTCCCATGATATCTTTATCACCAAGCAAGCGATTTCTAATTTAATACCTCCGTTCTTAGATAAGTGTAGATATCTCACCGTTTGTAATAGAAGGAAGCCATTAAATGACTTAAACAGCTGACAATTCCGTCAGCCGTTTAATGGCTGTCATGGTGTAATTTACGCGGAATAATGCCAACATGCGCAGGTAAGACACGAAATCGAAGAAAAAGTGCAAAGAAATGTCGTTTCATTCGTAAACGATCTAAAAACTACATTTTTTTAAATATTTTTCAAATACGAAAACAATTGACAGTGATAATAGTCAAAAGGTTACATTTTCTTGTTAGGAGCGAGTAATTTTTACCTCCGTTCTAAAAATTCAAGTTGCCGGTTTCAAACTATAGTCTGATTCATAATTAGGTGTCCGAAATGTAAACAAAGAAATATCACTGTCAAAATTAACAAGAAACAAAAACTTTAACAAACTCAACAAAAAACGAAAATTTAACAAATATACACAATTTAACAAATGCGTTATGTAAACGAGAAAACATTTGAGTTTGATCACAATCACGAAAATGAATAATATCAGTTACGAAACTTAAAAATGACAGCAGAACAAATGTCTTGGATTCCGATTGTGTTACCATTATCACATTATAATTTTCTACCATAAACTTTGTTTTTATTATTATTACTGTATGGAACGAAATTGAGGTATAAATATTAGAAAATGTGAATTAATCTTAATTTATTTACATTATTATTTTATTATTGTTGTATTATTTTAATATCGACAAAAATAAGAAACTACCATTTCAAACATTTTTTCTTGATAGGTCAACACGTTTGTTTACATTTTGGACACCTAATTATGAATCAGACTATAGAAATCAAGTGGGACGCCGAAAACCATATGCCATACCTATTTATAATGGTCGTATCTGTTTAATATAAGAGCGTTTTATATTAAGGTCATCCGTCACAACGAGGGAAGAACCCTATTATACGCGTTATAAATAAATAATGAGTAATATGAGGGTTTATGGGTGACAGCAAGCGGTACCGTAGCAAAAATGAGTCAAATTGGTTTTTATTCAAACAGGTTTATATTTAGACGCATATAAAATACCTACCCTGAGAGTACGGTATAAGTAACTAAATATTTATGGGATATTTTTTAATCTAACTTATTTACCCATTCAACAACTTTCCGAAGGGACGGGTTGGTCACACACTGCATAGTGCATATTCCATCCGATTTTATCGTAATCACCGCAATACTCTGAATGTTGAGGACAGTTTTTATCCCATTACTGCGTCATTGCTAGGGATAAGTTTCCTCCAAGAATGACAAGGATCAGACCTTAGTCCACCACACTGACCAAATATGACCTCACACATCTTTAGGAAGTTTTTTAAACAACTCTCAGGCGTGTTGATTATCTCACCACGTTTTACTTCTAGTCCTCTATCGGATTTAGTCCCTTGGTTCCTTCTACAAAATTCATAGCAAAATCATAAGTAAAGGAACTGGGAAAATAGAAATGGTATTTTAGGGCGATACTATACAACACTTCTTCTACGTACGGGAACCTTATAATAATTCGTAGCCTTTAAAAGATTTTAAGCTTGTTTTTTTTTATAATATAGGAGTAGCAGACGAGCATGGAGTCCACCTGATGGTAAGTGGCTACTGCCGCCCATGAACGTCTGTAATCAACCCCAGGATTAGATATTCCTACCTGAGGTCAGCCACAGATGCGCCGCCACCCCTGAGGACTAAGCTGGAACGCCTCGGAAAAGTCTGTCTCTCTTACCACACCCTTCAAACCGGAACACAGCAGCGCCTAACACTGCTGTTATTAGGTAGAAATAAGTGTGGCGGTGATGCCGCCGGAGTCAAACCACAAAGGGTTCTACCACCTTCAAACCTTGTTTGTTCCATAATAACAATAAAACACTGTGTAGCATTAGTTAAGAATGTAATTTTAACTTTTAAAAGTAATGACGCGTTTCAAATCGCAAGAAATTTTACCCCGTTACGATAATGTGATTCAAATTGATTTTGACAAAGCTTTCGACCTCCATGGCCAACTGAGTTAATGACTTGGATAGAAGTGGGTGCGTAATTAGAATCGGCCCCAAATTTATCAACGGGCTGAACTGTTTGCCTACTAATATCGGCCAAAGGTTAAATAGTTAAAAATAGATCTGTTTATTAATTTAGTTTGAGTATGGGCTATAGTGAAAATGTCAAAGTTGCCATATTACAAAGTAGTTATTTAGTTTAAGGTCGAGAAACGTATTTAAAATAAGAATGTTTTTCACCCCTTGTATTAATCAAATATAAAGCAAAAAAAAATAGATGAATATGAAATAATCAGTTATTTATTATTTTAATAACTGATTATTGCGAAAACTAGCATTTTTTGTATGAATACAAAACAGGTAACATTATAATTATTACGTTAAAAGGATGGAGTTTCTTTCGCTGCTTCTTCTCCATATCGAAACACCTTCCGAAGCATGATAGTTTATTGACCTTCAAAAATAGTTCTATATGAAACAATTTTAAATAAATGAGGTTTGAATTTGACGAACTACATACTAACGTATAAGAATATGCTGGTTTCTTTGAGTTGTTTTCTTTCATTGATATATAAACTGTTATTTCTAACATGCATACACGTACGACAGTCAAATGTGCTTGAAATTAGATCTGAGTGTATATTATACGTACTTACTGCGTATCCTGTAAACTGTAACTCACGGAATCTTAGACCAACCTCAAATAAGACAAGATTCCTAGTATAAGGCAGCTCCAAATATTTGAATTAAATTGAAATAACTTTCCGGCAAGTGCGTCTTCATTTAGCTCACTAATGCAGTATACTATCTTAATGTAAACACAATCCCAAACCGGTAGGAATCTCAGGATCTTAATACCTCAGATTTTTTGAAATAATGAGTGTTTGAAATAACGAAGTAACTAAATCTTAAGGAATAGCACTACATTTCAATATACCAAAAACATGTCTTTTGAGGGCATTTTGAAAATGTTTGCACTTTCTTGGTTCGATTTCGGAGACATCACACTTTCAGCCTTTATTTCAAGTGTTTATTTGTATGTAGAAATATTTTTACTCTCTAAGCTATTGTAAATGGCTGCAAGTCTGTAATACGTCTACAGAGGGACAGATTGCCTCACGTCGTACAATAAACGCTACGCTATAGTTTCAGACTTGGCTACATTCCTACTCATTTATTAAAAGTTTACCGTCTTATTAGTTGTACGAACTGTGAAGCAATTTCTGTAGCGTACATGCCGGCAAGTAGAAAATAATGCTGTCTGCCACAAAATAGATCATCACATTTTTATTTCATTATGTACTGCTCGTCAAAACTTTATTCTTATACACGGAAGTCACATTGTCGTGTAAGATAACTATTTTGGAGTTTTCCCAGGATCGTTGTATTACTTGTAGACTAGTACATTTACCTTAGAGAAATTACTTTTCCTTTCATATTGTGTTGGTTAAAAATAGCTTATTTGTAACGTCAATATAATAAGCATTCAGTTTACCCTTTTGCACATGTATTTTTTTAGAGGATTTATAATATAAATGAATATAAGGTATATCTAAATATTGACAAATATACTCACTTCCACCAAGCCACAGCAATATGGCAGCGAGTCGGGAACCCATGCTGCTGCAGCGGGTCAGCTCGCCACACGTCATGTCGTGAGCGCGCGCCCGCCCGCCTTGCCTACATCCTCCCTCATTGTAAAGTGACCTTATATTCCATTCTATCATAACAATTAGTTCACAATTACACAAAATCACGGCAACTTGGCATTTCTTCTCTCTTCAGGTGACCATAGAAACGTTCTGTAACAAAAATAAAACTTTAAAGTATCGCAAATAATATAGTAACTAATTCGATAGATTAAATCTTACCAAATAAACCATATACTTATTTCCGATTACAAGAAAAACAACTTCCTTTAATAAGGAGGAAAATGTATAAATAATTCTAATATAGTCACACTTACGAAAAATAAGGGGTAAAGACTAGACGGAAGGCCACAATAAAACAAAATTGTTATCTTTAGCTTACGCAAGACAGAGTATTTGGCCCGAAATTAAGATGACTATGATAGAGTCATAAATAACACGCATCGGGGATATTTGCTTATATTGAACAAAGGCAATGTTCCGCTGTAATAAAACAGAGAGGCTGAGGGATCTTTCATTAAAGCATATCGTAGACATCGGTGATTTATCGCCTCGCGAGACACTCCATTCAGGGCGTGCGTTTTGTTGTCTAGAGATCGATTGGCTCCAAATAAAATACATTCGCCAATTGAATAGCGCGCCCCAGCGCAATGTTTCAGTGAAAGCGACACTTTTTCAGTCGAGCGAGAGAACTAATGGCTTCACGCGCTAGCCCCCGACTTTCAATAAATGGTCGACCCGCCCGCCTCGCGCGAACACGGCTAATCTATCCGTCGGCGGTGTTTTTTCGATTGAATTTAAGATTCAACTCACACACGTTTCGGCTACGTTTCACCCGCTGCTGAGTTTATGTAGCGATATACCTACTTATACGCACGACTTGCTTTCATTGTCAAAGAGGAAGGCTCACATTTCTTCTTGTTTTCACAGTAGTGTAATTTAATGAAACGTATATTTTCATTAAATACTGTGACTTTTTTTTATATATTACATTTTTAAAATATTGAAAATGCAATATTTAGTACTTCTTTTACTCTTTATGTATTTTGCTTTGTAGGGATAATTATTTTTAATTATTAGTCACTTTTATTATCAACTAAACAAATGTGAGTGAACAAATGGATAAATCGCAGATATCATTATCAAAAAAAAACAATGGAAAACACATAATTATCAATCATTACTATCAGACGGATGCGCAAGTAACATGTATTGTGCAAATTGATAGCCTTATTAATTTATTAATAATTCGCAGAATCGGTTCGGTAGATGTAAACATTTCACTCATTGAAAGTAGTTAATTACCTCATAGTAACAAAACAGCTATTAATAAATTGATTGAATTAAATGGAACGGATATTTTGTTTACCATATCAAACACTATGTTTAAAGGCTTCATTGTCATGGTAATATTATAATTGAAATTGTAGATAGCACAAATAAATATCCTGAATTCATCGGCTGCACACCATACAAAATTAATGTGCAAACTCTTCAGATTCTCTATATAGATAGATATAGAAATTATCAGGAAAAGCGCATTTGTTGCCAACATCAGTATCGTAACCGATCTTATCTGAGGATGACTTAGTCCGGGAGTGGAAGTAACCATTTACCATCAGGGGATTGCACAATCGTCCACTATTATAAAAAATAGGGCTATTTCCACCACTAACCATTGGGAGACAGATATTTACTTCTTAAGGGTTATTGTGAGCTCTACCTCACTGTCCTTCTGAAAGTTGGTCTAGATTCGAATTAGTGGCCACACCGCTTGTCGAAAGCTCTTAAGCTGTCCGAAAGCTCGGGCTCTAAAGCTTTAGAGGGACTAAGTTTAAACTGTTAAACGGTAACAACCGGAATCGAATGCTTAACATGCCTTCCGAGGCAAGGAAATGCTCATGAAATTTCGCTACTTAAGTAACTACAAGAATCACTGCGCTAGTTGTTTGATGAAAATAACAAGGAAAGGAAAAATACCTAAGAGGTACACCTCCGAGGCATTTTCCCATTTCTTGATATACCTTAGTCAATATACCACAATCGAATCAAAATCTTGAAGGTGGTAGAACCCTTTATGGTTCGACTCCGGCGGCACCACCGTCACTTTTTTTTATTGCCTTATAACAGCAGTGTTAAACCTTACAGCAGTAAGGTAGTACTATAATTTTAACTAAAATGATAAAAGTCCCGATTTGTTTCCTTATCAGATAATTCGCCGAACATCGTGAAATAACATAGAATAATATTTAATAACATGTTTTAATGAAATAATAATAAATAATAATAATAAATGCGAGTAATGAAAAAAAAATAGGTAATTAAACCTTTAATTTTTACGTTTAATCCATATATAATATATATATATATATATATATATATATATATATATATATATATATATATATATATGTATATAGATTCACTAATCTATCCAGATTTTACACTATGTACGTTAATGCTAAGTATGGAAATCCTCAGAACTACGTACATATAAAATAGTAAACTAAATTGTGTTACTGGGTTAAATATTTGAAACTAAGACTTAACATTAGATAATTTAAACCAGAATTATGATACTACCCAGCCATGCCTAATGTGGATTTACATACCAAGTCAATAAAGTAAGACCTGCAGGTGGAGCTTAGGCTGATTTAGTAAAGTTTTAATATAAGCGTGCATGGGTAAGATAGGGTTGACACAGGTTAATCTTAGATTTTATGATTATCCAAAATTTATAAAAGGATTTTTAGATCCTTTTTAGATCATGTATCTTATGATTTATGTTAAATTATTATTTTATGTATTTTAGGTCTTTTAATGTTTATTTTGAGCATGATGTAAAATGGATATTTATTAAATATATATTTTGGTATAGTAGCTTCTGCCCGCGGCACCGCCTGCATTGGTTTCGTTTACTACGATAAAGAGTATCCTTTGTCATAAACTGGCTGTATGTTAAATTTTAAGTCCGACCAGTAATTTTTACGTGAAGTATTTGTAGTCACAATCGTCCAACCAAAGATGTTATAATAAGAAACAAATACTTATTTGGCTTTTATAATACTACTAAAACTAAGAGATCTTTGAGTGTTTATGATTCCTCCCTTCTTGACTTCTACGGCATGCCGTTTGGGGAAATTCGGAATTATAATGACTAGATGTTACAGCACTTCAGCATCCTAATATTGTGAAGCCATGCCTAATGCGAATTTACACACCAACTCAATAAAGTATGAGCTGCGCGTCGAGCTTTCGCTGATTTAGTAAAGTTTTAATATAAACTTGCATAGTTCGATAGGGCTGTCACATGGTTTTTAAAATACGCATCTAGATATTTGTATCTTTATAACCGCACTAACAGTGCCATCTATTGCGAAAGTTTAATTTTTTTGCTTCCATAATATCTTCAATTTGTTTTGTTATAAGGCTGTACATTTACTAAATTATTTTAATGATTTGTAAGAATTTATAATTTTATAATCATTTTCGATGGATATCTAAATAAAGACTATTTACCTTATTTGTATAAAAATAAAACATTATCTTGGAACAAAATTCCAATTCATGTGCCACAAATTTAAAAAAAAAAACATTTATTTGTCATATAAAAACTTTCTACCGACAACCCTAAGTAGGTTTAGCCTTGAGTAGCCAGATGCAGGCAAACATTCAGCACTGAATGCTGACGCAGCTTGGCAAACAATCTGACTAATTGCCGCATTACTGGCCCTATATTCTGAAGCTCTAAATTTCCTCTAAAATAGCACTTTGCTGTTCTGTGAAATATAATTCTAGTAAACTATATATAAATGTAAAAAAAATTATTGGCCAAGTGCGAATCGAATTAGCATACTGACGGTTCCGTACCAAAAAAAAATAATTTATTTTTTATTTTTAGTATATATTATCATAGCAGCCATAGAGGTGAATGCAAACTGTGAACCTATTGCGGTTAAATAGATGAAGCGAAAAACGTCGATTTTTTTAGTATTTGTTGTTATTGCGGCCGTCATTATACGCATTCTGTGAAAACTGACGTAGCTTGGCATACAATCTGACTAATCGCATTACTGGCCCTATGTTCTGAAGCTCTAAATTTCATCTAAAATAGCAGTTTGCTGCACTGTGAAATATAATTGTAGTATACTATATAATAATCTAAATGTAAAGTAAATAATTGGCCAAGAGCAGTCGAACTCGCTCACGGAGGGTTCTGTACCACATAAATTTCGTTTGTTTTTATTTTGAGTTTACGTGCTAAGCTTAAAGAACCCTTTTAAAAATGTTTTTTTTTTAATAATATAAGAGTAGCAAACGAACATGCAGTCCACCTGATGGTAAGTGGCTACTGCCGTCATCTGTAATCAACCCAGATAGGATTAGATATTCCTACCTGAGGTCGGTCACAGATGCGCCGCTACCCCTGAAGACTAAGCTGGAACGCCTCAGAAAAGTCTGTCCCTTCAAACCGGAACACAGCAGCGCCTAACACTGCTGTTATTAGGTAGAAATAGGTGTGGCGGTGGTACCGCCGGAGTCGAACCACAAAAGGTTCTACCACCTTCAAATGATAGTTATGTATCTTCAAATGATAGATAGGTAGTATGATTTCACAAACAGACACAAAATTATAATTATATAGACAATTTGTAAAAAGATGTATCAACTTAATAAAATACGATACATAAACGCTGACTTGATATCCTAAAGTTGTAATACAAAGCAATATCCAACATTACGATATTCGCGTCTGGGTGCGTTTATATAGACACTTATTTTCGTACCTTTTAATCGGTTTACAAAAAACAAGAGAATTTTTAAAACAGTAATATTAGCTACAGTTAAATATATCTTATATATACAATTCTCGTCTCACAATTACCGTACTCCTCCGAAACGGCTTAACCGATTTTCACCAAATTTTATATACATATTCAGTAGGTCTGAGAATCGGCTACGATCTATTTTTCATATCCCTAAGTGATAAGGATTCTTCACCCTTAACATTTTTTTATTTATATGGGAACATAACGTTTGCGGGTCAGCTATTTTATAAACGGTTTGTAGACAAAAGTTTGTGACAAAAGAACATTGGAATAGAAATTCTTACAACCGAACATATAACCTCCTCTTTTTCCTTTTTTGTAATAATTTTATTTCACGAGGTATTGGAATAGCTTTTTCTTTTCCAACAAGGTCAAAGGCAATTAAATTAATTGTATTGCTTTGATACTGGTACTAGGATTAATATTAATCTGAATAATAAAATGTTTTATCATTTGCGATACTAATACTGTTATTTTAGAATTAGACTTTCAAGCCGTCTTTCTTACTTCCGCTATAAATTAAAATAAATTCAGATAGTGTGAAACATACTAGTATGTACATTATTTTTAACCACGAACGTATTTGCTTGTTACTTAATTAGATAAAAATTACAAATTAGAGAAAAATAATTAAGAGGTATGAAGATTAACAAAGCCGTTGTCAGAAATTTGTCCTATATTTAGGGTTCTGTAAAAAACTGAACCTTATTACTAAGCATCCCCTATCTGTCCGGCTGTCCGAGGTCTCTATCTCTTAAGCCGTATGGAGCCATAATTTTTCGGCGTTTTTCGCTATATCTATTGACGTAATAGGTAGAAAAATTCAATTTTTTACTATACATTAACTTCTATAACTGCTCTTAAAACAAATAACAAACAAAAAATAAATAAAAGTTTGATGGTACAGAATCCGCCGCGTTCGACTCACATTTGGCCAACTATTAGATTCTGAAATCGGTATCACTATGACAATACTTATACGCTGATAAAAAATATGCACACATGCTTAAATTCTGCTCACGATGCGTATAGCTCTCCGGATACAGGATAAGGTCTTGGCAAAGGACTATCATATTACAAGGGATATCTAAATTCAAGGTTGTATCCATTGAGACGTCGCCAGAAATACAGAATTCTCTGTCTTACTAAATCAAATTGTATCGAAGTACTGTGTTCGCTATTTTAATCCACCCTGTGGTATTGTGATGAACATCCTATTATATCATGGAAGGTCCCAGCTTCGATTTTTTACAATATTCCACATAATCAAATTATATTTTTATTCTTTGAAGATTTTTAGTTCATCCTGGCCAGATCGGAGGAATGGGGACAGCCAGGAGAGAAGGGGATAACTTATAAAAGCTGGTAACCAGACCGACGGTGCAGTAGGTACATCGTGTACCCACACACAACGGAAAAAAGAAACAGATAGCGAGAAATACACTGAAAATTACAATGAATTAGTAACAAAATATGAAAAACTTTCTAGTCCTTTGATAAAGCATGCACTTTTTTATAATAAAAGAGTATCAGACGAGCATGCAGTCCACCTGAAGTGTAGGCTACTGCCGCATGGATATATGTAATCAAACCCAGATAGAATTGGAAATTCCTAATTGAGGTCGACCACAGATGCGCCGCTACCCCTGAGGATTAAGCTGAAACGCCTCGGAAAAGTATGTCTCCCTTACCACAGCCTTCAAACCAGTACCCTTACCATGAGTTTTTACGTTTTGACAAATATGACTGTTTTGGTATTTGTTTACGTATTGGTCCATACAATTTCCTAGTTCTGACACAATCCGCTAGGGGCGCTGATTGGAAATATTACGGGTATAGAACACAGCAGCGTTGACACTACTGTTAATAGGCACTACTGTTAATAATAGGTGTGGCGATACCGCCGGAATCGAACCATAAAGGGTTCTACTACCTTAAATTTATTACTTATGTTATGTGTACAAGTATTAAACATATACTAGACTACTTAATAATAAAGAGGATTAGGAGATTAACTCTGTACAGGTGAATTATTCCTGAGTGGGAAGCGTGAGATATACTTACTATACCAATCCTTTAATAATCTTCACGCCTACACCATTGCAAAAATATACGTAGCTAAAATTTGTTTTGAAATTTTCCTACATTGTACCAATTCCTTGAGTAATCTTCTAAATATAATGCATAAAACAAATTGTTAAAACTATAAATTTGTAAATGATTCATGTAAAGTGACGAAAATTCATAAAATTTCATTCATCCATTTATTCACTAACTTGAATTAATAATTCGTGAACATCAAGTTTTGACAACCACATAACATTATGAATAAAACGCTACAATAAGAATAGAGACTTATATATAGAGGCTCAGAGGCTTCAATAAGACCCGTATTCAAAAATAAAGTATAACGAAACATGCGCAATGGCTCCTCATAATTTATGTTTAAAGTGGTTTCAGTTTTATGAAATGGATACAGTAAATAACTATGAAGTTTGCCTGATGTTCATGAAAACTGATGCTATAGCCCTAAGGTCGATCACAGATGCTATGTGGATTAAATATAAAAAATTAGACTTAATTTACCACGCTAAGTGATATTAAATCATCATCAAAAAAATTGAAGGTGGTAGAACCCTTTGTGGTTCGACTCTGGCGGCACCACCGCCACACCTATTTCTACCTAATAACAGCAGTGTTAAGCGCTGCTGTGTTCCGGTTTGAAGGGTGTGGTAAGGGAGACAGACTTTTCCGAGGCGTTCCAGCTTAGTCCTCAGGGGTAGCGGCGCATCTGTGGCCGACCTCAGGTAGGAATATCTAATCCTATCTGGAGTTGATTACAGATGTCCATGGGCGGCAGTAGCCACTTACCATCAGGTGGACTGCATGCTCGTCTGCTACTCTTATATTATAAAAAAAGAAAAAAAATCATAATCAACCCATTACTGCCCCACTGCTGGGCACGGGTCTTCTCTCATAATGAGAAGGATTAGGCCATAGTGCACCGTGCTGGCCAAGTGATTGGTGGACGTTTTTTTAAAGATTTGTCAGGTATGCAGGTTTCCTCAGGATGTTTTCCTTAACCGTTTAAGCAAGTGATAATTAGTTTGTAATACGCACATAACTTTGATATACACATTATTACGATGTTAAATAATTATACATAATTTACATTCTATTAGTACAACTCCATGTTATCTGTAATCAGAATCCATTAACGGATTCAACATGAACTCACTCAGTCGCTGTAATTACACGACATGTACTACTGCCTACTGCCTACTGCCTGCAGTCAAGCGATAAACAGCTCAAACGAAGGAATAATTGACCATAAATAAGTTAAATGAACCGACTTCTAAGCTTAATATGCGTAAAATACACATAACATTTAATACTTACATACATATATAAACCACGAAACTTGCAAGATACGATAAGAGGTGGTATAGTTTGACTAAGGGAGTACCATCGTCACGCCTAATTCTGTTGTAAAGAGTCTTGAGTCTTGATGAGAACGTGTGGATGCCGGATGATTTATATATGAGGTGGCCATCTTAATCTTTAGAAGTGGCTACTCATTTGTGATCGGCTTCAAAAAGAACCCGTGGGGGCCTACCACCATCTTTTAAAAACCATCATAGTTCAGGAAAGTTTTATTTCCTCCTTAAAACAGTAAAATATTCCGTCATACACAGTTGAACAAACTTAAGCCCTTATTAATTTTTCGCTTTTCCATTGTATAAAACCAACTGTAATGTTCAATGTTCAATTTCCTCAAGAAAGGTAAAAGTATGATTAAAATAATATTGTTTTAAGAGATGGTAGTAAACCCAGTTCGATATGGAGTTAGTTACAAATGTCCATAGGCGGCAGTTACTACCTACCATAAGGTGGACTAAATGCTCGTTTGCAACTTCAATATAATAAAAATATCTACGAACGGTTATGTGGTTTAAATTAGATTTTATTATGATTATGACTGAGTATAAGCCATGAAGAGAACTAGTAAAAAGATAGTTTCTGCCATAGCACTCCATAGACGTGTATACTAAAACCCAGACCCAAAACATAAATTCATCATTAAGATGTGCGACTGGCCGACAAGTAAGGTACCCTTAGACTGTTATAGTAATTGCTTCGCTATATGAGTTGTTAAATTATGATAACGTCAAAATTAATACTGATAATTTCAGAGCACGACACTATTAACTTGAAATACCGTAGAAGAATTCGTAAACATCAGAAGAATAGTTGGCAACCGAAGACTTTAATATCAATACATCGAACTGACATAAATACGAAGATGCTCTTAGCTAGCACCGAACTCTAGCACACTACTCAAACAAACGCCAATTCGATAGTCACTTCTATTATAAACGCTGTCAGATTACGATAAACGGAAATCCGCGTCTTCAAATATACACGTATTTTAAGCCATGCTACCCTCTACAGGACAGTTTACCAGATTTGCCTGGTCAACCGCACGTCGGCAGCGTGTATGGGGGACGTTCCGGTGTCCATACGTCTGCTTGCGATGACTTCGATGGAGAACTATGACGCACCGTACGGTGTCACACGAAAGAATTGATTTTTGATCTTGCACCGGTCACCTGCACAGGCCTTTTCCCATACACAGTCCGGTGTAACTGCGCAGGCATACCTAATCAGGTAGACCTCTCCGGTGTACCGTAGTGTCTATGGCGACGGGTGCCTGCTCGTATATTGTATCTCTTCATTTGAGTGTTATCAATACATATCGCGTAGTGCACGCCACGGTGCCCTAGGATACGGACCAGTTGTCCGCTTCGTGCACACGCGTGCTTAACATAAAAATATAAAATAGTAAAACAAAGGCTGTAATATATTCTAGCCAAGTATGTAGTCCAATTTTGAACGCCAATAAAATAGCTGGCGACCGCGACCCGCGCCTTTAATATCGATACGTCAAGCTGACACCCAACAACGCCGCCTCGCTTTAAATTGAAACTTTATCAAAATATCTGTTTATTTTATCAACAAATCCTCGGGTCTATGAATTTTGATTTTGTTAAAACAGATTACTGCTTTATACTTGGTTTGTTTGATTGATTAGTCTGGCGCGCGATATCTTGTGCGGCCTGAAGTTAAAATTCCAGGTACGCTTTTATGGTTCAGAAGGCACATGGAATTGGTCCCGGTTTTAATATTAATAGCAGTAATAGCTTAGTGATTGATTCAACATCGTGGGAAATCCTACATGCCTGAGAGATCTTTTAAAAACTCAAAGGTGTGTGAAGTCTGCCAATTCGCACTTGGCCAGCGTCGTGGACAGTGGCCTAATCTTTCTTATTCTAAGAGCAGACCTGCGCCCAGCAGTAGGTAGTAGTAATGATGATGATGACTGTAACGCAAACTCTTATTTTGTCTCAATTTAACAATACTTTTATCTGATTCTATGGCAAAAGCAACATATTATGACAGATAAAAAATGCACGTAATGGAGTTATCAAGATTGACTTACACGCTCCAGTAAACATTATAAGCGCGAATAACAGCGACGTAAAAATAAAAGAATGGTTTTATATAATACCCTCATACCTAGCCAAGTATGTAGCCCCTATACAATATTGCACATCCGTGAAATAAGTGACAATCGCTACGAGGGTTGCCAATATACAAAAAAAATATATAAAATAAATATAGATATTTTATTTTATCGTCGGACAATTATTGTCCCCCTACTGGACACGGGTCTATACTTAGAGTGAGTGTGCAAATTGGCAGATTTCACGCATTTTTGAGATTTTAAAGAGGGATTTTGGGGCGTACAGGTTTTCTCAAAATTCCTACGTCGTTAAAGCAACTGAGAATTGATTTCTGTTATTCATTTAAGTTCGAAAAATGAGATGTGCGTGTCTGGGACTTAATCCTTGCGATTCCCAGGTAGTGAGGCCAAATTTCGAATCACTTGACTATCGTAGCCTTTTGACTACAATTTAATTACATTTCATTTAAATAAAAATCAAAGAACTCAGCGAAAAAATCTAAAACACGACATAAGTGAAAACTCAATGAAAAAAGTCACAACAGAGAAAAAACTGTGGAATATTTCTCAATCACATACCTTAGTATGTGGGTCGTGGGTACAGAATTAATTATTAAAAAAAAATCGTAAGTAAATAATTTCGATTAATATTATATTTCTTACATTTGACAACCCTGAGTGCGACCCACGCTTCTATATCGATGCGTCAAGCTGACACTACAACACTGTTCCATTTTTAGTTGACGCTTTATTTTATTTGAACCAATTGCACGTCAGCGAAGTGTTTAGAAAATTGATGGCGTCCAATTATTTTCTTCTATGGGATTTTATATGGAAAATTGTGGATTATTGTTAGCAATTTTGTACAGTGAAAAAGAAGCGGTATATTTTTTATTGTACTTGTAGCAAAATTTAATAGCCTTATTTATTATTGCATACTTAGTATTATTGTAAAATAGTTTCATTTGACTATTTTATTCACCCTACCAACACATTAAAACGGTAGCAAAATAATTCATACCACTTAATAGCGGACGTTAGTTATTTGAAAAAAACATATTTAAGGGACATACAATTACTAACACAATAACTTCAATTTACAAATATTTATTTTAGTAGTGGATGGACGTGGACATTGAACTGTCATTGTAGTGGACAATTTTCGGACGTTTATTGTACATGTATGTAGTACCTTTCTACTACTTTATGAATTTGATTTCGCATCTCTAATCTGCAAAAGTAGCGTCAGTATTTAAAATGTTACTATTTCAATAACATACAATTAAAAAATACAAGTTCAGCTAACTCGCCTAAAACAATAACAGAACTACTGTACATTAGGTACGAAGCTGTGGTTAACAATGTGGTTATCCAAGCCCCGAACACCTTACAAAGGGCCTACTGAACCTGAAACAGGGCCGGTCGGTTTGATCGTTGATTCCAATTGCATTTTCACACCAACAACTCAGGGAATGCTTTTGTCCGAAACTAATTTAGTGCCCCACTCGCTTCCTTGATGTCCGTATTGAAATTTAATATTTTCCGCTTGGAATTTTGGAGCATAAAGTGTTGTATAGCATTTATTTATTACATAAGGAAGCTGACTCGTGTAGAGTGATAGGTCAGATGGACGATCGTTGCCGATTGTCGCCGCATGTCGTCAGCGATTGTCACCTCTTATCGTCAGCGACTGCAATCGACAGCCGCTGATGACACATAACAACAGTTAACAACAGTCAGAAACCGTCATCGAGGACGAGTGTCGACAATCAGCGCCTGTCGTCTCTCAACATGCACTAACGTTTATGTGTTACTGCCTGTGTGTTACCTTCCTAACATAATTTTGCGAAATTATATTACAGAATTTGATACAGGTTCTGTTATTTACTAACTATATTTTGTCGACTGATTCTGCATTTAACTGATATTCATTGGTCACTGTACGCCATAAATATCTGAAACACACCGTTAGGGATATTTATTACGTGAGCTGATGACAGAGGCATTTCTGCATAGAATAACGAGAACACTGCTTATATTCTCATAGGTAATCTGAACCAATTAGTATTTTTTTTAATTATAGCAGATGTGCATGCAGTCCAATTGATATCGGCCACAAGTGCTTTACTACGAAAGACTAAGTTGAAACGCCTTAGTTAAATATGTCCCCTTTACCCTCACCCTCCAAACTCGAACATACCCTTCAACCACCTTCATGTTGAAGCATGGGAGCCTCCGGAATCGTACCACAAAAGATTTTGCCACATTCAAACTTAGTTAACTTCTCATAAAAAAATGAATTTCCAAGAGCGTTTAAAATCTGCCCACCGGTATGTACCGGTGGGCAGATTTACTATGATAATTATGTAATTATCATAGTAAATTATGCCCTGCGTAAAACGTGCATAATCTTAAAGACACTTACAGAAGGTGGTAGAACCTTTTATGGTTCGACTCCGGCGGTACCACTGCCACACCTATTTCTACCTAATAACAGCAGTGTTAGGCGCTGCTGTGTTCCGGTTTGAAGGGTGTGGTAAGGGAGACAGTCTTCTTCGAAGCGTTCCAGCTTAGTCCTCAGGGGTAGCGGCGCATCTGTGGCCGACCTCAAGTAGGAATATCTAATCCTATCTGTGGTTGATTGCAGATGTCCATGGGCGGCAGTAGCCACTTACCATCAGGTGGACTGCTCGTCTGCTACTCCTATATTATAAAAAAAAGAACATAATATCTTACACGTGGAGCAAAAATGATGAACTTCCAGTAACTTTCAACTTAATTCGTATTATTTTATACATATTCTCATATTCGTAAACAATACGTCTTGAAGGTAGGAAGTTCGGATAAGGAAGTGTTCACACGACTGAGCCCGTCAACGGCAACTTTATTTTATTACGAGTTCACGCAACTTTTCCGTATCTTGACTAGGGATGGCGATTCTTTCCGAAATGGAACGATTCTTGAATCGATTCGAATAGAAGTGCGATAAATCGATTCAAAAAAACCTTGGCCTCACGAATACATGTCCCAGAATCTTCGATCTTCGATCTATTCAGAGGTCAGGGGCGTAGCTAGCAAAATGTAAATGCTTGTCAAAACCTGATAACTGAAATATAAACGTATCCGTCGGAGAAAAAGTAAAAAAAATATATTATTCAATCAACTTCGGAAAAATCGAATTTCGATTTTCTAGGATGAAATATCGATTCACTAAATGGATCCATTATTTGAGATTGATAAAAAAAACGATTTTTTCGATTCTTCGACTAATCGATCTCAGATCGCCAACCCTAATCTTGACTTTCTTGACACGTCCCCAGCGCAAGTTTGAGACATGTTGGACATGTTCCCGCAAGTAAATTCGACAACTTGTCAACAAATGGAAATATCTCCCTAATCACAATATGTACAAAGGAAAACAATTTATATTTCCTTTTGTTGGACTTTTATTACGAAGGGTACGTCGTTATTAGATAGTACGCGATGGATTCTCGCAAGAATACCTACTTACATGTAAATGATAGAATTTTGTGGTTCGAATGAGGCTTACAACAATACAAGCACTAGTATGTTCTGATCTGAAGCTTGTATATAAGTACATACGAGTAAGTTGAAGGAATCCCTGAATGTATACCATTTTTTTACCAGTAGAAGAACATGAAGTCCACCCAATGGTAAGTGGCTACTGTCGCCCATGGACATCGGTGATCATCCCAGATAGGATTAGATATCGCTACCTGAGCTCGGCGAAATGCGCCGCTACCCCTGAAGAAGTGTGGACTAAGCTGGGACTCCTCAGAAAAGTATGTCTCTACCATACAAATAAATTATCAAACTAAATATCAATTATCATCAAAATAAAGTATTGTTTTAATTCATAAAGCAGTAAATATAACAGGGACTAAAATATACCTTCTTAATAAATAAATAATATAAGACCGAAATATTACCTAATTATTCAAGTTATAATGTAATTATAAGTCCCAAGCATTAGTAGAACAATTCGAAATTAGGTTAAAAAACTTTCTTTGGATTAATGGACTAGTCTTGTTTGCCTCAGTTCGGTTTACGAAGTTCTATTTTATTTATTGTTTTATTTTCATTAGGTACGACTTACTTTTGTTTGTCAGATACAGCAATCTGCTTTTTCAATAAACAAAATTTAACTTTGACACCTAAATTCGTGCGTAATGGATACGGAGGACACTGGACAGTCGCACGACCATCTTAATGTAGAATATGTTGTGGTTCCTCATAAGACACCATCGCCACTTCTGCCTAATAATAAGCGCAAAGCGCTCCTGTAGTCTGGTCTGTAGGATGCGGTAAGGGAGAGCACTTAGTCCTAAGGACTATACCTACAATGTACAGCATATAACTTAGCTAGAACTACTAATCCTGGTTATGAAAATCCATGCGCTGTTTTTTTTTTGTATAAAATAGGAGTAGCAGACGAGCGTGCAATCCATCTGATGCTAAGTGGCTGGTAAATGGCTAAGTAGCTACTGCCGCCCATGGACATCTGTAATCAACCCCAGATATGATTAGATATTCCTACGTAAGGTCGGCCATAGATACGCCGCTACACCTGCAAACTAAGCTAGAACGCCTCAGAAAAGTAAAGTGGCCAATTGCCATCAGACAGTCGTTAGATATACAAAAAAGATAAAAAAAAACAATTTGAAATAAGCACCCCTTGGTACTTTGAATCGATCATATTTGTATGCTTACAATTTCTGTATACAAAAACTTATTTAATAAAAACAAAATCAACCAAAATGAGCGAATCCAGCAGATGTGATCTGAAGTCATCATTTACGAGTCGTTGGGTCGTTGGACGTTGGGTCTCTGTAGGACTTAATATGTCTAATTCCCTTTATCAGAATCTGTGAACTATGAAGTGGGTTCCCTTTGAGATGTCCCTACCTGTCATGAGATGGAGTTTTTTAAAATGTGGTATCATTTTCCCTTTCTAGTCAGGTAATATAATAAAGGATAATAAAATAAAGGATTTTCTATGAATTGTCACCACTTCCTCCTAAGATGGCTAGAATTATGGATCATGCCTTTATCTTAAGAACAAATATTGAAAAAAATTGTTTAAATCTTTATTTAATAGACAATTAAATTTATTAAGAAACGGACAATGATAATATAAATAAGTCATTTTTAAATATTTGATATGATAATATGATTTTATCAGATAATAACGTAATTTATTCATAGAACATATTATACAATTATCATTAAGTAACTATTGTACTGAAATAACTGTTACAAATTTAATCGGATTGAAACATCCAAAATATAATTCGTGTTAATTAATTACGCATTTGTACTGAGTATCTTTATTTAACACGTAACGATCATATAATTGTTTCATATTTTCAATCATTTACATATTTATGTAATTAATAAACGATATTCATTTCAACCACATTCTAAGAAGCCATATATTCGTAGACGCGTAAACAAATACTTCTAATAAACAGGTTATCGTAAATAAAAAACGACCTCACCTTAAGTTAAAATGATCCAAAAAACTACACTCTCAAACTACTATTCAAAACTAATAAGTTCACTCTTAAATCACAGTTTCATTTAAAGTCATTCACAAGAAATGGACACTTGCCGCTTTTTCGTAGCGCTACGCCGTAGCTAAGGTCTACGGGACGAGTTCGCGCGCTGGGTTCCCGAGGGCAACTGAGTACTGAGCGCTCAGCGCTGCATAGCTCATCTCACCGCCGAGATGCAGGCTCCACCGTCCATATAATTCTTAACTGTAAAACACCTCATGTATTCATAATTCGACAACTGTAGCTTAAATAACTAGAAAATATTTTATCATAAACATTGAGGGACGTTTATTATAAATTGTATTGAGAATTTAATAAAATGACGCACCAATACGTTTAATTTCCGACTTATCTTAAGATGAAATAAACACTCTCAAGATTTAATATAAAATCGGATTGGTTTACATTATGACTGCGTAGCGTTAAAAATCGAAGCATAAGACAAATAAATTAAATTCCATTATGTTATTAAAACAAAATCCCTAAGCCGTAACGAATTTATGAAAGAATTTAATAATAAAGAACAGAATAATATTCATTTTTTCCCGAAAACAAAAATGGAGAGGGAGGAAAGTCTGTTCCCACCTGAGGCCTGGGTAGTCGAATTTATTAGCATTCAAATGATTTATAACTAGCGAGCGGCAGCTGAATATTTTCTGATTCGTCTTAAATTAAATTCTTTCTTTCCTTTGACTGGATTTCATTAAGGGTAACGAAACGCCGCTGAGATGAAAAAGATAATCCGAGACCGACGCGTAACCACCGGCTGTGCAACCGCGTGCCACCGCCACGCGCATTCCAAGCTCATTTATAAATTAATTTTACAGCAAACATTATTGTTTACCCGACTGCTAAAAACACAACTAAGAATAGGTTTATAAGTTGATTTAGTTTGAAGGTGGGAGAACCCTTTGTGGTTCGACTCCGGCGGCACCACCGCCACACCTATTTCTACCTAATAACAGCAGTGTTAGGCGCTGCTGTGTTCCGGTTTGAAGGGTGTGGTAAGGGAGATAGATTTTTCCGAGGCGTTCCAACTTAGTCCTCAGGGGTAGCGGCGCATCTGTGGCCGACCTCAAGTAGGAATATCTAATCCTATCTGGGGTTGATTACAGATGTCCATGGGCGACAGTACCCACTTACCATCAGGTGGACTGCACGCTCGTCTGCTACTCTAATATTATAAAAAAATTGTACCAATATCTCTACTAGTGCACCTTTTCATAACTCATTTCGAATATCTGAAAACAATTTTATGTAATTATGCTACTAATCTTTTAAGTTCATATTTGTCTTTCTCATTCTCTGTGAGTAACAGTATGAGATATTTATTTTTGCTGTCGATAAAATAAATGTTCACGTCCATTACACGGTACACGCACAATGCATTCCATTGTGTGTGTTTCAACTCACTTTTCTCTATCTCTCTAAATTTCCTTGATACGTAGAAAAAATACGGTATCTCAAATATCGATATTTTTTGTTTATCCTTGCAAAAATTAATCTATTAAATTTATTACCTTCCAAACATAGATTAGTAAAGATTACTCACTCCTAACAAGAAAATGTACCCAGTTTTGAGAATTCAAATAGTTGCGTAAAATTTTTTTGCCACGTCTCCGTGCTAAAATGTCCCTAAAATATTTGAAATAATTATTTATTTATTATAAAAATTAGGCAGTATTAGTTATTTATTCGTAAAGTTTCTCTAAAAATGTTTTTATTTGTCAAGAATTCAAAAAAAGAACTTGCTAATAAGCCGTTTGTGGCCTCATTCAATTTCAAGCCGTCGAAGTATCTTTACTAATCTATGCTTCCAAATATCAAAATTTGACAATCTTTGCGTACTAGAAAGTGTCAAACTTCAATCTATGACAGGCAAAATTTCGATATAATGATTAGGTACAATAATAATAAGCGTAAGTCTTTATATAACATTGGTTTCCATATAATAAGTGCATCGCATAAAAATTACTTCCACTTAAAGAAATTTATTCATTCTGACATTCATTCCAAACGAGATTTACATAAAAACAAAATGAACCGCCCTAATATTTTATGTTTGCCACTGTTCCGTTTAAAGTACAGTCATCAGACCTTGATGGAATGAATTAAGAAATAAATAAGTCTCCAAGGGATTTAAATCGAAAAGATTGTGAAACAAAGACGATTACGATTATATTATAAGAGATCGTTATGTGAGAGTACTTTATTTAAGGTATTTGAGTTATATGCTCCTTAAGAAGATTATTATTTATTCTTTTGTAATATTTAATACGTATTTTTGTGTTATTAAATTTACATATTTGTTTGTACATAATTTGATTTTATTGTATTTGTATTTAGGTACTCATATCATATCAACTTGAATTAAAACGAAACCAGATAGAAAAATAGAATATACTGATACTTTTGAGCAGGAATCTACAAATGACGACCCGCGTGGCGGAGCGGTCTCCATACCGGTCTGACGCGCAAAGGCTCCCGGGTTCGATCCCCGGCCAGACAGATATCTAAATGATGAATTTAGATTTCTGTTTCTGGGTCTGGGTCTGGGTGTTTGTGTATTTGTCTCTGTGTGTGTCCATGGCACCCACGACACAGGGAATCCTAGTGTGGTAGAAAGCGTTTATTTATTTAATAAGTATGCACTTATAAAGTTAGGTTGAACTACTTTGCAATGATCCTCGCCCAAAGATCAAAAAGGTAGTATAATGATATTAGTATATATTGTAATATTGGAAATAAGATTGTTATATTGTAATAAGTGATTGGTGAAAATAGGTAATAGATTAAAAACAAAACAAATATTCAAAAGATTATTTCATGTACTTAATCAGTCAAATGTTTTACAGGTGTAGAATATACACTATATTTGGCACTATGCATTTAACTATACATTGTCAAACACAATTATTAAGGGCGGGAAAAGCATCCAAAAAGGTTAAACTACTGTTATGTTATAATTAAAACAGGGGTTACTGCAAAATGTGCCCTTCCAAACATGTTGTACTCATTTTGCAGTAGAATTCACTCTATTTCCCTAACTTGGTTTTGTTTAACCTTTTCATGTAATAGAAATAAAAAAACCTAAAAACTCTACTATTATATAACATGCATCATCACCATAATATAATAGGCACAAAGGTGGTATGGTTCGACTCCGGCGGCATCACCGCCTATTTCTGCCCAACGGCAGTGTTAAGCGCTGCTCTGTTCTGGTTTGAAGGGCGTGGTAAGGGAGACAAACTTTTTCAAGGCATTCCAGCTTAGTTTTTAAGGACAAATTACGGGTGCCTAATATACAGTAACTTTTTCTTACCTTATTATTCACCAACGTGATATTTAGCAATATCAACATAAATATGTGTGCAAGGATACTACTACTGCCGCATTCAAATATGCATAAAAGGTTTCTATTAGTTTTTAGCTTATCATAATTAATTAATTATTATAGGAGTGCTTCCTTCTTATGAGCGCGTGGTAGTTTAAAGGTGGTAGAACCCTTTGTGGTTCGACTCCGGCGGCACCACCGCCACACCTATTTCTACCTAATAACAGCAGTGTTAAGCGCTGCTGTGTTCCGGTTTGAAGGGTGTGGTAAGGGAGACAGACTTTTCCGAGGCGTTCCAGCTTAGTCCTCAGGGGTAGCGGCGCATCTGTGGCCGACCTCAGGTAGGAATATCTAATCCTATCTGGGGTTGATTACAGATGTCCATGGGCGGCAGTAGCCACTTACCATCAGGTGGACTGCATGCTCGTCTACTACTCTTATATTATTAAAAAAAAAATCAAAGTAGGTACTTGAATAATAATACCCAACTCTTTTTCCTATACTGATCCCAGTGCTGAAAAGCAACAGCGTAAAATAATTGTAATAAATACGAATTCATTAATATTGTAATACTGGTATATAATACTAGCTTGTGGGCGCGCCGGTAGGTAGATCTACAATGGTATTTCGATTCAACTAATTTAACCAATATTTATTAAAATTATAGTTAAAATAATTAAACGAATAAGCGTTAATGCCACCACAGTAACAATAACACCCAAGCAAAATACCAAACAGTTCAGAGCACCACCGTGCCGTGCCCACTATTGGACAACTTCTGATCTGTTGACAGTTGCGCGCCCCTTTTTTATACCATGATACGGGTAGCCAATTGTTAATACGGAGCGGTAGTTCGAAATTAATATCATGTGATTTTAAAAACGGAATATTTATATATATGAAATGAAGCATTCTCCCACAAGCTTTACCCAGATACTTACCTTTATAAAATTATGTAGTGCAAACTAAGCCCTTACCTCTATTATTTTTAATAAGAAAGTCACAAATCAAGTTTCCTAGACCTCACTACAAACTAGCGAATTTTCAAACAAAATTTCAATGCCTTAAAAGTGGAACGTCAAAAAAGAACCTATTGTCCAAATTTCAGCCTCTTCGGTAGTTTATGCTCTGCGGTGATAAATTAGTCAGTCAGGACAAGTGCTTTTATAAATATAGATAAATCAGTGCTCATTCAGGCAGATAAACCATTTTATCTAAGTTGTTATTCAATGAATACAATGAATTGTACTAAAATCAAAACTGCAATGTACAAGCGAAAATAACAAAACTTCACATTATTCCCATAAATCGTAAGGAATAGAGGAATAAAATATGAAAATCAAATAAACTTATAACAATAATCCTATTCAGCGAATCCTATTTTATCTGAATTGTATGCTTCGGAAATACTCTACGCCTGAGTACGTCACTCGGACAGTGAATAGAAAATCCAACTCTTATATCATAAATGTTGTTGAAGTTGAAAACTAGGTACTTCAAGTTGACTTATTTTTTTTTTTAGTTAAATTCAAAATATAGAAATCATAATAAATTAATAATATTTGCAAAACATTAGTGCAAAGGGTGAATGGCCTTTAACACCGGGGGTCTTTTTTTTTTGTTTTCGAGGGGGAAACCTTCGAAAGGTACCCGGTGCCGTGGGAGCGACACAGAGTTATGTAGGATTCTTACTGCACTAACACACACACCACGCACTAACACCGGGGGTCTGGGCTTCGGTTTCTGGGTTTCATGCGCCTCTATTTTCGATTTTTCGCCGTAGTCTTCATGTGCGAAATTAATTTCCTCATTAGAAATAAAAAGTTATCAAAGGTATTAATAACGCACGCCTGGCTAGCACGATGGACAATGAATAGAGCACAGTAATTAGTGGATAGTGATGATGATGAATAGGCTCTTCGAGTATTTGTCACTACAAATTTATTTTATTTACTCATAGCGTTACAAGATCGAATCAAAAACTTGTAAAGAGGTTTTATTAGTATTTTTCTTACAAAAACAAGCATCGTTATCCACAAGCCCAATGATTTACAGGAGTATAATTTGAAAAGAGCCTCACATTGCACGCTTCTCAGTATGGTATTGAAGTCAAAATATTTAATGAGTGCAGTACTAAGAACAAAGGATGTTTACCGCCACACGACTATCGCCAAAAGCGCTTTGAAACCGCCCCTTTTCGAGGTCTCACTGCGTTAGGTGCAGAACTTTTAATTAGGCAATCTGATACGACTTTAATACGGTTGTAATTTGAAAGAAACTAGGGAGATAATTAAATTAATTAATCCAAAACTTTCCACACTGCCAAATATCAAAAAGAAAATATTTTTTGTAAGGTTTTAATGTACGAGTATATATTTGACACTGGTTCAACTTATAGAGACGAGATGTTTTATAATAATCACTACATAAGAAGTAGAAGGTGGTAAAACCTTATGTGGTTATACTCCAAAGGCACAGCAGTGTTAAACGCTGCTGTGTTTCCTTTCCAAGGCATTTCAAGTTAGTCCTCAGAGGTAGCGACGCACCCTGGCACTACTTGCCATTAGGAGGACTGTTTTTTTTTTAAATAGGAGTAGCAGACGAGCATACAGTCCATCTGATGGTAAGTGGCTACTGCCGCCCATGGACATATGTAATCAACCCCAGATAGGATTAGATATTCCTACCTGAGGTCGGCCACAGATGCGCCGCTACCCTTGAGGACTAAGCTTTAATGCCTCGAAAAAGTATTTCTCCCTTACCACACCCTTCAAAACGGAACACAGCAGCGCCAGACTCTGCTCTTATTAGGCAGAAATAGGTGTGCTGGTAGGTGCCGCCGGAGTCGAACCATAAAGGGTTTCTACCACCGTCAACCTGCTCTTTTGCTACTTCGATAAAAAAAAATGAAAATTAGCTCCAATTTAAAAATAAATAATTATGCAAGTTTTCGTTACATTCAATATGGAAATAATATTTAACGTTGGTTAACCCCACTTCATGTATAATTCACACACCACGTATACATTCTGAGATAATGAGGCTGACCCAAATACCCAAAAATATTCCAAATGCAAGAAGTGCTGCAAAAAAGGAACCTAATTAAGCCTGAAGTCGAGCATTCAAAAGATACTAGAAAGTATTTTGGCATCACGTTGCGACCGAAATGAGAGCTCTAAATACTTGCACCTACTGAATAGTTACGTGTATCTAGGAAAAGACATTCCGTGGAGATCCCATTTCAATTTGTGCTATTTTCTTATTTGTTCAAATTAATTTATGATTTTTTTTAAATCGTGCTAGAGAGGAAGTTCTTACAATTTGGGAGCGTTAAATTTCATTTTTATAGTTTTAGAATGAAATGCATTACATATAACAATGAAAAGAAATAGTGTCGTAGAGATCCTATTTCAAGTTGTAGCATTTTATTCGTTGTATAAATAATCAATGTAATTTCCCCTGTAATGTAATGTAAGAATTTCTTTCAATCTGACAGCCCCGTATTTTAATTTAAAAGTTTTAATTGCAGTATCATACATAAATAAAAGGGTATTTAAAAATATAAAAAAAAACTATTTTTAAATGGTACGTACTAGGAATATCTGTATTAAGTGTTAATTACTTCACACTTCAAACTTGAACTCAGGTCTACACTTTTTTTTTTTTTTTTTTATAATATAAGAATAGCAGACGAGCATGCAGTCCACCTGATGTGGCTACTGCCGCCCATGGACATCTGTAATCAACCCCAGATAGGATTAGATATTCCTACCTGAGGTCGGCCACAGATGCGCCGCTACCCCTGAGGACTAAGCTGGAACGCCTCGGAAAAGTCTGTCTCCCTTGCCACACCCTTCAAACCGGAACACAGCAGCGCCTAACACTGCTGTTATACTGTACACAGAAACACTGTAAACTACATATTTAAATAACCTATAAATTAACGTAAACACTATTACCACCAATGGCGAATTATATTGAGTTCTATCACCTTTACGGTACACGAGGTTTTGCCGACTTAGTTCTATTACGTGGAATCGCTTATAATTAAATGAACAGACAAACCTGAAAATAAATTCTAATAAAATTAAAAGTGACAAAATATCATTCATCACCATCATAGAAATGATATGTTAAACACATGATTGTTAACACGGAATTCATAAAATAGTTTTAAAAAACCTAGGACCTCGATTTAAAAAGATTTCTATATTATAAAAATTACACCAAAGTACTTCCAAGTTAACTTTGGCGGACATTGCCTGTATAATATTTTTCATATTTTGTAGATCACAGAAACACTGTAAATTACATATTTAATTAACCATAAACGTAAATTTACTATAAATAAACGTAAATCTAAATATAACTCAAAGGTGACTGACTGATATAGTGATATATCAACGCACAGCCCAAACCACTGGACGGATCGGGCTGAAATTTGGCATGCAGGTAGATGTTATGACGTAGGCATCCGCTAAGAAAGTATTTTGATCAATTCTACTCCCAATGGGATAAAATAGGGGATGAAAATATTACTTCGTAACGCAAGCGAAGCCGCAGGCAAAAGCTCGCTTACTATAAATGACATATACTATTACCCATTGCTACGAACTTAAGCTATTTGACCTGTCAAATCAATTCTTGATTAAGTTTAGTTGTTAGTCAGTCAATTATCTCATTATAGACATCACGATCCCAAATGTGCTCTACATTTATAATGACGTTGCGGCCAATCATATCAGCATCAGTCGATAATATAATAAGGGCGCTTCATTTATCCCTATAGTTTAACTTAATGGACATAAAATGACAAATTACGAATTTCATTAAAATATTGATAGCCTTTTTACTACAGTGTATTGCAAATTATATGCTCGGATGAATGACGAATCAAATCATAATATGTATAGGTACGAATTGTAAAATCATATTATGAATTAAATGTTTATTGTTATTGTTATACTTGTAATAATTGTTAAAGTAAGGATCTTCTCAAAGGATCACAAATTATTTTAGAAGTTGCATTAAATTAGGGATAAAAATAGTTTTCGCACTTATTCCGAATATTTTTATTTACTTCCACATATAGTAAGCCTTAGATAACATCAAGGACACATTATGCTATTTTATTTGAATTTAGGCCCTGTACATTTATAATTTAATCATCGCCAGAGGTAGAGGTACTAAGTGGAGTTTATTCTCATAACACGAAGGAAGTTTAAGGCATAGCCCAGCACTATCCATGGCCAAAGAGTTCTTTTAGTTTGCAACTTTTTTGCAAACTGAAAGCATAACTTTTGCACTTCTTGACTGACTCCAGTTAACATCACTGCACAAATATTGCTTCAAGAGACTAAGTAGGTATTATTTTCACCGTTTCATTCTTATGAAAGTTTTGTTTCTGATATAACATGAGTAGTTTTTTCCAACGCTTTCTTCTTTCACGATCTAATACCGCGTTTCCCAACCTGTGGTCCGCGGATCCCTGGGGATCCGCGAGTATATGTATGGGGGTCCGCAGTGTCATTTATATGAAAAGGCATTATCTACTCTTGTTTATACAAAAAACAAATACAGAAACAGATCACAAGTAGAATCTGATTTGAGATTACAGCTTAGTAGCAACATCAACCCGAATATCCCTGATTTAGTTGCAAAAAAGCAAGACCAACCTTCACAAATATTTTTTTAATTCATATTTTTCATAATAACCAGTTATAATTACCTTCAGTATTTGTTTTTTTTGCTTCTGTAATAACTAAAATAAATATCTAATCCGTTTTTTTAGGGGGTCCGTGAAAACTGTGCTTGATTTCTTAAGGGTCCGTGGACTGAAAAGGCTGGGAAACGCTGATCTAATATAATAATTTATTTCTGTCTTACTTCTGTACTTAAAGTGATGTAACTTTAAATTACAGAACTAGAATAAGTAAATAAACGATGAACGAATCTAATAAAACACAATAAGTTAAAAACCAAAGAATTAGATACATAAACTCATAAGTAGCCATATACATGCATACATGCAAGTATACCAACATACATATACATACACACGCACATACGTTCAAAAAACTTTACCCACCACAGTCGGGTAAAAATATATCGCGTCCAAAGCAACTCGTGACTCATAACTCTTCCCTAGTAGCGTCTAACGACCCACGGCCAGAGACAAGTTCCCCCGATTCCTGGCGTAATTTCAAAGCTTTCATATACTTTGTTCACAATTTAGACGAATCCAACTACAAGTCATATCTTAAAATATTTAAAGCTGTTTGGACTATAGTGCGTGCCGAAAATGAGGCATACATATACAAATATATACACACATACACATACACAGACACGCTCCAAAAACTTTACCCACCACAGTCGGGTAAAAATATATCGCGTCCAAAGCAACTCGTGACTCATAACTCTTCCCTAGTAGCGTCTAACGACCCACGGCCGGAGACAAGTGCCGTCGATTCCTAGCGTCTATAATTTCAAAGCTTTCAAAGACCTTGTTCAAAGACGTCACCTCTACGAGTATGTCGTCATGTATGACGAAAATAAAGACGAATCCTACTACAGCTCATATGTTAAAATCCGTCCAGCCGTTTGGGCTGTACTGCGTGCCAAAGATGAGGCATACATACACAAATGCATACATACACATATACAGACACACACACACATGCACATACAAACACACACGCATACACACATACATACAAACATAAGCTCCAACATCTACCCTCACTGTTGGTTAAAATATATCGCGTCCAAAGCAACTCGTGACTCATAACTCTTCCCTAGTAGCGTCTAACGACCCACGGCCGGAGACAAGTGCCGTCGATTCCTAGCGTCTATAATTTCAAAGCTTTCAAAGACCTTGTTCAAAGACGTCACCTCTACGAGTATGTCGTCATGTATGACGAAAATAAAGACGAATCCTACTACAGCTCATATGTTAAAATCCGTCCAGCCGTTTGGGCTGTACTGCGTGCCAAAGATGAGGCATACATACACAAATGCATACATACACATATACAGACACACACACACACATGCACATACAAACACACACGCATACACACATACATACAAACATAAGCTCCAACATCTACCCTCACTGTTGGTTAAAATATATCGCGTCCAAAGCAACTCGTGACTCATAACTCTTCCCTAGTAGCGTCTAACGACCCACGGCCGGAGACAAGTGCCGTCGATTCCTAGCGTCTATAATTTCAAAGCTTTCAAAGACCTTGTTGCACCGAACTCAACCGCTCTAAAGTATGGAATTTAGTACGCTGCCACACTTATAAACAAAGCTTAGCTGTCATGGATTAAACGCCAGCTAAAGGAAAGATTTCGTTATTTTTATTACTAAATAACCTCGTATGGAAATGTTATAGTTATGTTTTATAGTCATTATATATCTATTTCCTACACTTTAATTTGATACTTATACAAATACTGAAAAAAATATTTATTATAGCCATTATACTAGTATGTCTTGAAGGTGGTAGAACCCTTTGTGGTTCGACTTCGGCGGCACCACCGCCACACCTATTTCTGCCTCATAACAGCAGTGTTGAGCGCTGCTGTGTTCTGGTTTTAAGGGTGTGGTAAGGGAGACATACTTTTCCGAGGCAATCCAGCTTAGTCCTCAGGGGAAGCGGCGCACCTGTGACTCCAAGTAGGAATATCTAATCCTATCTGGGGTTGATTACGGATGTCCACTAGCGGCAGTAGCCACTTACCATATTGTGGACGGCATGCTCGTTTTCTACTCCCATATTATAAAAAAACGTTAAATACGTTAATGTTTTTTCCCATCATGGTTTAATCCCGTGTGCGGATCTGGTTCACATTCGTACCGCTTAAATTTTATGATTTAGTAGATATTTTTCCTGGCAGGTGCGCCACACGTATGCGGGTCCCTTAGGGACTGCAGTGACATGATTCATGCAAATGAGGATCTTGCATGTACTTACGCGGACACGCCGTTATACAAATGAAATCAATGGGTTGCACTCCGGAAGTACCGGCAGAAGTGACAACTTTCGAAACCTAACCTGAGTAATAAAATATAATAAATTAAAAATGAAACTGACACTCATTATCATATTTTTTCTATGCTGACCCTAGATGCTATCTTGACTTCTGCAGTTTTCTTTACCGTCTTACGAATTTTCGATCAGGTCACGTGTTACACCTGTTAAACATTTTTACCCATCACAAAAAGTGCACAACGCCGCTAAAGAAGTTTTCTCGTCAAGAATTAAAATGTTATACACAACTTAGATACTCGCAAACTATCCGCAAAGTAACTCGTCAAACAATGACGACTATGTCAACGATAGGCGCGTAATACTTTGATGTCCACTGAAAAACCTACATTCTGCGGAGAACAGACGAGCGTCTTCGCGAATACACCCAACTAGGTTATACATACTCGTATACCATACTCGAGTCTATTTGTTTGCACTCGGCGAGTATCTAAGCCGTATTATATTACTGTATTACAGATATTAACATTAACTTCGACAGCTATTTCAATAAACATCTTAATTAAAATGTCTTCTTTCACTTTTTTTTTATAATATAGAAGTAGCAGACGAGCATGCAGTCCACCTGATGGTAAGTGGCTACTGCCGCCCATGGACATGTGTAATCAACCCCAGATAGAATTAGATATTACTACCCGAGGTCGGCCACATATGCGCCGCTACCCCTGAGGACTAAGCTGAAACGCCTCGGAAAAGTATGTCTCCCTTACCACACCCTTCAAAACGGTACACAGCAGCGCCTAACACTGCTGTTATTAGGCAGAAATAGGTGTGGCGGTGGTGCCATCGGAGTCGAACCAGAAAACGTTCTACCACCTTCAAAATTCTATACTGAATGCCCACGAACCAGTAGGAATCCACCGCACACTAAATATCTTTTGATTGCGCCTTCATTTTACGACGGAATGAAAAGTAAATGAGCGTTAAATCATCACGTAATATTCCATACAGTTTTTAATGAGCATCGAATTCAATAAAAGGCAGAACAATGCAGTATGTGAGTGCATATTGTGACCCTTTTGTTTGTGGGACGCCGTCATTATAATTTTTACGGTAACAATGTCTAATGAGTGGAACCTAGAGTGGAATCCATACGGTATACTCAATACTGGTCAGCTTGTGTCAATGTATTGTATTATAAAGGCACTCTGCTATTATTATACAATAGCTTGACAATGTTTTATTATAAAACATCGCATTACGTATTGAGTGATGTCATAAGTTTATTTACAAAAAGAGAACATTTGACTGTCAATTAGTTTTTTCTTCTATTAAAAATATTTTAAATATTTTTTTATGTAAAGTGCCAGTATTAAATTGGGAGATACTAAGTTTTGTAATCAATCCACATTTATTTTTCATTCAGATTTAAAATAAATTTCACTATATTTCCGTATTCAAAAAGCGAGTTGAAGAGTACTATAGTTCCTTATCTAAGTAATTCATATATATAATATTTATGTATAAGTATTTATATATCTATGTATGTATAGTATAATATGTAATGTTATTTTTACATCACACTGTTTCTACTATTCTGCACCCCCTATCCACTCACAGGTCTGCTGGAAGAAATTTCTTACAGAAATAAGCAGTGCCTTTGTACATAATATTTCTTTATATGTGTTTTTTCTTGTATCTGTATTGTGTGTGCATGAATAATAAATAAATCTGTCCTACACGTAGTAAAATAATTTTAGCCCAGAGACCCGTAGACTTCACCCAGTATTATTGTACCTACTACTCACAAGGAAGTGTGGTTTACCACAATCTTCAAGCTCTGACACAACAGTACATAGAGTTTATACTTGGTACAGGTACTACTCCTGTAAGATATATGATTAAAAGAAATGAACATGAATTTTATTACGTCACACTTATACAGTAATATTAAGTGCTGATGTGTTCTGGAGGGTGTGGTAAGAAAGAGAGACTTTTACATTTCAATTTAGGTCTCATCATCTCAATTAGTGGGTAAGGCTTGATTAGTGTAATCTTATATTTTCTGAGGTTTATTATTGATGGCCATGCACAGCTGTGACCACTAACCATCAGTGGACTACATTCTTCTGTTTCAATCACCTAAAAAAACATACCTAGATAAAGAGGTAGGCTATCACTGCCTTGTCCCTGTAGTACCGGGACCAGAATAGGGCTACGGTATCCTCTGCCTGTCATAAGAGGCGACTAAAAGGGGCTTCCAGGGTTGCGGGCGGCAAGAGTGGAAGCTAAAACCGTCCAGCAAGCGACATGGTCGCATATCGCTGTAATCACCAGGGGATGTGAGAGGAGCATGAATTGCTCCCCCCAGGGCAGAGCCCGATAGAAGGGCATCGCGTTAGGAGGAATCCGGTTGTGTTCCGTTGGAGATCCCGGTTGGAGTTCTCCACCAAACGCTGAGGACGGCCACCGGGGGGGTTTTAGTGCGGTAAAAATCCCACATAACCCGGCGTCGGGTATCTTTTGAAAGTTTCCCCTCGTCAACAAAAAAAAAACAAAGAGAGGTAATCCGACACATATAAATAGAATTGCTTGCGAGTAAACATCACGATATGTTCACACGGTTCGTTAACCAACAAATACGTTTTCGTATGCACTCGTAGGAATCTGCAAAAATTCAATTTTATACGCATACAATAATATGAGGGTTAAATGATGCTTGCAAGTAAATATACTCAGTAAGATTAGATGTATATCTATAAATGTAAGGGTTTTTATGAATGAACTGAAAATATCTGTGCTCATTATTTGCTTTTATTCACTTGAATTTATATTATATCTACCGTTACCTATGTATTTTTTTATAATATAGTAGTAGCAGACGAGCATGCAGTCTACCTGATGGTAAGTTGCTACTGCCGCCCATGGACATCTGTAATCAACCCCAGATAGGATGAGATATTCCTAACTGAGGTCGGCCACAGATGCGCCGCTACCCCTGAAGACTAAGCTGGAATGCCTCGGAAAAGTATGTGTCCCTTACCACACCCATCAAACCAGAACACAGCAGTGCTCACTGCTGTTTTGAGGCAGAAGCAGGTGTGGCGGTGGTGCCGCCGGAGTCGAACCACAAAGGGTTCATCATCACTGGGACGTCTTACCCCCCCGGGCGCACATATATTGCGGCAATGTCAACATAAGGGCGGTGGGCTGAAATTTCGGGTCTCCAGGGTGCCCTCTTTGTCCGGGCAGATTCTCAGGTGGTCAAATGCCCCCTGGATTTATAATATTTATTCATAATAATATAATGTTATTTAAAACATTAAAATATTATGAACAAGTATCAAAAATGGACCAACCCCACTGTTAAGTGGGTGGTTCGGTACTTATCGCGTCGTTACTACCGAGCGGACGGTCGGCCCCTGGTGGTCGGGGGTCGCCAGCCCTGGGAGCTCCCGCGGAGGCGGGCGCCCCGTAGGTGGTCGATCGTGTACAAAGGGTTCTACCACCTTCAAAATTTGCTATAGAGTAACTAGGAATAATTTTGTTACTATATTTTGATCTGAAGCGTGAGTTCAAGCAAACAGTTAAATAGGTATTCTTACTTTGAATTATATAATTGACTCTAGGTTTTATTCCTATTTTTTTTTTAAATCGTTAATTATTCCGAGAGACCAAGTGGTCTCACGGAATTATTAACGATTTTCAATTTCAATTAAGTAATCGACAAATAATTCTAAATAAGAATTAAGTATTATTGTTTCATAAAACAAAATAAATAAAACACCTATGTAAGTACATTTGGGCATTCAAGGCGAATATAACGATACCTTACCCGTCAAAATCCGTCGAGCGCTTCGGAAAATTCGAAGTTATAAATAAATTTACAAACATACAAGATACGCGCGAAAAACATAACCCTTCCTTAGCAGTTTGGTAAAAAGTGCCCAATAAAAATTGTGAATTTGGTTTTCTGTATGTTTCGATTAAAACACATTACGTTCCCGTATCGTTTTGTCACATCATAAAATTTTTACACACTCAAGCTGAGAAAGAGCTTAACAAACAGTCTACAAATGTACCAACATTATTCCCTTGGTAAACTCTAAGAAAAAAGATAAAAACACACTACAAATTATAGCGTACACACTCGGAAATAAGTTGAAGTAACGGGCGGTCCAGATAAATGTATTTTGGCCAAACTTTTAAGTGCCACAATCTACTATTAGCTAAAAATCTACTGTAAGGTAAAAAGACGCCCAATAAATATTGTAATTTGTTTTAGTCATGTTTCGATCAAAAGACATTACGTTCCCTTATCCTTTCGTCAGATCATAAAACTTCCACACACGTAAGCTGAAAAAGAGCTTAGCAAACAATCTACAAATGTACCAACATTATTCTCTTAGTAAACTCTAAGAAAAAAGATAAAAACATACTACAAATTATAGCGTGCACACTCGGAAATAAGTTGAAGTAACGGGCGGTCCATATAGTTGAATTTGGGAGGCAGTGAGTGCCGCGCCGGCATCTCGGCCGGCGGAAATAATGACTACCGTCCTGTAATTGGTAGGGGCCGGCACATCGCAGGTATGGGGTTATTCAGTATGATGTGGACGGTTAGGTAAATATGGGTCATGCGGTATTTTATTTATCATTTAGGTAAATGTATTTTGACAAAATTTTAAGTTCCACAATTTATTAGCTAAAAATCTACTATTAAAATCTAAAAACTAAAAATCTATTATTAGGTAAAAAGACGCCCAATAAATATTTGTTTTGGTTTATTTGTACGTTTCGATTAAAAATCATTATGTTCCCTTATCGTTTTGACACATCATAAAATGTCTACACACGCAAGCTGAGAAAGAGCTTAGCAAACAGTCTACAAATGTACCAACATTATTATCTTGGTAAACTCTAAGAAAAAAGATAAAAAACACACTACAAATTATAGCGTACAAACTCGGAAATAAGTTGAAGTAACGGGCGGTCCATATAGTAGAATTTGGGAGGCAGTGAGTGCCGCGCCGGCATCTCGGCCGGCGGAAATAATGACTACCGTTCTGTAATTGGAAGGGACCGGCACATCGCAGGTATGGGGTTATTCAATATGATGTGGACGGTTAGGTAAATATGGGTCATGCGGTATTTTATTTATCATTTAGATAAATATATTTTGGCTAAACTTTTAAGTGTCACAATCTAATATTAGCTAAAAATCTACTATAAGGTAAAAAGGCGCCCAATAAATATTGTAAATTTGGTTTATTTTTACGTTTCGATTAAAAATAATTACGTTCTCTTATCCTTTTGTCAGATCATAAAACTTCTACACACGCAAGCTGAGAAAGAGCTTAGCAAACAGTCTACAAATGTACCAACATTATTCTCTTAGTAAACACTAAAAAAAAAGATAAAAACACACTACAAATTATAGCGTACACACTCGGAAATAAGTTGAAGTAACGGGCGGTCCACATAGTTGAATTTGGGAGGCAGTGAGTGCCGCGCCGGCATCTCGGCCGGCGGAAATAATGACTACCGTCCTGTAATTGGTAGGGGCCGGCACATCGCAGGTATGGGGTTATTCAGTATGATGTGGACGGTTAGGTAAATATGGGTCATGGGGTATTTTATTTATCATTTATATTTTGACTAAAGATTTAAATGCTAGGAAATCAACTGTTCAAAAATCAAAGAATCTACATAAGATAATTTTAGAATAGCAGCTCAACTATACCTATGGGCATATGTAAGAGTTGGGGGTTTTTAAGACCTATATTTGCCATTAAAATTAGTGATGAGTGTCCTCAGTCTTTTAAATTTGTAGCGGAGACCCATAGCCAGCAGCGGGACACATGGATTTATAAAAGCTCTGTTGTTTCTATTTTGAAGAGCATGGTAAAGTATCTAATTAAGTCGGAACACCTCTTGTAAGTATTAATACCCTTGCTCAAGACATTTCAACTTCGTCCGGAGAGGTAGCCACGAGTCTGCGGCCGGCCTAAGGTAGAACTCTAGTATTGTTTGTCACTTATTACAGGTGTCTATGGAAAACAGTAACTACTCACCCTTAGATGAACTGCATGAGCATTTATAATTTTATTTACTGTTTTATAAAAAATATCTCTACGTAACATTGTTTTTATAATAATACATGTATAATCAATTAATTATGCATTCCGTCATATTAGTTTAAAACACTAATTTTAAATAATAGCATGCATATCCGCAAGGTAACGCATCAGGCGTTACCTTGCGGATATCCATGCAATTAATTAAAACATTAAAGTAAATATATAAGTCTGAAATGTAAAGCTGAAACTTCAGGTCCAAATTAGCACTGAACTTTTAATTATAGTTTATTTATATTAAAGTTAATTAACCCTCAGTGGAGATATGTGGCTGAAAACTCCTGCTTCGAAGAGGATCCCAAACGGAATTATTAACGACTTCGAATCTGTTACACGTGTTCGATGTTCACCACTAAAGCTGCTAAAGTATTAATATTTCACCCATTTTGTGTTCCGTAAAGACCTAATTATTTTTACAAACTATTTATAATTATATTCATAACAAATTAAACATGAAGAGTAATATTTATGAACATAAGCTAATTATATTAATTATAGTGGAGGGAATTAATTTATTTTGATAATTCGTATTAATTTTACAGTCAACATTTCTTTTATAGATCCATATTTATAACTCCAGATAAATATCAACAATTTTATAAAGTTGCATTTTTTTTTACTTTATAAACTAACTTCAAAATGGGTTCTGTATTTAACAGCTACATATCGCTAGAAAACCTGCATACCTGATAGACCTTAAAAAATGCTCTCAAAGTTATGTGACGTCTACCAAAACGCACTTAGCCAGCGAGGTGGACTATACCTAATCCTTCGCTTTCTAAGAGGAGACCTGTGTCCGGCATTGGGACAGTGATGGTTTAACTACAACAACGACCCTCAGCATAACATTATATAGACATTTCCGTTTCTTATACCATTAGCGAAATCCTTTGACGACCCCGCCTACAGTTACACGCTGAAATCGGCGAGGAAACGCCCGCTAAAAGATTGCACAGCACCGTCCAGCGTGTACAGGAAATAATGACGTCCGGCGAGCTGCCTCCGTAATTGAAACATACCGACCGGCACAAGTAAATTACAGCCCGGAAATGTACGTATGAAGGGTGGATTTTGCTAGGTATGTAATACGGCCAAATATAACTAAAACTTTAAACGTTTGAAGGTTTGAAGAAACTCTGTGGTTTAACATAGCGAACATTTTTGTTTTATCAAGCTGTACTATTTTGAACAGTTATATTAATTAAGATTATGTACATTCAAGTTTATCGTAAATACTATCAAATTTATCGAATGCATCTGCAATTGGCATTGCAGTTTTGTCCTACTCAGAGTTTTTTTTAATTGGTTAAAACGCGACTCTCATAATGTCTACGAGTTTACCTTATTGCAACGAGTGTGATCTCCAAACAACTTCTTGTCACGATTTAACAGTTGCTAAATTTTGCCATTATGCCTTTAAACAAAAGCATAGGCACAACTCTCGTGCCTATAACGTCCAAGCAACGTGTAAACCAGGCGGAAAATCGTTTCGCATATACAATAGTCTCCGTAGAAACAGACCGTAAATAACGCGCATATCTTCTTTGCGCCACTTAAACTTGCTCAAGTTATACCCTGAAGAATATTGCGCTTTGTTATTTCAATGCAATTTGTCAGTTGGAAAATAAACTGATTTTGTTGCAAACTGAAATTGAGAAAATGCTTGGATACTGCCATCGAAGTTTTGAGTTTGAGCTGAAATAGTTTTTTGAGTGAAACGTTGCAGACAATAAAAGTTTAGATGGATATCTCAGGTATCTCTAGTATTCTACGGAACACACGGATTCTGAAGAATGTATCTCTAGGAAAGTTAAATTGTAAAAATGCGGCTTTGAAACGAAGGTTATTAAAGAATCGGTGGAATTTCGGTTCAAAATGGTAAACTTAATGACGGGATTGATATATAAATATATTATATTAAAACGCCTTGTTTCATTTATGATTCCAATTTACATTAAATGAAAATAATATTTATCATGATTTGTTGGGCAATTTTTTTTAATAAATTTTCAAAGTATTACAAACCGTTATGACCTTATAAAATTCATAGCAAACTAATGGGCTTCAATATAAACGTTACTTATGTACGTGCAATGTTGTTACACTTCAGTACTTACACTTCGTTTAATTCATGAAGTCAACGCAATATGTATGAAAACGATTCAGTTGTATGCTGTGTTCCCAAAAGTGTACTACGGTAACATTTATACATGAGTCGTCCCAACTTACTCTTCAGTTAGAAATTCAGTCTTATTTACGATTTTCCTAACACTTCTTAATTTGAAAATTATTTTAAAGTGCTTGTAAGCTTGACTGCGGAAGGTAATGTATATTGACCGTACATGTGTTTTATTGTCTGGCACGCCTTGCAGCCCAAATGGCTTAACGGCTTTAAAAATAATATGCACTGTCTATGCTTATTCAGCATATACTGAGCTCGTCTAAATTGTAAAAATGACATGGGCTATTTTTTAACTGATAATTTTCAATTTATTACAGAAATCGGTTTTACCTTTTGCTAAAAGTTTTAAGGTGCTTGTTTCACCAAAATTTCAAATTTGCTAATAAAACACTTCTACGTTATAACGTAGTTACATAAATCGCCCTGTCTTTGACGACAAGGTTTACAGGAGTATTTCAAATAACACGGACCACAAAACCTTCAACTTAATCAATTTTCACTTAAAGGAAAAGGGAGCAAAATTCACGAAAGCTTTAAAGGCTCTCGGGGGAGAAATTGTCGATATAATTATGATAAACAATCTCGCAAAACTGTGGAAGCGAGTGAGCATGACCGCTTTTCTGAAGCAGTTAAGAAATATCATAAACGACACTTATTATACCGTTTAATTTGAATCTTTCAAAATATAATCGAAATACTTTAAAAAAAACTTTTTGAGATTTTATGTTTAGTTTGCTACCATCGATTTAGGATGGATTAATACTAATTGATTAATAGGAAAAAAATAACGGAAAAAAAATTCGGCCATGAATATATTGAATCTCAGTACTCGGCACAGACTTCCTCTCAGAATGAGAAAATTTGCGCAATAGTCAAGTGCAAATTGGTAAACCTCATGCATCTTTGAAAATAAAATATCTATTAAAATGAATCTACTGTAATCTATAGTGTGTGTAATCTAATTGTGTCAACTTGGTGAATATGGTGGATTTCAGATCTCGTATTTCGTAGATAGATATCGACGAGGATTAAATTCAGGAGATGGGCAATGTAGGCTTCCTGCGAAGTCATTCACCTTCTGTGGTGAACTACGCACAGCCAAGCGTAATGATTACGCCAAGACCCCTTTATGCTATCCACTACCTTCTTATAACTCTCTACGGACTTTGAAATTGTGAAACAATCAAAATTCAATGTGCATTCAAAACAATAACATAACACCTCAGCCACAGACAGCTTGTGGCGCAATCAACAATTATTCACGAATATAAACGTCATGTGAGTCATGTCACAATGGAATTAACTCTGTTGGCTCGTAAACATGTTGTGACATTGATTTATAGCATTAATTCCTGTATTCCATAATCGTTAAACAACTTTAATAAATACCCCCACGTTACAAGTCGAGTGGAGTAATCGGGTAATCCATTCTAAACTTTGTCTTGCGCTTCGAGAACTGAACCTGTAACAGCGATTACGTAACAAAATGTATATAAACAACTTCGAACAACCAAGTGTGGTAGATTTCTGGAAACGTGATTTGGACGTGTTAGAAACTGGAATCGAACTTGTGTTACCTCGTTCAATATCTAGTTTTCTATCTCGTAGCTAAGCGTAGGCGGAACTCGGGACAGCTCGCCTAGGGATGCGATTCTTTCCGAAAAGATCAATTCTTGAATCGATTTGAATCGAAGTGTCATATATGAAGATATATCGGTTTACAAAAAAATCGAGGCCCACAGAATCGATTCTCCAAAAATCTATATCACATATGTTAATGTTCAATCAACTTCAAAAAGGTCGACTTTCGATTTTCTAGGATAAAAAATCCGTTTATTACTGTCTCTCTTCGATCCGTTTTCCTCACTACCGAGGGTCGTGACCGCCATGATTCGTGTTGAGCACAGTTTGGATAATATCGCGCCATTTGCTGCGGTTCTCGGCTGTTTGCATAGCATCATGAACTGAGGTGTGGAGAGATGTCCGAACTTGATCGCACCAACGTATCGGGCTTCGTCCCCGAGGTCTCTTTCCTTCGATCTTACCGGTGACCATAAGTTTTTCGAGATTGTCACCGGATTTTCTGGCTATGTGACCGAAGTACTCGAGGATCCTCTGAAGGCAGATAGTAGAGAGCCTTGTTCTAATGGATAGTTGTTTAAGTATTGATACATTGGTCCTGTGCGCTATCCATGGTATTTGTAGCATTGCGTAGGTATATGTAGCGTTTATTACTGTAGATCGATTAAAATAATCGTTTTTTTTATGTGAAACATCTATAGCCGCACGTAAAACCGATTTCTGGCGTGGCGACGCATGCCGTGGCGACGCGTCGCCACGCTATACTATGGTATATATATACAGTCTATATGCAGTAGTGTGTACGGTGTGGCGACGCGTCGCCATGCGCAAAAATCGTAATATTTTATTTTATCATTATGACATATTTAGTTCCTATCACAATATGTTCTTTTCTGCATATTACTTTTACAAAATAATGTCGATGTTTCACATCTGCCAGGCGTCCCGTGATGGCTCACATTGTTTTTGGAATTTACTCCTTAAGAAACGATTTGAGTTATAAGGCCCGGTACGGAAATTTTATGAGGAGTAAAATCAAGTGTAACACGAAAAGTTGAGGCGTTACGTAGAAAGAGACAAACATATATATCCACACTTTACGCGCAACACCAGTGAAGTCACTGAATAGAAATGTCATAATTTTATTTTTTTGTACTAGTGACGTGAAGGAATGCGTTGTATCGGTAAAATAGGTTCACAGACTACATATTAAAAGTATTTTTAGCCACAAATAAAACATAGATAATTTAAAATAAGACAAATACGACGGTGCTAAACTCGGACATGTATACATGTCCGTGGACGGTTACGGTACATTTCGTTTCGGACATGTACTCGTATACATGTCGCTGGGCGGCAACGTATATTAATCATCATATCCTCTCAAAAAGGAAGTAGCGTTTTTAACCAAAATATGAATCAAGAGTGCTTTTATTAATTTAAAATACAGTAAGTTTTTTATTGAAAATATCGATTCTCCGATTAATCGATCTCAGATCGCAATCCCTAGTCTCACCGAGAATTTCTTTCAGTACGTTTGAGTTGTTATCTAACTTCAACGCTCCAGAGGTTGAAATTCTCCGATATTGGCACTGCGATGTTGACAACGCACCTGTCGCTAGGTCCCGAACTATTAGGATTTAGAGATTTTGTGTGCCCATGACGCACGTGCTGCATGTTCTGTGAACCGAATTTGTCATGGAATTTCATAGGTATATTTTTATGTCATTTACTGTGTGTGTTCACGTCACATGTAATTCACATGTTACTTGCTCTCTGTGATAATGCTTAGTACTTGTCAATTCAAAGAGAACAATTAAAATTCCTCATATTATAATATGTGACAATCCGTATGACAAAGCGGTCATCATACCCGTCTGGCACGCAATGCATTCCAGGTCCGATTCCCGGTCGAATCGATATGTAAATAATAATTTAAGACTTTTATTTAGGATTTCGGTATAAGTGTATTCGTTATTGTGCCCATAACGCTATAAAAATTAAAGTCTACACTAAGTCTTAAAAGGTGTAAAAGTTGGTAGAACCCTTTGTGGTTCGACTCTGGAGGCGCCACCGCCACACCTATTTCTGCCTAATAACAGCAGTGTTAGGCGCTGCTGTGTTCCGTTTTGAAGGATGTGGTAAGGGAGACAGACTTTTCCGAGGCGTTCCAGCTTAGTCCTCAGGGGTAGCGGCGCATCTGTGGCCGACCTCAGGTAGAAATATCAAATCCTATCTGGGGTTGATTATAGATGTCCATGGGTGGCAGTAGCCACTTACCATCAGGTGGACTGCATGCTCGTCTGCTACTTCTATATTATAAAAAAAGGTGTATCCTTCAAATCAAAACAAAAATATGAATAGCCTAAACCATACATCCTCAATATCATAGCGATATTACGTATGCGCGTATATCACCCAAATGTTCTATTTAAAGCAGATATGAGTAGAAGCAAGGTAGAGCGCCATACATCAGTGTCGAACCGCGTCGACACCGACCCGATTTCTAATGCATCGCGTGTTGATCGATTCTAAAAGATAGATCACCGACCGACTGGTTAATATTATAAAATGATGCAATTACTTAGTATAAGTCAGTAGCGTATATAAAGTCTTGTAAAGCGGTTAGAGCTTGATAGCGTTTAAAATACTGTCACAGATAAAGTATTACCTTAAAATTACTAGACAGCAATTGATTTTAAGAACGGGTAAGTAAAGTATGCAGTACAAATTTACTTATTGTACATATATACAATTATTATTATATAATACCATGCAATTGTACATCGCTCAGCAGATATATTTAATGAGAGATTATTTCGCTCGTATATCGTCATGAAATACTATCGTAGTTCGACTTTGATACAATTAATAATCATTGGTACTTATAGAATAATATTCAAGCTAGGCCGCATGTTAAGTTACAACACTTGCTCAAATTCAACTAATCGGCAATTGCAGATACCAATACGGCACATCATATACACATTGGTGTATGTGAGTTAAATACAGTGATTAAATATATAATCTACAGTTTTTCTATTGTAACATGAAAACTAAAGCACTTTGTTAATTAACAACGAAGCAGATAGCACATCGTAACCAACATGCATCCGTTGAAGTAGATCAACATCAATTCGATTCGATTTTTAAGCATGCCCGCGTTGAAGTGTTAAACGATTTTAGAAGATAGATCGCTTCTAAATCTTACGTATATTTTATCGCGTGATGTTTTAAAAGTATTTATTTGAATCCATTAAAGTAAACTGCACTATCAAAGATTCTACTGTGGTTTAATTTGGTGTACAATAAAGAGTTTTGTATTGTATTGTAGCCACAAATAATATCTATGGTGTCTATGGTACATTATGTACGGACAAATACCATAATAATTATATTAGCCAAACAACATATACCAAATAACATAATATTAGTAAAATTCATAATAAAAATTGTAATCTACGATTATCATATGAAAACATTACGTTGAGAGTATTAGAGAAAGGAATAAGCTGAAATATAAATATAATACCCGAACGTTTCGATTCCAAACAATACATATGAGAGCTAAGTAAACGACCAACCCAACAATTACAGGTTACTAAACAAACACGTAGATAATATTACTTATTACATAAAGCTATAATATTCCCCGGCTTAATTCTCGAAGACCGAAACAATCAGTAAAACAGAAAAGATAAAAGCATTGTCGCCTTGGAACGTTCACGTTTTTGCCAAGCGTCCGTCGTAAAACTTTATTAGGCGCATTAAGGTCGTGGTTGAATCCTGTTTATGTAATCGCCCCCGGGGACCTTTACCAGGAAAAATATTAAGTGAAAATAGAACATACAATGTCACCCTTACTAGGATTATTCTTGCTATAACCTACACCTTACGCGCCTATGCACAGTAATTCCGCCGGTTTTCCTGTTTGTTATACGGCATTCTACTCGTATGTGACAGTGATGACTTTCAAGCAAACTTGGTTTCTAAATGTTTTTTTTTTTTGTAATCATTATTTCTTTTTGTATCTCATTGTAAATGAAACTCTGTTTTGTATGAGAATAAATTCTTTAAACCTAACCTATTTAACAAGCTTTTCAACTTACCTTGTTAGTTCGTATGTATGTGACGATCAAATCTTGAATTTGATTGAGCAAACATTTTTGCATAAACGTTTGTTTTCGATGTAAATGTACGGTAATGTATGATCGAATATGGCGAACCATTTTTTTTATACACGCCCATGATATGGATGTCAAATTTAAAAAGGGTTTTCCGAAAAAATACGAAAAACGAATACGAATGTTGTTTTAAAAACATTTTAATAGGTTTTATTATTTTCTGTTAAAAGTTAAAAATTGTTACTCCAGTTCTAAGAATTCTCTTACAATATTGTAAACAAAAAAATATTTATACTATTTTCTAATCACTAATACATTCTGTCCAAAACGATAGAACAATTTTAAACGTTCTTCATAAACAAATTCTTCGTTGGGCAAGCTTTTTCTAAATTCTTTACTAAATACTCAAGTAATTAACTTCAAATTAAAATTAGTGTCAAATAAATGTGAATGCGGTCGTAAAATGTTGAGAAGAAAAGAAAGCTTTGAAACAAAAACTCAATCTTGGCAAATTAAATGTTCAAAGTGAATTTTGCCTTGAGCGGAAATTACGTTTGGAATAACAATTGAGAAACTGTCAGAGTTATATCGTCATTCCTAAACATGACATAGATACACAATTACACATACAAAGCGGGAGTTCCGAAGACGTGACTCCTTGTAAAAGTAATTAACATAAATGAGTAAATAATATAACTAAATAGGGTTTCTTTATATCTATTTACATTGAGCGTGTCAGACGCTTTCCGTCAGATATGTGGTTGAAATTGGTAGATCCCTTTGTTGTTAGAGCCCCCGCCGTCCCTATTTCTACCTCATAACAGCAGTGTTAAACGATGCTGTGTTCTAGTCCGAAGGGTGTGGTAAGGGAGTCATGATTTTCCGAGGTCTTCCAGCTTAGTCCTAAGAGCGCATCTGTAGCCGATCTCAGGAAGGAATATCTAATCCTACCTGGGGTTGATTACAAATGTCCATGGGCGGCAGTAGTCACTTACCATCAGGTGGATTGCATGCTCGTCTGCTACTCATATATTATAAAAAAATCAGACGCGGGCCATTGTAGACAAAATAATATTTTCCTATTCAAAGTGTTAATGTATTTATTACTTGGACGATGCCTGTTCAATATATACCTATGAAAAATATGACTTTGTCTGCCACGGTCCGTGTCTGACACGTTCAATGGCTGTAACTATAAACGAGGTCTAAAACGTAGACATTTTGGAACCGGAATTGGTTTTTTACTAAAATATTTATTCAAAATGTAATATGTATCATCTTGGTGATCAAAAATGTTAAGTAGACGCAGTATGTAAAACTACATGTACACAATTACACATATAAATGAAACCGAACTGTCTAGAAACTTATTTTTCTATGCAGTGCCTTTACACTTCAAATCAAATCAAATCAAAATTTTTTATTCAAAATAGGTTCTTTACAGATAACTTTTGGAATGTCAAAGCAACTACCACCACTTCACAAGGTGTTTCGTTATGGAGAAGAAGCGGCGAAAGAAACTCCATAACACACATCTTTAAAAAAAAATGTTTTTGACAATGTTAACTTAACGTAATGGTACATGTGGAGCTGGAGCTAATTCAGACCACACCGTTTTGTCAGTCAAATAATCACTTACTTTATAGTACACTAAATTTTAAATATAAGCTCTCTTTTGTATTAATATTTTTGTGTGCATAAATAAATAAATCTGCAATCAATATATTTAAAGTAAACATTTTATCTATGTCGGCGTCGCTCTTGATGACATTAGCGTGTTTACTAAGTGTGAAGCGTAGAATTAAGTACATAGATAAGCCATGTTACCCAGTACACAGTTTTCCACTAAATTTACAAATAAAATTACGTGCATGATACATATATGTATACGCATAATGATTTATTTTGTTTACTCGAATCGTGTACAAATATTGTAAGTAAACACAGAATAATAATGAAGAATTAAATGTAAAGTTTACTCACTCATGTTATCTCATGCAGAAATTTTGACAGCTTTTAGTTTTCGCTGGCTATTTTTTATAGAAGAAAGAATAATAAAACGTTAAGCAGTATATGAATCTGTGGTTTGAGTGGAAGTAATTAAACAGGCATATTCAAATCAGATTGCAGTAGGAAAGCAAATTTGGTAAGTTTAACGGGCACTTGCGCACAGATGCGATTTTATTTCAAAGACACCTGAGGACTATTGTTCACCTCATAGGAAAATCAGGCAGCCACACCCTTACACCGAAACGCACTAGTACTTTATAATATAAATGTGTGTAGCGTGAGACCACCCCAGCCAAACCATTGATATAACAGTTTTAATATATCTTTGAGTCAAACAGTACTAGCTTTACCACTATTATTTATTATAAATATTCAATGCAATGGCATATCTAGAATTTAAGTGAACGGTATGAAATCTTGCGTCGGATGCAACTAGCCGAGCGTAAATTGAAAACGATGTTAAAATCACTTTTATTTGCGTAGCGTACTATTTATTTCAGTCCATTAAACTGGCGTGCCGCGATAATATAACAATCGTAAATTTTACTTAAGAACTCGATGTGATTTCTAAATGTTCGACGTAAATTGAATCTATGTTTTTTGTATGGGTCGTTGAAATAAAAAGCATCTCTAAAACATCATAATGGTGCTGTGATCGTAGGATTTATTATAACAACTTATACTACTAAAGATACTAATGTATCTACGAGTACATAACTTTTTTTGTTTACGATTTGGAAACCTTCAAAAGGTACCCGGTGCCGTGGGAGCGACGCAGAGTTATGTGGGATTCTTCTTACTGCACTACTTAGCCGTCTTATTTTATGTATTTTTTATAATATACAAATATCAAACGAACTGCAATTCACCTGATGGTATATGGTTATTGCCACCCATACTCACCTGTGATCAACTTTAGATAAGATTAGGACCATGAGGAAACACAGAACTGCTTCACACCAGAATAGATCTGGCGGTGGTACCACCCCCGTCGAAATCTGTCAGTGTTTTCAATTGTCAATCACCCTTTTTCCTTTTAGTCATGCCGATCCATTCTGGAACGTAAAACGCATTGTGTTCGTGACGACCAAACATACAATTTTAACAGCGGGAAAGGATTTTGATATACGGTCAAAAAAGGTCGTTGGATTTTAGAGCAAAAAGATCGTTGTGATGTCAGTGTGGTTTTCTGCTGAAAGGAGAAAAAATTCGATAAAAATTGTTCAAAAATTTCGATGTTAGATTTCAAGTGGAAAATAAATATTCGCGTTTTAAAAATCAAACATAAAGCCATAAAGGTACACTTTATGGCTTTATGTTTGATAACTATATCAAAATCCTTTCCCGCTGTTACACTTTATGTACACTTTATGGCTTTATGTTTGATTTTTAAAACGCAAATATTTATTTTCCACTTGAAATCTAACATCGAAATTTTCATAGAAATAGACGTAGAATAGTCCTCATAATGTAAAATTAGTAAGTATGTTAAATTATTTTTTGATTTTTCAGTATTTTTTTATAAACGCATTATTCTTTGTGACATTTACAAACATTTTAACAAATAGCTTATTAAGTAATAAGCTATTTGTCCCAAATTGCTTCCCTGTTTAAGTAAACAGGGAAGCAATTTGGGACCCTCCATGACATATCCATGTGACATGACATGACTTTAAGGGACCAATGTAACATGTCATTCCAACAAAACTATTAGATTAGAACCATTTCCTTAGTATGTAAACTTTGATACTTGGATGTTCATATGAATAATTTTGCGAATGTGCCTCTGTAGAATCATTCTCGTTCCCCAGTTCGTGACTTCAATAATATGAAGAGATGCAAATTTCATGCAACTGTTTAATTAGGTACCGCATGAGCATTACCAGGGAATCGAGTAAGCTTTTGTTTTGGTAATGGTAACAGTTTTAATATAGCCTGCGTGCTCTTTAAATATAAATCTGTCATTGATAGTGTTATCATAATATTTACGATCGTCGAGTGCAAATGTTACTTAAAACCTTCCCTCAGTATGAATCTACGTAAAATAGGATCTTAAATGTTACTTGCATTAATTTAATTGTGAAAACTTGTGATTTCACGTATATGTTTATATTATATCACTATCTCTCCAAAAATGTGTACCTGGCTACTATTTAATGTCTTAAGTATAATCAAAAGTGAAACATGTTCAAAGTTCTACATATTCAAACATACATTCATTATAAAGGTTGTATCAAAATAAGTACAAAGCGACATTGACAAGTGAGTTGTCTGAAGCCGTCTCCGCGGGCGGGACGTTGGCTTACACGGATTTGAAGAGCCGTCTCCTTCATCCCCCTTGACTGATTGTCTTGCCCAAACACGGTTCTTTCGGGTTAGGAATTATAAACAAGCATTACCGCTCGGCCTAGGACCAGCGATAGCTAAAACGATGTGATAAGTTTAAAGAACAAATATATGAAACATACCACGCGGACAAGCGACAGGCGACAGCGACAGCGACAGCGACTGCCATTGCGACAGCGACAGCGACAGCGACAGCGACAGCGACAGCGACAGCGACAGCGACTGCGACAGCGACAGCGACAGCGACAGCGACAGCGACAGCGACAGTACACTATCACTTTACAACGTCGCTATGGGTTTTTAATAATGTAAAAGTATAAAACGCTTGATACAGTTGTTATAAGGCAGATAGGCGGAGCCTACAAAGCTGCAACGTGAAGGGCTCTACTGCGTTTTAAATGTTACACATTCAAAATTACATAAACTTGCAAACCTTTTTATTTTCCACTTCTAGATCCATATCACTCTCTCTACTCACAACTAAGCGAGCTTTTGTACATATTTTTCCAAGTAATGTTAACATTATAATGTGGGTATACAACTAAGTAACATTGAAATTAAATTGTCTAGAATTTGCATAATACTTTGGGCGTGCTCGGATTTGGCCGCCTGTCATCTTCCTTGATTGATTGTTATGTCCTACGTAATTATTGTTATCGTCGTTAATAAGAAGCTTGGATATTAACGATATCACATTTTTATAACGTTACATTAAAGTAATAAGTGACTCATTTGATACTACAGTTTAAAAACAGATGCGGGTAGGTGAAGTGGGGACGACACCTTAAAGGCGCTCGAATTAACAGAGAGCGACATTCTGGTCGGAGACTTCAGCAAGAGCAGTCGAATAACGGAGATACTTGTGTAGTTATAATACTTCTAATCACTAGTGTGAACTTACTTACGTATAATTGTTATATCGTTACTCTGTACCGTTTATGTGACTATATTATTACATGACTTCAAGACCTTCAAGATGAGTTTGATTTCATCAGAAGTGTACAAGAACCAGCTCACAATCATGGACGGCGATTCGTAAGTACGAACATACTTGACACAGGAATAAAAACCGTGAGTTAAAACATTATTATGTCATATGTGAATTCATCTTGGTAGAATAAGTAAAAATGGGGGTAGATAAATGTCGTTGATGTAAGGGAAAACTCATTTGAATTAAGAAAATGGATAGATTGAGACTAGTAATTCAATGAAATGTTAATACCCTCTGAAAATGATATACTTAAATTTTGTGAACAAACTTTACTCTTATCAAATTACTTGTTAACATTGTAAACTGAGGTGTTTACTTCAAAATAAGTGCATTTTCTGTGAAGAAGTGTCTAAAAGTAATTTTGCAAGGCAGTTCTTGTGGTAAATCTGTCCATTTGGTTAAATTCTGTGGTGTAAAAAGTAAATCCTAATTGTTCTAAAGTTACACCTACTTTGAAATATATAGAAATACACGTACTTATGAAAATATTTTAAGGATCTTTAATCTTAAATGTCAGGCTTTATAGATATGGGAACCTAATGGTTGTTAATATAGGCTAATGTACGCCAGAAATTGCATACAGGTTAGATTTGAATTTATTTTTGATAACTTTTAATGTTTCAAACGGGGTTTACGTATATGCGTTTGTTATTATTGTATGGAAGGGACTATGCGGTAGCAACAAACGCAGTTACAGAGTACAGTATACCTACTTGATATAAGTGATACGTTTATTAAGTTGCAAAATTTTGATTATTCATAATTGTACAGAAATGTATAATATCTACGTGGTACATATTTAACTGCCTGCAAAAAAGTATCACGACCACGGTATTGAGTGGCTGAGTGTACCCAGGAGGGAAATGGTAAATGAGTTTAAGGTTTATTGTTTTTTTTTTTGGATATTAATTGACTATATTTAAAAATAAACTTGCATTCACATCTACATTGTTCACATTTTCATTTTATAAATCAATGAAAGTTTCCTTTTGATTTCATATACTTGATACGTAATTGTTATGAAAGAAGCATACGTACGTTGCCAAATTTAGATTTCCATCAATTCTAGGCGAATTCACGCAGTACTGTGTACTACTGTGTTTTGACTCCCATAAAGTATAAATGCACATTAGTTAATGATCTATAAGAAAACTGAGAAACTTATGCGCAGCGGTCTTTGGAATATTATATATAAAAATATCTCTCTTATCTCCCATTCTACTTCTGACTGACTCACTTATACATAATATTAAATGTCTGTTTTAAATTTAGTATGCAATGTTTCGTTTTGTATTAATATTTCTTTACATCTCGTAATTTTAAATCTTTAAATTTCAATTTGAATTTGACACATTACACGTCCTTTTGGTTTGAAAATTGGGCACTATCAAATACTGGTAAATGAAGTTTGTACCTTAAACGTTGAGACGCTTAGACTATCGATATTATCAATTATGTGAGCCATTTACGAAATGATAAACGGGATCCACTTTGTATGGGATTGAGAATAAATTATTTTAAGTAAAATAATAATAATAATAATAAATTGATGCTTTTATAACTTGAGCTTAGTTCTATTTACAAGTTACAGCAATTAAGTTATTATACGTATTAAGTGAGAAACGGTCACTGAAGCCTACATAAATTTAGATAGTCTCTTGTATACCATATTTAAAATGAGTCTTGCCTGCGATTTTGTTCATGTGGAGTCAGAATATAATTTGAATTGCATTTTTAAAACGAGTCTTGCCTGCGACTTTGTTCATGTGGATTCAAAATATAATTTGAATTGCATTTTTAAAAAGAGTCTTGCCTGCGACTTTGTTCATGTGGATTCAAAATATAATTTGAATTATACAATGCCCTCTGTCAAGATCACGGAGTACGTTAGTAATTTGGAATTCTCCATTACCTGGTCATGTAATGTTTTAAAAAAAAAAAATGTATACTTTTGACATCAACTTCGTAGTTTTGGTTTTAATGCATTTTCAAACATACAAACCGACAGACAATTTTTCTTTTTCAAATATATTCGATGTAAACACGTGAAGATTTCATTCTTATTATATGTATATCATAGCCAAATGAATAATAATGTAATCAAATAAAAGCATAGGTACATTTCGATGGGATT